>CM044356.1:1499851-1529851 GCA_024294585.1 Vipera latastei
CTCCAGCCTGGTGGGAATTTTCTGCCCTTAAGTAGGTTCAAGGCTTTCACATCCAGTTCCCTGCCTGCGGAGAGTCTCGGTCCTCAGTGAGGTCCTGGTTCTCCCAAGGGTGCTTTTTAAGAGAGGCAAGTGGGCTTTCTTGGTGTTCTTTGGAGACGTTTCGCTTCCCATCAGAGCTGAAGAAGCTTCTGGGAGGAGAAGTGAAATGTCTTCAGAGAAAAACAAGGAAGTCCAGCTGCCTCTTGAAAAAAAAACACCTTTGGGACATCCCGTTCCCTGGCGAATGAAAATCCATCCTGTCTCTGCCAGTCCTCTCCTCCTCCCTCCTCTTCCTCCCACTTCCTCTCTCCTTCCTCCTCCTCTTCCTCCTCCATTCTCCTCTTCCTCCCTCTTCCTCTCTCCCTTCTCCTCCTCTTCCTCCTTCTCACTTCTCCTCACTTCTCCTCCTCCCTCCTCTTCCTCCCACTTCCTCTCTCCTTCCTCCTCCTCTTCCTCCTCCATTCTCCTCTTCCTCCCTCTTCCTCTCTCCCTTCTCCTCCTCTTCCTCCTCCTCCTCCTCCTCCCTCCTCTTCCTCCCACTTCCTCTCTCCTTCCTCCTCCTCTTCCATTCTCCTCTTCCTCCCTCTTCCTCTCTCCCTTCTCCTCCTCTTCCTCCTTCTCACTTCTCCTCACTTCTCCTCCTCCCTCCTCTTCCTCCCACTTCCTCTCTCCTTCCTCCTCCTCTTCCTCCTCCTCACTTCTCTTCCTCCCTCTCCCCTCCTCTTCCTCCTCCTCCTTCTCCTCCTACCTTCTCTTCCTCTCTCCCTCGTCCTCCTCTTCCTCCTCCTCCCCCTCCCCCTCCTCTTCCTCCTCCCTTCTCCTCCTCTCTTCTCTTCCTCCCCCTACCTCTCCTCCTCCTCCTCCTCTCTCCTCCTCCCTTCTTCTCCTCCCTTCTCCGTCTCTTCCTCCCTCTCCCCCTCCCCCTCCCCCTCCTCTTCCTCCTCCCTTCTCCTCCTCTCTCCTCTCCCTCCCTCCCTCTCCTCCCCTCCCCCTCCTCAGCATTTTCACTTCCAGAGACAAGGTGGCCCAAGTGAATGAAAAAATGAACAAGCAGCTCCCTTCGTAGGCGTCAAGCCATAACGTTGGATGTTAGAGTCCCTTGAAAAGCCCAGCCCTCCTCGGAGACTTGACAGTGGGATTATCTGTGGTCATGAAAGGCCTTTTGACTAGCTGGGGATGAAATTTAAGAGGGGGATTTACATGCAGATTATAGGCAGGTTTTTAGGGATGGGTCTCGCTTTGACCGGCTGTTCCAGAAAATCAGGGCCGAGAGCCAGGTGACTCCAAGAGCATCTAAACTTCCTGCTGCAAACCACAGACTCGCAATAAACCCTGGTTATGAATCTGCTCCTTCTTTCCCTCCTTGGCCAGGATGTGCAGATGCCCTTTTTAGCGTGTGTACCTTTTCGCAAGAGGAATTTCACCGTCTCTTTCTGCGGGACAGAACATTTTGTAACAGCCGTTTGGATCTCTGTCTGGGGGGGGGAGAGGGAACACAGCAAGCCCCGTTGCCCTCATTTGGGGAGGGGGCAGGTTTTGAAGATGCTGACGGACTGATGGATAACGGGGGCCGTGAATTTCACCCAGACACTCTGGGGGAGCTGATAGGAAGGAGAAAGTGAAATGCAATTTATATCTTCTGACTGGATTGGATGAAGCAGGAAAAACTGCTGGTTTTCCAGAACGTGGAAAATCATTTTAGTGGCCTTTAAAATATGGGCTGGGAAGAAGCTCAAGTTGGACTGTGAGGTCAGGCACACCAAAGCTGTGCAGGTGTCCCTTGCCAAGGTACACAACAAGCCGGGGAAAAAAAACCTCTGCTTTTGTTCCAAGAGAAGATGGAAATCTGGGCAGCTGTCAAGCCCTAAATCAAGGATGACAAGCTGTAATCCTTCCCAGCTGACTTCTTTATTGTTTCACACCTATCGACAGAATCTTTGCCAGACTAAAGATTTGACTATCTGCATCTACAACACACCCTGGGAACCAGTCAGGAGGGGCTGTCTTCACCCTCTTTCTCTCACACGGGATATCCAGGCTGGGCTGCCTCTTACTCCTCTGCAATGCCTCCGTCCCTCTTCTGATCTGCTGAACTATAGTCCATCACATCAGGTGTGGACTTCAACTCCCAGAATCCTTCAGCCACCAAGTGTGGACTTCAACCCCCAGAATCCCTCAGCCACCATGAAACAACGGATGGAAACTAACCAAGGAGAGAAGCAACCTGGAACTAAGGAGAAATTTCCTGATAATGGGGGAACAATTAACCAGTGGAACAACCTGCCTCCAGAAGTTGTGGGTGCTTCATCACTGGAAGTTTTTAAGAAGAGACTGGACAGTCATTTGTCTGAAATGGCATAGGGTTTCCTGCCTGAGCAGGGGGTTGGCCTAGAAGACCTCTGAGGTCCCTTCCAATATTCTATGTTCTTGTTCTGGGAAACTCCCAGAATCCCTCAGCCACCACATGTGGACTACAACTCCAGAATCCCTCAGCCACTATGTGTGGACTTCAACTCCCAGAATTCTTCAGTCGCCATGTGTCAAGCCCAGATATTCATCAGGGACAGCCTTGTCCATACTCAAACCAGGATGCCCAGGGTGCTGTTTACTTGCCGGTCAGAGGGCCTGGGAAGCTTTTAGGAAATATGGATGGGGAGATGGGGAAAGGAGGCCCAGGGGAAAACTTCATATCTCTAGGAATGAGTGGCAGAGAAGATGACACGGCTATCAAGCCCAGACTGCAGTTCCTGAGCAAAGGGCCCATTCCAGGCACAATTCAACTCCGTATTGTGGAGGGTTAGGGTTAAAAAAGTCAAGATGGAGGTCAAGTTGGGGCAACAGTCCAAGTTGTGTTATGTGCATTGCACATGACATCCTGGAGTGTTGATTGTGGTCACCGTTTGGCTTCGTATGTACTCAGATTAGACATGTATCTATGCGCCTCTGGCTTTGTAGGCACTCAGATCAGACGTTTTAATTTTTTTTAAGCATTTTAATGGTTTTTATTTTTTTCAAACGATTTAAAGATTTCAATTGTAATATGTGTTTTTGAACTGTGAACCGCCCAGAGTCGTTTGCTGACATGGGCAGCTATAAAAATCAAATTAAATCGCATCCCATCAAATAAAGTCAAATCAATAAATCTTGACCGCCTTGGCCATGCTCAGCAAACACCCTTGACTCAATTTCTCTCCTTGCCTTTCAGTAGCAATCCTCAGCCACGAAGCCACTGCAGTCCTGCCTTCATTCTCAAAATTTGGCATCTAACATCAGAAACATCTGCCAGGCTGTCCCACCTCCTTTACACGGACGATCTGAAGCTGTATGGAAAAACTCTGTCTGAAATACAATCGCTGCTCAACGCTATCTGTATACACAGCCAAGATATTGCAATGGAGTTTGGACTGGACAAATGCGCCCTGCTTAAAATCATCAGGGAAAAACAGTGAAAAATTGAAGGAACCAAGACGCCCTACGGAAATAACATAAAAGGGTCTGGTCTGGATGAAATGATCATATTTGTACCTGGGCATCCTTCAAGCTGACAGCATCAAGCACACTGAATTCAAGAAAAAAGATTAGAGGTGAATACATGAAGAGAGTGAAGAAGCTCTTAAAGTCCAAACTCAGCGGAGGAAACACCATCCAGGCAATTAATACTTAGGAAACTCCAGTCATTAGATACACAGCTGGAATAGTGGTCTGGACTCAAGCAGGACTAAAAGCAATGGATAGGAAGAGCAGAAAAATAAGGACAATGAATCAATCATCCTTCATCCTTAGTAGCGACGCTGACAGACTCTACTTACCAAGGCAAATAGGTGGGCGTGAACCGTTGCAAGGACATCAGATGGTTGAAGAAAGGAAAAAAAAAGGCTTTGGAAGAATATTTGAAGGACAACGAAGAAGATACACTGAAATTAATATATCAGGAAGGCTTACTGGAGAGAACAAACTGGCCTACAAGAGCGATCAAACGAAGAAGAGAAAGGAGGGAAGACAAAGCATTACATGGCCAACACATTTAAAAAAAGAAAAGTAACATATAACGCAGATAACAACAAGACCTGGCAATGGCTAAGAGCAGGAACGTTGAAGAGACAGAGGGGCTAATTCTGGCCACGCAAGACCAAGCCGTAAGAACAAAGGTATACAAAGACAGAATTGAGAAGACAGTGAGAAACAGCAAGTGCTGCCTCTGAAAAGAAGTCAAAGAAGCGAGGACCACCTGGTGAGCAGCTGCAAGAAGATCAGCCAGTCTGACTACATACAATGGCACTACTTTGGAAGACAATATAGTAGCTGTGACTAGGGGGGTCTTCGCCCAGGTTCGCCTGGTGCGCCAGTTGCGGCCCTATCTAGACCGGGATGCCCTGTGTACGGTCACTCATGTGCTCGTGACCTCTCGTCTGGACTACTGCAACGCTCTCTACATGGGGCTTCCCTTGAAGACCACTCGGAGGCTCCAACTGGTACAGAATGCAGCCGCGTGAGTTGTCTTGGGAGTCTCCCGATACTCCCATGTTACACCTCTGCTCCGTGAGCGGCATTGGCTCCCAGTTGTCTTCCGAGTGAGATTCAAGGTTTTGGTAATGGTTTTCAAGGCCCTACATGGCATGGGTCCGGAGTACCTCGGGGATCACCTGCTGCCGGCGTCAACTTCCCTCCGCCCAGTACACTCCCACAGAGAGGGCCTCCTCAGGGTGCCTCCGGTCAGAGAATGTCGGCTGGCGGCCCCCAGGGGGAGGGCGTTCTCTGTGGGCGCCCCGGCTTTATGGAATCAGCTGCCGGTTGAGCTCCGGACGGCGCCTGACCTTCGCTCCTTCCGACGCGATCTGAAGACCTATTTATTTGAACAAGCTGGCCTGGCCTGATGGGGGATGTGTTGGGGTTTTTATTGAGGTTTTTTATACTATTATTTATTGTTTTAGCTCGGGCTTATATTTAATTCTCTTTTAACTTTTGTACTTTGTATTTTATATGTGCCCTGTTCACCGCCCTGAGTCCTTCGGGAGAAGGGCGGTATACAAATATAATAAACTTTAAACTTTAAAGTACTAACAACGGTGCACTGGAAGATCTGCAAGAAAAATACCCTTTGCCTGCAAGCAAGAATTGGTGGCACCATAAAATAGAAATAGAGCTGGAAGGGACCTTGGAGGTCTTCTAGTCCAGCCCACTGCTCGAGAACACTTACACACCCATTGGCCAATTAACATCTTAAAGACATAGCATTATGGTTAATATATTTTCAACCCAACATTGTAGGCTAACACCAAGAGTACAGAGAAGAGCAACCAAGATGATTGGGGGGCTGGAGGCTAAAACATATAGGGAACGGTTGCTGGAATTGGGTATGTGTAGTTTAACGAAGAGAAGAGTGAGGGGTGACATGATAGCAGTGTTCCAATATCTCAGGGGCCGCCACAAAGAAGAGGCAGTCAAGCTGTTCTCCAGAGCGCCTGAAGGCAGGACAAGAAGCAACGGATGGAAACTAGTCAAGGAGAGAAGCAACCTAGAACTAAGGAGGAATTTCCTGGCAGGGAGAACAATTAACCAGTGGAACCACCTGCCTCCAGAAGCTGTGAATGCTCCAACACTGGAGGTTTTTAAGAAGAGACTGGCCAACCATTTGCCTGAAATGGTATAGGGTTTCCTGCCTGAGCAGGGGGTTGGACTAGATGACCTCCAAGGTCCCTTCCAACTTTATATTATTATTATTATTATTATTATTATTATTATTATTATTATTATTATTATTATTATTATTATTATTACCATATGCCTAACAGGTGGCACCATAAAATAGAAATAGAGCCGGAAGGGACCTTGGAGGTCTTCTAGTCCAGCCCACTGCTCGAGCAGGAGGACCTATACCATCTCAGACAAGTGACTGTCCAGTCTCTTCTTAAAAATCTCCAGTGATGGGGCGCCCACGATTTCTGGTGGCCAGCTGTTCCACTGGTTAATTGTCCTTAAGTGTCAGGAAGTGAACAGCCCTTAGTCCATGTCCAGATGCTGCTCAGGTCTAGTCAGGTTCACTGCAAAGTGTCAACACCACCAAGCATTCATGGAAAACTGGAGACAGTATTGGCAAATCACCAAATGGGAAAGGCTGGGCTTTGGTTACTTTGGTGCCAAGATGCCACCGGTCACGTCCAAAAAAGAAGCACAAACATGTTTTTAAAAAATTACTTTCCTAGTCGCCAATGTTTAAAAATAGGGTTGCATGTTACGGTACGCGGTGGTATGCTTTCGTATTTTTAGCCATGTTGCCCTGTGGTGAGATGGGTGGCCAACAAATTTTTAAAAATAAAGACATCTAATAAAGGAGAATATCTGTAGCTCAGGGTTGACAGGAGGCGTCCTTGATGCTCTCTTGAGTTTGGTGGTTTTCTTGCAGATGTTTCAGGACCCAAAGTGGGTAACATGTTGCCTAGTTTGGGTTATGAAAGGTCTGCAAAAAAAAAAAAAAAAAAACCCAGCTCAGAGAGCACCTGGGACCCCCCCCCAAATCAATCTGTTTTGTGGAGGGATCCTAAACTCTGCAGTTCCTGGATGGAAGGAGACCCTGGAAACAAAATTGGGGTGACGGTGATTTTTTTTCCCCCACTTCACATGATTTGCCCTGGTCATCTCCCATCTTGACTACTGCAAAGCGCTCTACATGGGGCTACTCTTGAAGAGTATTTGGAAGCTTCAGCTGGTGTGGAATGTAGCCACGCAAGCAATTTTGGGTGCCCAGAGAAGGACACACATGACACCTCTGCTCCGCAAACTACACTGAAGTGGATCCACTTCAACGTGTTGGTTGTGACCTAAAGCCCCCCCCCATAGCAGAGGGCCAGGTTACCTACCCACCCCTCTTTATTCCACCAGCCCGCCCCAACCGATCAGGCAGGGAAGGCCGGTGGCAGGCCCCGTTAGGTAAAGAATTCTGACTTGGGAAGGGGGGGTTTCCAGGAATGGAGCTTTCTCTGCAGGCCCCCAGTGTTCTGGTCTTCCGGAAAGGGGTGAAAACACAGCCCTGTGTGGGGAGCCCTGAAACCCCCTCCCCCCTGCCTTTTCTTAAAACCGGGTTTTAATTATTTTATTCTTGTTTTTAACTGCTTTTATTACAGGACGTATATATTGTTTTGATGTTTTATGTCTATATGTATGATAGATGATAGATAGATAGATAGATAGATAGATAGATAGATAGATAGATAGATAGATAGATAGATAGATAGATAGATAGGTAGGTGGGTGGGTGGGTGGGTGGGTGGGTGGGTGGGTGGATGGATGGATGGATGGATGGATAGAGGGGCTGCATGGCTGCATGGATGGGTGGATGATAGATGGATGATAGATAGATAGATAGGTAGGTGGGTGGGTGGATGGATGAATGGATGGAGGGGCTGCATGGCTGCATGGATGATAGATAGATAGATAGATAGATAGATAGATAGATAGATAGATAGATAGATAGATAGATAGATAGATAGGTAGGTAGGTAGGTAGGTAGGTAGGTAGGTAGGTGGATGAATGGATGGAGGGGCTGCATGGCTGCATGGATGGGTGGATGATAGATAGATAGATAGATAGATAGATAGATAGATAGATAGATAGATAGATAGATAGATAGATAGATAGATAGGTAGGTAGGTGGATGGATGAATGAATGGAGGGGCTGCATGGCTGCATGGATGGGTGGATGACAGATGGATGATAGATAGATAGATAGATAGATAGATAGATAGATAGATAGATAGATAGATAGATAGATAGATAGATAGATAGGTAGGTAGGTGGGTGGGTGGATGGATGAATGAATGGAGGGGCTGCATGGCTGCATGGATGGGTGGATGATAGATAGATAGATAGATAGATAGATAGATAGATAGATAGATAGATAGATAATAGATAGATAGATAGATAGATAGATAGATAGATAGATAGATAGATAGATAGATAGATAGACAGACAGAGAGACAGAGAGACAGTTACAGAATAGCAACAGGTTGTGGGGAGGTAGACCGACACACCATCCATTCCTTCCCCACCAAAAAAATCTTTCTCTCCTCAGCTGAATGAAACCAAAATGAAACAGTCAATCTTCAAGATGGGTGAGAAGATGCCCATTTTACTGATCGATTGATTTAGAACACTGACATGGCTGCCTCTCTTACTCCCAATAGTCCTAGCTGACTCCCAACATCATTCACAAAATCAGAATAAACAAAACCCAGAAAAACCCACAATGACATCACATACCGTACCGCAGTGCCATAACGTTCCCCTCAATGATACATTTGGGTGTTCACTTCCCTCCTAACCCAGTTCCTGAGTGAAAAATCCAGGTCTTTATGGTCCTCTGGAAGGCGAAGGGGTGGGGTGGGGGGCTTTAAATGTTGGGGAGAGGCTATCCAAAGATTGGCCACCACAGAAAATTTGGCCCCACCAGGAGAGGCGGTCTCACCCACAGCTGGACAAGAGAACAGCTCACCTGTCCGAAGTTCCATGGGACGGGGACAATGTAGTCCTTTGATCCTTGGTAGATCAGGCCTTGTTGAGTCAACACATACTCAACGCGGTCCTCTTCGTTCTGCATGTAGGTGGAGTCCTCTGGCAAAAGAGAGGAAGCTCGGATGCAGGAGGCAGTTTTGGGATGGAGAGAAGCCCTGACACAAGAGGACTTCCGCAGAACATCTGTGTCCACCTTCCCCCGGGGGACCTGGTCTTCCAGAACATTGGCCACCCACCCAGAACATTGGCCACCCTTGAGCAGGGGGCTGGACTAGATGATCTCCAGGGTCCCTTCCAGCTCTGTTCTGTTCTGTTCTGTTCTATCCTAGTCTACCAAAGCCCTCCAAAATCAAGAGGACATCTGACTGATGCAAAATCTGATTCCGTATTTCACCCCCAGAAACTACCAGCCACCTTGGCTGAGGATCACGGGAGTGGGCAATCCAGCCCACGTCCCAAGGACGGCCAACCTGGAGAAACCACCTTGAAGCAAAGAATGAACAAAGAGAGATGACTTCTCCTGAAAAAACACACCCGGCTTCATTCTTTGCTGTCAGCAAAACAGAGAGGTTTCCTCTTATCAGCAGCCAAGAAAAGCTTCAGGAAGGTGAGGATAATGGGAATTGATTAGTTTATCAGTAATCCCCTTGAAGCAAACCGTGTGTTGTTGCTTTGTTGGCTTGTGTTGGGAGAGGGCCAACTCCCAGACTCCCGACAGGAAAAAAAACAAAGTTACGTCTTCAAGGTTGATTGAGATCATCCCTTGAGGTTCTCCATGATGTTCAGTTGGACTTCAGCTGTCTTTGGACCAGGTGACAATTTGTAGCTTTCAGTCTGGCCCCAGAAGCTAAAGATGAGCCCAGGGGTGTCCACAGAGCAGGTCAAAAAAGTCAAGATGGCAGATTAAATGGGTGCAACTGAAACTCCGACGGTGGAGTCTCCATCACAGCCTTGAGTTTTCCAGCTTGACTTGTTTGACAAGGTCCTTCAGATCCTTCTATGGTGACCCATCTTAGCCACCAGGAAGAGATGGTTTTCTGGCTCTGAGCCAGAATGGACGGTGGCTGAGAGGCTACCTAGGAAAATTTCTCAGTCACCCCAAAATATGAGGGGGTTCCTCCAGAAACCTGGTCAAGGATCCAGGAGCTGCAGGTCATCTTCAACATACGGCCACAACTGGGCCAGAATTTCCACTGTAAGCAAGGCAGCTGTAGACGTGCGTCACACCCAATTTTATGTCCCATTTTTGCCACAAGCGAACCACTGCAGTTGTTAAGTGAATTGCACCGTCGGTAAGTGAATCCAGCTTCCCCCATTGACTTCGCTTGTTGGAAGCCAGCTGGGATGGTCACAAATGGTGACCCACAAATGGACCCATGATGCTGCGACAGTCCTAGATACCTGCTGGTTTGTTAAGCACCCAAATTGGGATCAAACGATTGTGGGGACGCAGCAAAGGTTGTAAGTGTGAGGGTCCGTTATAAGTCTTCTTCTTTTTTTCAGGGACACTGTAACTTAGGACAGTCACTAAATGAACAGTCGTAAATGGAGGACTACCCGTATTCGGGTATTTGTGCCCTGAACTCTCATTTTGTATCCATTCCAAGCATCTGTGCCAAGCTCCGGGCCTTCCTTGCCTAGCCCCACTCTGGTAATTAAGGGTTTCCCTTAATTAATTAACGAGCTGCAGACTGAAAAGTAAAGTGGTTCCATCCCCCCCCGCAGCTGTGACGCAAGGAATGGAAACGCCTGCGCCGCCCTGGGCAACAGGGAAGATTATATTTTCCAGTTGTGCTCTGGGTAAGTTTTTCTAAGCCCTGTGAATTGATCAGGGGTGTGTGTGTTGGGGGTGTTTCTGATTAGTTAAAGTGAATAAATTTTAAAATAAAATTAACAGGGAACTGATGAAGTTATCTAGTTTGGTAGTGAAGCCTCTGCAAGAAAGCCACAAAGCTCAGAGAGCATCAAGGACTCCAGAGTCCTCCCCCTCCTCCCCCTCCCCCCCCCTCCTCCTCCTCCTCCTCCCTTCTAGCACTGATGATGTTACCTAGATGGGTCATGAAACGTCTGCAAGAAAACCACCAAGCTCAGAGAGCAAAAAGGACCTCACAGTCCATTTCCTGCTCCTCCTCCTCCTCCACCACCACCACCTCCTCCTCCTCCTCCTCCTCCTCCTCCTCCTCCTCCTCCTCCTCCTCCTCCTCCTCCTCCTCCTCCTCCTCCTCTTCCTCTTCCTCCTTCTCCTCCTCCTCCTCCTCCCTGCCAATTCCCCTCCCTTCTGGCACTGATGATTTTCCCTAGTTGGGTCTTGACCCCATTGTTGACGTCTCCTCCCCAGACTCCGCCATTCCCGAAACTGCCCCCTCCCACGGGGGGGGGGGGTCTCTTCCTGCCCTCTGCCCGGGAGAGCAGCAGAAGACCTGAGAAGCCCATCCAGCCTTGTGGGATCCTCCAAGCCCCACCCCCGCCAAGTGGGGCTTCCTCATCCCTTCATCTGGCAGCTCTTTAGCGCAAAGGCTGGTAGACTCCAGGGAACCGGGACGGGGGTCAGCCGGGGAACAGGGGGTCCTGGAGTGACCTCAGCGGGGGCACCGAAGCTGTGGAGCAGCCTTGGAAGCCTTCCGGCCTTCCGGCCGTTCCCACTCAAGCTCATTGGTGCCCCCGGGTCTTCTGAATCACAGAAGGACGGTGTTGATGGGGCCTCGGTGGCCTTCTAGTCCAACCCTTCTGGACCTGAAGAGAAGAGAGCTGGAAGGGGCCTTGGAGATCTTCTAGTCCAGCCCCCCCGCTCAAGCAGGAGAACCTATACCGTCTCAAGACAGGTGACTGTCTAGTCCAGTCTCTTCTTAAAAACCTCCAGGGATGGAGCGCCCACCGTTTCTTTTTTCTTTTTTTTATTTTTTATTTTATTTTTAATTCCATTTATATCCCGTCCTTCTATGAAGACTCAGGGCGGCTTACAAGCTTAGCAGTAGCCTTCATTTTATGTATATGCCTGCTTGTTAGTGCTTTCACACACACACCCCAAGCGGCATTATTACAAAGTCAGCTTAATTGCCCCCAACAATCTGGGTTTCTGTCCCCAACAATCTGGGTTTCTGGAGGCAAGCTGTTCCACTGGTTGATTGTCCTCACTGTCAGGAAGTTTCTCCTCAATTCCAGGCTGCTTCTCTCCTTGTCTCTGACTTCACCTACGTCTCTGTGTATTTACTTATGTATCTATTTTTCCTCATTTCTGAACTACTCCTCTTCCTCTAACAGGGGCTCTGGGCGGTGTACAATAAACGTTGAAATAGAAAACGGCAGAGGTAGCTCTCAACTTACAGCCATTTGCTCGAAGTTGCAACAGCACTACCTCTATGCAGCTAGTCCTCAACGTTCAACAGTTCATTTAGTGACTGTTCAAAGTTACAACGGCCCTGCAAAAAAGGGACTTATGATTGTTGCTGCATCCCTCGTGGACACCTGATCAAAATTCAGAGGCTTGGCAACTGACTCATATTTGTGACGCTCGCCACGTCCCCCGGGGTCAGGCGATCCCCTTTTGCGACCTTCTGACAAGCAAAGTCAAAGGGGGGGGAGCCAGATTCACTTAATGACCGTGTTACTAAGTGGAAAACTGCAGCGATTCCCTTAACAAGGGTGGCCAAGAAAATCTATACAAAATGTTCTGCAGATAGCATTTAACACCGGTGAGGTTAGCAAAAATGTTTAAAAACTCATCAAGGAGAGAAGCAACCTGGAACTAAGGAGAAACTTCCTGACAGTTAGAACAATTAACCAGTGGAACTGCCTGCTTCCAGAAGCTGTGAATGCTCCAACACAGGAAGTCTTTAAGAAGAGACTGGACAGCCATTTGTCTGAAATGGTATAGGGTTTTCTGCCTGAGCAGGGGGTTGGACTAGGTGACCTCCAAGGTCCCTTCAATTATTATTATTATTATTATTATTATTATTATTATTATTATTATTATTATTATTATTATTATTATTATTATTATTATTATTATTATTATCTAGCAACTGTTGGAAATGTAAACAAAAACTAGGCACTCATTACCATCTTTGGTGGACATGCCCCAAAGCTAAAAGATTCTGGTCAAGAATACACACATGGTTAGAGAAAATGGATTTTAAGCCAGAATTATTTTTGTCAGGCCTAATGGTAGGCAACTATGAGAAAGAGTGTATATATCTAATTTTACATGTATTAACTGCAGCGAGAATTGTATTCGCTCAACATTGGAAAAAACGAAGTTTTACCAATGGAGGAAGAGTTAATTTTAAAAAATTTAGATTGTGCAGAAATGGATAGATTGACATTGAAAATGAAAGAGAAAGAGGATTCAGTGTACTTTTAGAACAGGGGTGTCAAACTGCCGGCCTGCGGGCCAGATGCGTCATTGCGTCACGCAGAAGCTGTGCCCACCCCATGGCAAAACTGTCCCGGTATGTTGCGTGACATCACGTGACGTTGCAGGTTGACATGTCTGCTTTAGAACATGGGATACCTTTTATCAATGGTTAGAAAAACGAGGTAGAGAGAAAGGAATTTAAACATGTATTAGTAAGTTAAATGTTGGAACCTAGATAATGTCTTGCTGATAATATGTAAAAATATTATATATTGTATATATAAGTATATATATATATACAACTGTGGCCAAGAAAGGCCGTAAAATGGGGCAAAATTCAGCTTAACAACTGTCCCGCTTAGCAATGTAAATTTTGTTCTCCACTGCAGTCGTAAGCAGAGGGCTACTTGTACATAATCACAGAACATTAGAATTAAAATATTAATTCTCATTAAATTCTCTATTTAGAATTAACGATTCAACTCTCATTTAATTCTAATTAAATTAAACGTAATGATACGTTAGAGTTAAAACTGCGAGAATTGAAATTTGTCAAAAGGTCAGGCTGTTTTTCCTACGCAAACGGTCATTTTTTCCAACCCCCCCACCCTCCTTGTTTGTCCTTTCTCCTTCTCCTGTTTTCCTTGAATGAGTCAAGGAAATAGACACACCTCGGGGAGGGGGGGGGGAAGAAAGACTTTTGTTCCCCGCAGTTAGGTGGAAAAATAATCGCAGGGCCAGAATGTTTGAATTCACGCTAAAAACCTCTGAGTATTCATCGCTTGCGAGCAAGGAACATGCGTCCTTGCAAAGGAAGAAATGGGGCTGAAAAGAAAGATATTTTTATCCTATTTGTTTTCTCTTTTGCAAGAGGCTGATCAGACCAGCCCGATGGGATGGTCAAGCCGGCGTCTGCCAACACACGTCATCAACATGTGGAATGAGTGATTGTTTGCTCAAGGAGAAAGGCGGCGTAACATTCGGGCTACTCCGATGTTTGGTCTGGGCTGCCGTGAATGTGTCATGGGAAAAGCCCCCTTTCGCAAAGACGTGCTGAAAGAGAGGCCGGGGGTGGGTGGGTGGAGGGGACGCCAATCTTTTTTGCCTGACATTTTAGATTTCCTTCCAAAAGGCTCTTGGTGGTTCTTTTCGCTCTGCGGTTTAGTGAGAAGAAACATCGAATAACAGAGTTGGAAGGGACCTCGGAGGTCTTCTAGTCCACCCCCCTGCTCAATGTAGGAGACCCTACTACGCCATCCTGATCAAATGGCTGTCCGGTCTCTTCTTCAAAACCTCCAGTCTTGGAGCGCCCACAACTTCTGAAGGCAAGCGGTTCCACTGGCTAATTGTCCTCACTGTCAGGAAATTCCTCCTTAGTTCTAGGTTGCTTCTCTCCTTGATGAGTTTCCATCCGTTGCTTCTTGTCCTTGTCTTCTGGTGCTTTGGAGAATACCTACCCAATTCCTGCAACTGTTCTTCCTACGTTTTAGCCTCCAGCCCTCTAATCATCGCTGTTGCTCTTTTCTGCACTCTTTCCAGAGTCTCAGCATCTTTTTTTATATTGTGATGACCAAAACTGGACATCAGCAACATCAACATCAATCAACATGTCAGACTTGAGTCCAATATTTTGGTCACCGCAGAATAAGAGAGTTGGAAGGGACCTTGACATCCTCTTCTTTGTGACAGCTCCTCAAGTTGTTTAGTTTAGTTTAGTTTAGTTTTATTTAATTTGTATACCGCCCTTCTCCATGGTAGGGACTCAGGGCGGTTCACAGGGCATATATAAAAAAGACAATACAAAAATTAAAAAAGATTAAACCCATGCCCAGTTAAAAACAGTAATACAAATCTAAAACGACAAATTAAAACCCATAATCCCCCGTCAGGCCAGACCAGCCATTTCAAATAGATGGGTCTTCAGGCCACGACGGAAAGTTCGGAGGTCTGGTGCCGTCCGGAGCTCCACCGGCAGTTGGTTCCATAATGCCGGAGCGCCCACAGAGAAGGCCCTCCCCCTGGGGGCCACCAGTCGGCATTCCTTGACTGGCGGCACCCTGAGGAGGCCCTCTCTGTGGGCACGCACAGGGCGGAGGGGAGTTGATGCCGGCAGCAGGTGGTCCCTGAGGTATCCCGGACCCATGCCATGTAGGGACTTAAAGATCGTAACCAGAACCTTGAACCTCACTGTCCTATCGCCCCTACTCCTTCTCTTCATCACACCTACTCCCCTCAATTGTCCATCGTATGGTCTAGCCTCCAGACCCACATCCATCCTTGTTGCTCTTCTCTGCCCAAGAGGTGCCCACAAGGAGACCAGCCATCCTCTCTCGACTTCTGAAGAGGGTCAACATCTGGAGATTGAAACAGACCGGACCTCCAATCCCCACGACCTTCTGCTCACCTCTTGGAAGTTGCTTCTCCATCATCTATGGGGTCTTCAGAGAACAATGGAGTTCTCAGAAAGGGGAGTTTGAGTGACCCAGGATAAGGGGGATAATATCTACCCTGTTCCTCAGGAAGTCTTCCCCGTCTTACTATGTGGCAAATTATGGACAGGAAGATGGCCCCATGATATCTCAGTTCAAAAGCCCTTTGGAGTTGATCTCCTGCCACAGGCAGAGGATTGGACTAGAAGACAAAGAGGATCAGGGCACTGGAGGCTAAAACACATAAGGAAATTGGGTATGTCTAGTTTAATGAAGAGAAGGACCAGTGGTGACATGATAGCAGTCTCCCAATATCTCAGGGGCTGCCCCAAAGAAGAGGGAGTCAAGCTCTTCTCCAAGGCACCTGAAGGCAGGAGAAGAAGCAATGGATGGAAACTCATCAAGGAGAGAAGCAACCTAGAACTAAGGAGAAACTTCCTGACAGTTAGAACAATTAACCAGTGGAACCGCTTGCCTTCAGAAGCTGTGGTTGCTCCAACACTGGAGGTCTTGAAGAAGAGACTGGACAGCCACCAGTCTGAAATGGTGTAGGGTTTCCTGCCTGAGCAGGGGGTTGGACTAGATGACCTCCAAGATCCCTTCCAACTTTATTATTATTATTATTATTATTATTATTATTATTATTATTATTATTATTATTATTATTATTATTATTATTATTATTATTATTATTATTACCACCTCCAAGATCCCTTCGGACCCTATTATCCTATATTCTGTGTTTGGGAATCCACCAAGGGTGGACAAGCTGAACTTGTGTTTCTTGGCTGCAGCTCTTGGGAGTGGGTCACCCAGTAAAAATAAGTAAGCAAAATAAAATCACAAGGGCAATAACTGTGGCCATCAACGCAGCTCCTGGATAATGCTGGATATAATCCTTTCCGCTCAGCAAACGCTTCCTGCCCCGTGGGAAAACCTCTTCGGTTGTGTGAGATGCCTCCACTCGGAACTGCCAAAGGCTAATTGCCCACAACACCTTCTCTATACAAGGGCTGGGCCCTAAAGACGTTGTTTATCTAACCAAGGTTTCCAAAGCACACAAAAATTAGCCAAGTTTCTCAGGCAACGTTCTAGACCAGAAGCAACGCAATCGCATGATGGGACTTGTTCACGGGAACGCAACACATCAGTGTGCTCAGCCAGTTGACAGTGGGGAATTCGCTTTAGCTGAGACCCCAAAGGATGCAGCCAGCTAGTCCTCGGCTAACAAACCTTCGTTTACTGCAGGGGTAGGCAACCTTGGCTCTTTTATGACTCGTGGACTTCAACTCCCAGAATTCCTGAGCCAGCCACGCTGAGGGGGAAAGGGAGAGGTTTTCAAGCTGAGCCATGCTGGCTGAGGAATTCTGGGAGTTGAAGTCCACCAGTCTTGAAGGGGCCAAAGTTTCCCCCATGCTGGCTGAGGAATTCTGGGAGTCATAAAAGAGCCAAGGTTGCCTACCCCTGGTTTAGTAACTGTTCAAAGTCACAACATCATTTTAAAAAAAAATGACATGACTGTTTTTCACATTTAGGACCGCCGCAACCTCCCTGTGGGTCACGTGATCAAAACTGGGACAATTGGTGACTGACTCGTGCTTACGACGGTCGCAGAGTCCCCAGGGGGTCACGCAATCCCCTTTTGAGACCTTCTGACAAGCAAAGTCAAGGGGGAAAGCCAGATTTGCTTAACGTCCGTGTGATTAACTTGACAACTGCAGGGGTTCACTTCAGAACGGTGGCAAGAAAAGTCGTAAAATGGGGCAAAACTCACTTAACAACTATCTCGCTTAACGACAAAAGTCGGGCATTACCTGTATTCAAAGTTATAACGACACTAAAAAAAAGTGACTTCGAAGCGTTTTCCACCCTTACATCCATGATCAAAATTCAGATGCTTGGCAACTGCAACTGACTCATAGTTATGACGGTTGCAGCATCCCCCGGAGTCACGTGATCCCTTTTTGCGACCTTCTGACAATGGGGCGGCCAGACTCATTTAACAACCGTGTCGCTAACTTGGCAACCGCAGAGATTCACTTCCCAAATGTGGCAGGGAAAATTGCAAATTGGGGCAAAACCCAACTCCACAACGGTGTCGCTTAACAATGGAAATTGTGGGGTCAGTTGTGGACGCAAGTCGAGGACTGCGTGCCCCTGAACGACAGGAAGGAGTTAGAAGAATCATCTCTGGCGTCCTGGGAAGTTACTGCTGCTCAGCGTAGGAGATCCTTCTCCAGGGTGGGTCCCTCAAGTGTTGTGATTCAGGGTCAGCCTGTGGGTTCGGCATTTGGGTTGGACGACTCAGAGGAGGAGGAGGGGGTGTTGGAGAGGTTGCTGATGAGAGCCCTCAGCCAGGCCCCTCCCACGTGGTCACGACGCAGACCCAGCTGTGTGAGCCTGACAGCGTGGATGAAGATGACCCACAGCTGGCCCTGTTCAAGGACGCCCGACGCAGGAGGCAGTCAATCAGGAGTAAACAGAGGAAGGCAATGGGGCACCTCGGAAGGAGGCAGAGAGAAGCCACGCCCTGAACTGTATAAAAGGGGAATGCGTGGGAGGGCTGGTTTGCTGAAGGCAACCATTTGAATAGTTCCTGTTTCATGGTTCGTGTTTGCTCTCTTTGCTCTCTTTGCTCTGTTTATGTGTTTATGTTTTTATGTTAATAAATTTGGCAGGCTTAGTTCCAGCCTCTTGCCTTCTTGTAAAAGGGGTTGTCCCTGCCTTTTCTGCAGGGCCGGTAGCAGGTTGGTACAGAACATCAAGAGGGGTTGGCTCTGCAACCCAGGAGAAGCTCAGCCGATCCTCAGGGTGGAGAAATCTGGGCCGACGGTGCTGGGAGGGATCTCCCCAGATCTAGCCTGGAAGAAGGAGAAGTCTTACCTGGACACCAGGGGTTGAAGAGCAGGACGAACTCCCCCAGCGGGAAGCTGGAGCCTTGGGCCTGGCTGGAGGCGTCCAGGACCAGGCGGGGTAGCGGCCGATGCGGGCGTCCGGAGGGGAGGCGATGGCCACCGAGAGCGAGAGGCCCTCCTGGTGCTCCACGGCCGAACTCCAGGCCGAGCTCTCCAGGGAGCAAGAGAGCGGGAAGGGGGCCCGGGTCCCCGAGGTCTCGATGGGGCAAGGTCCTGCGGGAGGGAGGGAGGGAGGGAGGGATTGATAGAGGGAAAGGGAGAGAGGGAGGAAGAGAGGGAGAGAGGGAAGGAAGAATGAAGGAAGGGATTGACAAAGGGAGAGAGGGAAGGAGGGAGGGAGGAAGGGAGGGATCGACAGGGAAAGAGGGAGGAGGGAGGGAGGGATGGAAAGAGGGAGGGAGGGATTGACAGGGAAAGAGGGAAGAGGGAAAGAGGAAAGAAGGAAGGAAGAGATTGATAAAGAGGGAGGATTGAAGGAAGGGAGGGAGAGAAGGAAGGGAGGCAGGGGAGAGAGAGAAGAAGGATACAGGTGAGTTCGTGATCCAATCCTTCCAAGGTCTTATGGGAGTTTCAGGGCTCGCCCCTTGTGGTTCTGGGGTGTGTGTGTGTTTGGGGGGGTCCTTTCAGGAAGCCCCTGATGGCATAAGGGGAAAAGGTGTCCCACGAGGAAGACTTGGTATCCCCTGCCCGCAAACTCTTTTGTCCCCTCTATGGATTGCTCCGCAGTCCAGATCAGTCTGTCTCAAACCTGCTCACCGGAAGACGGGTGGACTTCAACTCCCAGAATTCCCCGGCCAGCAAGGAGACCACCCCAAAGGAGAGCAGAGGTCAACCTATCCCAGCTCCCCAGACAACTTACGCCCAGCCCTTGCCTTGCCCGGCTCTGGGGCTGCCCCCGTCCGACTGCCCGGGGCAGCTCCTGGCAGGCCTTTGGGGCTGTGCCCAGGTGCCAGGGGGCTGGCAAGCGCCCCCCCTCCCCCACGCTCTCCTGCCAAGGGCTCTGGCCCTGGGGAAGCCGGGGGGGGGATTCTGGGCGGCCACTGCAAAGCCCTGGCCAGGAGGGGAGCTCATTGGTCGGTAGGTGTGCAGGTGTGTTTTTGTCTCTCTGCGTGTGTGTTTGTGCTCTTCTCACCCAGAACAACTACAGTTCCCTTCCCGTCCCCCCGCCCCCCCCCCCCGAGATTAGGCTGCTTTACCACATGCTCTGTTGGCATCTCATAAAGGCTGGGCTGATAGTCAAGCAGGCTGGGCACCTGCTTCACCCTGGCTGTAAACTTCCATTGGCATCTCTCCCTCCTTCCCTTCCCTTCCTCTCTTCCCTTTCCTTCCCTTTCTCCCCTCTCCTCTCCTCTCCTCCCCTCCCCTCTCATCTCCTTCCTTCCTTCCTTCCTTCCTTCCCTCCCTCCCTCCCTTTTCCTCCTTCCTTCCTCCCTCCCTCCCTCTGCCCAGTGCCAGGACAGGCTGCCTGCTTGCCCTGCCCGCTGCCCATCTGGCAGAAGGATGGGCGTCTCTCAGAGTGAGAGGCTGGCATCAGCAGCCCTGCATGAAAAGACACACGAGCCTGCAGGGAGGGGTGTGTTTGCCTCCCCCTCCAGCTGGCCACTGAGAAGCCGTCTCGCCCCCCCCGCCCCCCCCCCCCCCGACTGGGGAGGCCGAGCGCTGACTCAGCAGCCCCAGGAGGGGCGAGACAGGGGCTTCCTTCATCCTTGCAAAGAAGGGGGAGGGAGGGGGAGGCAGAGAGGTGTCGCTTCCTGGGGGGGGGCTGCCAACTCCTCGCAGCCCAGCCCAGCCTCTGCCCACCCCCCACCCACCGTGCCAGCAACACCGGCTCTTTGTGCCGAGAGGCCAGGACAGATGGGGACGGGGGGGGGCGGGGGCTGCAGGACAGACCCTCCTTCAGGTTCGCCTGCCTTGACCCCGACTCTGCCCTTCCGGAGAGACAGGGACCCTATTCATCCAGGCCCAGGAGCTGGCAGGATGCCCCCTGCTGGGGGGGGGGTGAGTGCAAGGCAGGGTCACCTTTTGGCCAAGCATAGCGGGGGGGGGGTGTCTTCTCTTGCCCACAGCCCAAATCCCCATCTCTCCGTCAATTACAGTATATTGGTCACAATCCATCAGGGTCTGCAAACATCATGGCGACAGCGCCAGTTATATCCTCAACGTCGCTTTCCTCGCAAGGGGGCAAGGTGGGGGCTGCCCTCTTGACTTTCCTTTTTTTTTAAACTTTGGATTTAAAACCAGTTTCTGTGGAGCAGATGGGTTCTTTAAGATGGGTTGACTTCAACTCCCGGAATTGCTCGGTCAGCTAAAATGGGTGGTCTTCAAATCCCAAGATAGCCCAATTAGCTATGGTTGCCCAGGTTCGCCTGGTGCGCCAGTTGCGGCCCTACCTGGACCGAGATGCCCTGCGCACAGTCACTCATGCGCTCGTGACCTCCCGGTTAGACTACTGCAACGCTCTCTACATGGGGCTGCCCTTGGGGACCACCCGGAGGCTTCAAGTGGTGCAGAATGCGGCCGCGCGAGTCGTGATGGGGGCTTCTCGATACTCCCGTGTAAACACCTCTTCTCCGCGAGCTGCATTGGCTCCCGGTTGCCCTCCAGGTGAGATTCAAGGTGCTGGTGATGACCTATAAAGCCCTAAATGGCATGGGTCCAGGATATCTGAGGGAGCACCTGCTGCCGGCATCAAGTTCCCTTCGTCCAGTGCGCTCCCACAGGCAGGGTCTTCTTTGGGTGCCGCCGGTAAAAGATTGCTGGTGGACAACACCCAGGGATAGGGCCTTCTCTGTGGGGGCGCCTGCCCTCTGGAACCAGCTGCCCGTGGAGCTCAGGACTGCCCCCGACCTGCGTTCATTCCGCCGGGACCTGAAGACCTGGCTCTTTGAGCTTTCTGGCCTGGACTGAGAGTATTAATTGGGGTTTTAATTGGATTCTAATTGGGATTTTTATTTATTCAAGGTTAATGTAATCATTTTAATTGTTTTTAATTTTTGTAATTGTTCTATTGTTTTTTAAAAAACCTTGTGAACCGCCCTGAGTCCTAGGGGAGAAGGGCGGTATATAAGTTTAATTAATAATAATAATAAATAATTAGCTAGGATGGGTGGTCTTCAACTCCCAGGATAGCCCAGCTTCTGAGAGTTAAAGTCCACCCATCATGCAGCATCCAAGCTTAAGTTGACTGACATTCTGCAATTAATGCTTTATAGAACATTGCAAAGATACGCTAAGGGAAGCACCTTGATATCAAAACAAGAAATATAAACATTTTTTTGAGCTTGGGGGCAAAATCTCTGCTTTATGTCTACGGAGACTCTCAATCAGCCAAGTCATGGTTGTCCCAAAGTTTTTGTTTTTTCCCCCAAAAGGTAACTGGACTTCCTTGGTGTTGTTTTTTTTTCCATTGGAAATTTTTCACTTCTCATCCAGTTCTGAAGAAGCTTCTTGAATAAGAAGAGAAATGTTTTCAAAGAAAAAAAACCCCAAGAATTTCCAGCTGCCTTTTGGAAAAAGAGCATCCTTGGGACAAAAACTCTACTTAAAAAAGAAGGGAAAAATATCCCTAAATATAATATAGATATTACATATAATGAACGGTTGCAGGAAGTAGGTATATCTAGTTTAGTGAAAAGAAGGACTAGGGGTGACATGACAGCAGTCTTCCAATATTTGGGGGGCTGCCACAAAGAAGAAGTAATCAAACTATTCTCCAAAGCCCCAGAAGGCAGGACAAGAAGCAACGGATGGAAACTAATCAAGCAGAGAAGCAACCTAGAACTAAGGAGAAACTTCCTGACAGTGAGGACAATTAACCAGTGGAACAACCTGCCTCCAGAAGCTGTGAATGCTCCAACACTGGAAGTTTTTAAGAAGACCCTGAACAGCCATTGGTCTGAAATATATAGGGTTTCCTGCCTGAGCAGGGGGTTGGACTAGATGACCTCCAAGGTCCCTTCCAACTCTGTTATTCTGTTAAATATTTCACCTCTGACTTGCCCATTCTTCGCTCTCCAATCCTTTTGCCATGCAAGTATAAACTTTACAAACTGTACCACGAATGTTTATCTTTGCCTTACTGTGTGACATATAATCCAGATGGAAGCTGTTGCTGATTAAATTTACTTCTGTTACGTATCTATATAGTAGTGTTCCAATATTTGAGGAGCTCCTACAAAGACGGGAGGGTCAGATTATTCTCCAAAGCGCCCGAAGGCTGGACAAGAAGCAACGGATGGAAACTCATCAAGGAGAGAAGCAACCTAGAACTAAGGAGGAATTTCCTGACAGCAAGGACAATTAACCAGCGGAACAACCTGCCTCCAGAAGCGGTGAATGCTCCAACACTGGAGGTTTTTAAGAAGAGACTGGACAGCCATTTGCCTGGAATGGTGTAGGGTTTCCTGCCTGAGCGGGGGGGGGGGGGTTGGACTAGATGACCTCCAATAACAACTCTGTTATTCTATGTTCTACTGTTTGTTTCTGTATTGCAGATTTTCATGACTTTTTTTTTTAACTTGCCCTCCCACTGCTGTCATTCCTGTCTATGACTTCAAAGCGGAACCTCCCCAAGCTGCTGAGGACTTGTTCAAGGCTAACCTCTGGGTGGAAACAGACTCACAAGAGGCCCCGAACATCATTTCGCCATCAAATTGCAACCTTGGTTTTGGGAAGGGAGAAGGATCCCACCCAGTCAAGCAGGGAAGGAATGCAGAATAAGAGAATAACAGGAGTTGGAAGGGAACTTGGAGGTCTTCTACACCAACCCCCTGCTCAAGCAGAAGATCTCCCGTCACGAGGGGGCCTCGGCGCTCTCTGAGCATGGGTGTTTTCTTGTAGACGTTTGATATTTGATGCTTGATGCTGTTACCTAGTTTGGGTCATGAAACGTCCGCAAGAAAACCACCCAGCTCAGAGAGCACCAAGGACACCACAGTCCTCCTCCTCTCCACAAAACCCCCTCCCTTCTAGCACTGATGATGTTCCCTAGTTGGGTCATGAAACGTCCACAAGGAAACCACCAAGCTCAGAGAGCACCAAGGACACCACAGTCGTCATCGTCGTTGTCGTTGTCGTCGTCGTCCTCCTCCTCCTCTCTGCAAAGCCCTCTCCCTTCTAGCAATGGAGATGTTCCCTAGTTGGGTCATGAAACGTCCACAAGGAAACACCCAAGCTCAGAGAGCATCAAGAACCCCACTGTCATCGTCCTCCTCCTCCTCCTCTCTACAAACCCCACACCCTTCTAGCAATGGAGATGTTCCCTAGTTGGGTCATGAAACGTCCGCAAGGAAACCACCAAGCTCAGAGAGCACCAAGGACACCACAGTCGTCATCGTCGTTGTCGTTGTCGTCGTCCTCCTCCTCCTCCTCTCTGCAAAGCCCTCTCCCTTCTAGCAATGGAGATGTTCCCTAGTTGGGTCATGAAACGTCCACAAGGAAACACCCAAGCTCAGAGAGCATCAAGAACCCCACTGTCATCGTCCTCCTCCTCCTCCTCTCTACAAACCCCACACCCTTCTAGCAATGGAGATGTTCCCTAGTTGGGTCATGAAACGTCCGCAAGGAAACCACCAAGCTCAGAGAGCACCAAGGACACCACAGTCGTCATCGTCGTTGTCGTTGTCGTCGTCCTCCTCCTCCTCCTCTCTGCAAAGCCCTCTCCCTTCTAGCAATGGAGATGTTCCCTAGTTGGGTCATGAAACGTCCACAAGGAAACACCCAAGCTCAGAGAGCATCAAGGACCCCACTGTCGTCGTCGTCGTCGTCGTCGTCCTCCTCCTCCTCCTCCTCCTCCTCCTCTCTGCAAAGCCCTCTCCCTTCTAGCAATGGAGATGTTCCCTAGTTGGGTCATGAAACGTCTGCAAGGAAACACCCAAGCTCAGAGAGCATCAAGGACCCCACTGTCGTCGTTGTCCTCCTCCTCCTTCTCCTCCTCCTCCTCCTCCTCCTCCTCCTCCTCCTCCCCGCAAACCCCACTCCCTTGTAGCACTGATGACGTAACAGAATTGAGGTCACGAAACGTCTGCCAGAAAACCAGCCAGCTCCTTTCCCCTCATGCAAGCCCCCCTCAGGTCAGTCCTGAGCTACAAATATTCTCCTTTATTGGTTCAGCTCCAGCAGTGGCCGACTTGAGGAGAGAAGACCCGGCAGTGCCCATCTTTGGTGGGCAGAAAAGCCCACCTGGCACAGAGCCAGCTGCTACAGAATTCCCCCCCCTTGGGGGCTACAGGGAGATTTTCCGAGGGGGCCGGCAGGTCAAAGGGGTTCGGCTTTGGGGGGTCGTCCCTGGCCTGGTCCCTCAGGGAGGGCCAACACGGCGACCGCTTTGTTTGGGAACACAACGGAGTGAACACTGTGGGAACGGAGCGTCCCACAACTTCCTGCCTTTGTTTCCCTGCCTTGAACCCTTCTCTGCCCACAGGCTGCCTGGATGGAGGAGATAAATCCTGGGCCAAGGACCACGTGGACCCCTCCCCCCCACACACAAACACAGCCCACCCCACTCCGCAGCCTTCCTCCTCCCTTCCCACCCCACTGAGGAATGTGGGGATTCAGGCCGTGAACACCCGAGAGAGGTACAGAGGGGTAGGGAGGTTTCCTCTCCAATTCAGCTTCGTGCATTTATTTAACAGAATAACCGGATTGGAAGGGGCCTTGCAGCTGGGAAGAACGCTTGCAGGAACTGGGTATGTCCAGTCTAGAGAAAAAGAGGACCGGGCGGGACATGATGGCAGCCTTCCAATATCTGAGGGTCCCTGTCACAGAGAGGAGGGGGCCAACCTCTTTTCCAAAACGCCTGAAGGCCAGACAAGGAATAAACGGAAGGAAACTGATCAAGGAGAGATTCAACCTGGAAGTTAGGAGGAATTTGCTGACAGTGAGAACCATCAAGCGATGGGACAGGAGTTGCCTTCAGATGTTGTGGGTGCTTCATCACTGGAGGCTTTCAAGAAGAGACCGGACGGCCATCTGTCAGAAATGGGGTAGGGTCTCCTGCTTGGGCAGGGGGCTGGACTAGATGACCTACAAGGTCCCTTCCAACTCTGTTATTGTATGCTATTCTAGTCCAACCCCCTGCTCAGGCAGGAAACCCTATTCCATTTCAGACAAATGGCTGTCCAGTCTCTTCTTCAAGACCTCCAGTGTTGGAGCAACCACAACTTCTGGTGGCAAGCAGTTCCACTGGTTAATTGTTCTCCCTGTCAGGAAGTTTCTCTTTAGTTCCAGGTTGCTTCTCTCCTTGATGAGTTTCCATCCGTTGCTTCTTCTCCTGCTTTCAGGTGCTTTGGAGAATAGGTGGAAACCCCCCCCCTCTTCTTTGGGGCAGCCCCCCAAATATTAGAAAATTGCTATCATGTCTCCCCAAGTCCGTCTTGGGGATTAGCCAAACCCAATTCCACCAACTGTTCTTTATGCATTTTAGCCTCCCCTCATCAGCTCTGTTGTTCTTCTTTGCACTCTTTCCAGAGTCTCAACATCTTTTTCACGTCACGATAACTATAGCTGGGTGCAATATATTTATTGCACCATAACAAATATGGTATAATATTTATTTTTTATTTATTCAATTTGTACAGGATTCCAGGCCATTTGGTGGGGAGGTTTCATATGAAAGTGAATTCATTCATTCATTCATTCATTCATTCATTCATTCATTCATTCATTCATTCATTCATTCTTCATTCTTCATTTTCAATTTCTACAGGGTTCCAGGCTGTTTGGTGAGCAGGCTTACTCTGAAAGTGCATTTTATTTATTGATTTTTATGTAAATATTCGTTGAATTTCTTTAGCCACACAACTCAAGCAAGCGACTCCGGGTGCCTTACTCTTCTCAAATTAAAACAAATTTCAAAAACATTAATATAATCATCATCATCATCATCTACTAAATAAAATTTTCTCTGGAAAGAAGTGCTAGAGGCACTTTACAACCGTCAAGAAGCCTGCACTTTCCATCATAGGTCATGCGGTCGTTGAGGCACCTATGTGATGGGCTGGCAGTTGTTAAGAGAACACAGCCGCCGTTAAGCGAATGTGATGGTCCTTAAGTGAATACCGCAGTGTTAAGTGAGCATGACAGTCATTAAATGGCTCCACTGTCCACAAAAGGAGGTTTGGGGTTGTTTGTGGTCAGAAATAAGCGTTTTCGGCAAAAAAAAAAACAACCACAAAAAAACTTGCCACCCATCAATAAAGCGATGCTGGCTGGGGGATTCTGGGAGTTGAAGTCCACTCAAGGTTGGCCGAGGTTGAGAATCACCCACCTACACAAGGCGATCCAACACATTTCCTGTGGGCCTGTTTGCCCGTTCCTGCAAGGTGTGTGTCAGGTCACATCCCACATCTGCAAGGCCGGCTGTGGATGATGGGAGTTGTGATCTATCCCCCCTCCTCCCCAGAAGCGGCCGAGGCTTACCTGTCTCTGTGATAAAGGTGAGCTTGTCCACACCCTCTTGGTATGCTCTGCCCGCGAAGTGCAGGGTGATCCGGAACGGCCGTCCTCGGCGTACGAAGAGCCGATGGGAGCCCATTTCGGAGGTCTTGTGATCCTGGTTGTTCTCCTCGCATTTCAGCTCCCAGTCGTCTAACTGAAGATCTGCAAGAAGAAAAAAAAAATCAGATTTATTTATTTCATTTTTTTCCTGGCAGGACTTGCTCTTGCAAAAAAAAAAGGAGGAACGAATGAAGAGCCTGAAAAAGCCTTTAGATCACCAGCTGAGGCATCTCCTCTTCTGCGAGGACTTTGCGGCGTGTAATAACCCTCTACTTATGACAGCCTGCTTAGCAACCGTTTGAAGTTACGACGCACTGCCCATAAGCTTCTTGAGCATGTAAAGAAGCTAGAAACTGCATCTGCAGCTGTTTGCAGCATCCTGTAGCTGTATGGTAGTTTTTATTATTATTAAATTTGTTTTACGTTTGTTAGAATATTTCTCCCAGAAATTGGTGTTTATAGTTTATGAGTCCTTCGGGAGAAGGGCGGTATATAAATAAAATAATAATAATAATAATAATAATAATAATAATAATAATAATAATAATAATAATAATAATAATAATAATAATAATAATAATAATAATAATTATTATTATTATTATTATTATTATTATTATTATTATTATTATTATTATTATTATTATTTCCAGTTTCCGGCAAAAAATGCCCCATAGTGAACAATGGATTCACTTAACGTCCATTAATTTATAACTACCACAAAAAAGGTTATAAAATCAGGTTTGGTCATGTGGTGACTTGTTTTACAACCAGCATACGACCATAATCATATAGGGTTTCCTGCTTGAGCAGGGGGTTGGACTAGATGACCTCCAAGGTCCCTTCCAACTCTGTTATTCTGTTGTTATTCTGTTAGTCATAAGTCAAGGACTGCCTGTACACAAACCGAGGCCAATTTAGTGGCATGGCTGTTTATGGAACGATTAACTCAAAGGTTAATAACGATTTTCAAAATCATTTTGTTCGCCTTGCCGTAATGAGAGTTTGGAAGAGATATAAAGTAAGATTGACTCCTTATATTTCTTTATAGTGTCATCCGTAGACGTTTTTTAACAAGAGAAATTGTTGACACAAACTGGGTTGACCTATGTGGATTTATTGACTTGCACTCGAGGAGAATAACAGAGTTGGAAGGGACCTTGGAGGTCTTCTAGTCCGACCCCTTTCTCAAGCAGGGAACCCTATACCAGCGGTGTCCAGTCTTGGAACTTTAAGACTTGAGGACTTCAACTCCCAGAAATCTATGCTGGCGGGGGAATTCTGGGAGTTGAAGTCCACAAATCTCAAAGTCCTGAAGGTTGGATATACCAATCCAGACAAATGGCTCTCCAGTCTCTTCTTGAAGACCTCCAGTGTCGGAGCACCCACCACTTCTGGGGTCAAGCAATTCCACTGTTTAATAAATTCATTTTAACCTAAATTAAAAACTGGAGAAGAACTGGAAAGAGAAGGCCGTATCCATCCACGCATTTTGCCACGTGCAAATTGACAGATTTAAACCGGACGAGAAGAACTGTGGTTTTTAAATGAATGAGAAAAAGCGACTTGGAATTGGATTTATGTACTGGGGACGAATGTGTGACCGCTGAGATGTATAAATGGCCATGGAAAGGGAATACGGAAGTTGAACATGTCTATGATCGTTTGATTAAATGGGCAAAAAAAATCGGAAATAACTTTATGCTTGACCAAGGGGAGAATATGGGGACTGAAGGACTGAAATTTACACTGAATTTTAATTTGAAAGAGGAGTTTTATAAGGTGAGGTGTCGTTGCTATTTAACCCCTGACAGATTGTGAAAGATGTATAAAAGGGAGGGGTCCAGCAAAGGTTTGAAAGAATAGAATAGAATAGAATAGAATAGAATAGAATAGAATAGAATAGAATAGAATAGAATAGAATAGAATAGAATAGAATAGAATAGAATAGAATAGAATAGAATAAATGGAATGGAACAGAACGGAACAGAACAGAACAGAACAGAATAGAATAGAATAGATATTGGAGAATAGAATACAATAGAATAAATGGAACGGAACGGAACAGAACAGAACAGAACAGAATAGAATAGAATAGATATTGGAGAATAGAATACAATAGAATAAATGGAACGGAATGGAACAGAACGGAACAGAACAGAACAGAACAGAACAGAATAGAATAGAATAGAATAGATATTGGAGAATACAGTAGAATAGAATAGAATAAATGGAACGGAACGGAACGGAACAGAACAGAACAGAACAGAACAGAATAGAATAGATATTGGAGAATAGAATAGAATAGAATAGAATAAATGGAACGGAATGGAACGGAACAGAACAGAACAGAACAGAATAGAATAGAATAGATATTGGAGAATAGAATAGAATAGAATAAATGGAACGGAACGGAACGGAACAGAACAGAACAGAACAGAATAGAATAGAATAGATATTGGAGAATAGAATAGAATAGAATAAATGGAACGGAATGGAACAGAACAGAACAGAACAGAACAGAATAGAATAGATATTGGAGAATAGAATAGAATAGAATAAATGGAACGGAATGGAACAGAACGGAACGGAACAGAACAGAACAGAACAGAACAGAACAGAATAGAATAGATATTGGAGAATAGAATAGAATAGAATAAATGGAACGGAACGGAACGGAACGGAACGGAACAGAACAGAACAGAATAGAATAGAATAGCACACTCTTTCTCTCTTTTTCTGTCTCTCTCTTCCTATTTCTTTCTCTTTTTCTCTCTCTACTCTTTTTCTACTTCTTTCTCTCTTTCTTGCTCTTTTTCTTTCTCCCTCTCTTCCTTTCTCCCTCTTTCTCTTCTTCTCCTTTCTTTCTCTCCCTCTCTCTCTCTTTCTTTTTCTCTGTCTCTCTTTTTCTATTTCTTTCTCACTACTCTTTTGTCCCTCTTTTTCTCTTTCTCCCTTTTTCTTTTTCCCTCTCTTCCTTTCTCTTTCTCTTCCTTTTTCTTTTTCTCTCTTTTCTGTCTCCCTTTTTCATTTCATTCTCTTTTTCTCTCTCTACTCTTTTTTCTCCCTCTCTCCCTCTCTCTCTTTCCCTTTCTCATTCTCTCTCTCTCTCCTGCGTTGTAAGACATAGGATCAAGGATGAGTCAGAACCCTAAAACTGGAAGGGATTTGGAGGTCATCTAGTCTAATCCCCCGAGGAGGGTAGGAACTCAAGCCCAAATGTCCCAGACAAATGGCTGTCCGGCCTCTGCTGGAACCC
>CM044356.1:1534851-1814851 GCA_024294585.1 Vipera latastei
AACTAAATCCACCCATCGTGATTTATGTCTGAAAATCCTGCAAGTTCAGACTGGGGTTTTGAAATTAAACCGGGCAAATGCATTTTTGTGAAGGCCACCTGTGCGAAGAGGCACAGATACCAGGCACTGTGATTGCCAGGCTGCCGGAAATAGCGAAATAAATATATACTTCATTTTACGATGTACGTCTCCCATAAGCCTATGGGAATAGGTGAGAGAAAGAGAGAGAGAGAGAGAGAAAGAGAGATGGGAGGTTTCTGAACAAAATAAATAAAATAAAATTATTCCAAGCTCAGTTCAAAGAGTTGTTTGCCACCCAGAGTCCTTTGCTGAGGTGGCTATATAGAAATCAAATAAAGCAGATAAAGCAAAATAAAAATAAACATTTCTCCCTATACTCCTCATCCACGGCCACATATTCTTTTTCCTTATAAGCACAAATGACACAGACTTGGGTCATGCAGAAAAATCTCCAGCGCCGTCAACCCTGGCCAGACTTTCGTTCTCCCCCAAAGCAGCTGGTTCGTTTGCAGTTCATTCCCTAACATTTTCTAAATAATGGAGCCTTAATCATCACTAATCATTCGATGTAGGTTCGAAAGCTTTAAGATACCCAGAGAACTTTAAGAGGCAGCGTGAAAGAAAACTTCTCTGTGCTTTGAACGTGCATTAACAAAATTTCCCTTTTGGACTCGTGCAAAGTTAGTTTTTAGAGGAACACAGGTTTCAATCAGAATAGAGCTGGGAGGGACCTTGGAGGTCTTCTAGTCCAGCCCCCTGCTCCAGCAGGAAACTGTGTACCATTTCAGACAAGTTGCTTTTCAGTCTCTTCTTAAAAGCCTCCAGTGATGGAGCGCCCACAACTTCTGGTGGCAAGCTGTTCCACTGGTTAATTGTCCACCCTGTCAGGAAGTTTCTCCTTAGTTCCAGGTTGCTTCTCTCCTTGATGAGTTTCCATTGGTTCTTGATCTACCTTCTTGTGCTTTGGAGAACAGCTTGACCCCCTCCTCTTCTTTGTGGCAGCCCCTCAAATACTGGAATATTGCTATCGTGTCCCCCCCCCCGCCCCCGCCCCCCAGTCCTTCTTTTCTCTGGACTGGCCATTCCCAATTCCTGGAACCGTTCTTCACATCTTCTAGTCTCCAGGTATTATATTATTATTATTATTATTATTATTATTATTATTATTATTATTATTATTATTATTATTATTATTATTATTATTATTATTAATTTGCAAAACTTTTTCAAACAAGTTTTTCCCCCAAAACAACCCTCTTTAAAAAGTTTTTTTTTTTCCTGGAGGGTTGAAAATCAGGGGGAAGCCCAGACTCCCCCTCCCCCCCTCCGTGCCTGGGCCAGGACTTTGGAGTTACTTTTATTTATTATATTTTCTTTCTTTTACCTTCTGCCATGGTGCCTGCAGAGACGCTTCCCTTCCGCTCCGCTCTCCCGCTGCCTGCCTTGGGCCGACTGGCGGAGCTGCGGCGAGGTTGCCTCCGGAGCCAGGAGCCCTCTCCCTTTATAGCCAGCCCCTTCCCCTCCCCGCGGCTGGGTGGGTAGATCACACAAGTCACCAGGAAAAGGAGAGCGACCGGGAGGGGGTGGATGTGAACTGCAGGGGAGGGCGCTTTCCAGGAAAAAGGAAAGGCAGACTTAAAAGAAACGGAAAGAAAATGAGCAGCAACACCAAATTAGGCACCAGAGTAGGTGGTGAAGAGGGCATTTGAGTGACGGGCTGGGGGGTGGGTGGGATTCTGCCTGGAGAAAGAGCCCCCCCAGCTGGTTTGTCTTGGTCAGATCCTGGAATTTTCAGATATATTTTACATTTTATTTTTCCCATGTTGATAATAATGAATTTCTTATATTTTGTTGTTAGCTGCGAAGTCGTGTCCGACCCATCGCAACCCCATGGACAACATTCCTCCAGGCCTTCCTGTCCTCCACCATCTTCTGGAGTCCATTTAAGCTCATGCCTCCTGCTTCAGTGACTCCATCCAGCCACCTCATTCTCCGTCGTCCCCTTCTTCTCTTGCCCTCAACCTTTCCCAGCATTAGGCTCTTCTCCAGTGAGTCCTTCCTTCTCATTAGGTGGCCAAAATATTTGAGTTTTAGCTTCAGGATCTGGCCTTCTAAAGAGCAGTCAGGGTTGATCTCCTCTAGGACCGACCGGTTTGATCGCCTTGCAGTCCAAGGGATTCGCAGGAATCTTCTCCAGCACCAGAGTTCAAAGGCTTCAATTCTTTGGCGCTCAGCCTTTCTTATGGTCCAGCTTTCACTGCTATACATTGCAATTTCTTATATAGTGGTTTTCAAAGTACTTACGGATTTTATTTTTCCCATACCATAAAAATGCGTGCCACCCAAGCTGTAAATCATGTCCCTCCAAATATAACAACCTTTTGTTTCTAAGAATTATCCATTCTTTTACCCATGTTAATACGGATGCTTGATAATATAAGGCCCACTCTGGCAAACCAAAACCTCCATTGTCATCTTGATTCTAGCTTTCTTTCCTCGCCAAATAAATTTCAAAATTAATGAATTTAAATCTTCAAAGAATTTTTTTCTCAAGTTTTATAGGTATGGTTCAACCATTCAACACTTCAGTTGGATTATTTAAAATAACTCAAGAATTATTTTAATGTTTGTCTGTCATTCACGTTCATTTGGTCTGTCCTTTCTTCAGTGCCTCCATTCCACCAGTTTTTTTGATATGAGTGTAACTTTTGCCCGTGGTGAGTTGCCACGGAGAGTTAACAATAACAACAACAACAAAAATAACAGAGTTGGGAAGGGACCTTTGAGGTCTTCTAGTCCAACCCCCCTTCCCCCCCCCCCCCGGCTCAGGCAGGAAACCTCAGTTGGCAGCTGTGAGTCGGTTGCAGAAAGTTATCCCAGACCTTGTTTTGGGGTGCTGGCAGGGCCACCATGTTCCCCCCACACACACCAGGCTTTGTGGTCCTCCTTAAAAGTCCCCAGGCTGGGGGAAGTGACCCAGATTTACTTCCACGAAGGGATCTGGGCCCTTTCAAGGGTCCTTTGGCTGCTTCGGTGAAATGAGTCTAGGGTTTCCTGCCTGAGCAGGGGGGTTGGACTAGAAGACCTCCAAGGTCCCTTCCAACTCTGTTATTCTTTTCTATTCTACTGAAGGTACTCCCTCTCCTCTTGCACGGAGCAATTCAGAGGGGGGGGGCTCCAGCTGCTTCAGGCCAGGGCTGGGGACTCTGGGTAGGGGGAAAGGCTCTCCCAGCATCGGATCAGCCTTAAAGAACTTCGGGCTGCATCTTTGCTGTCAGACCAGCAATGCTGAAACTTCTCGGCTGGGCCATGCCACCATTTTGCTAGCTACACGCAGGGGAAACTGAGGCAGGAGAAGGCAATGGATGAGGGGGAAAATAACAGGGCCAGGAAGTCTCGGGGGTGGGAGGGGGGTCTTGAGAGCAGTCAGGGTTAGAGGGAGGGGGTTTCCAACGGTCACTCCGATCCTGCCAGTTTGGCGCTTCACTAGGAACCGGGTGGGTGACCCGTCTCGTGTGTCAGTTCAAGAGGGGGACAAGCCCGCTGGAAGGACCTCTGCCAGAGGGTGGAAAGGAGAGCAGCTGGCCAGGCCTGACTGGGGGAAAACATCAGGAGAGCCCATGAAACAATAGAGGTGGGACGTGCCGAGCTCCGATTCCAGCACGGAGAGCATGACTCAGAAACCACGGTGTGAAGGCAGGCAAAGTGACTCTCTGAACTTGGCTTCCACAGCTGGGCCCTGCCTCCCCCCCAGCTCCCGGGTGACCCCCCCACCCCCAAAAGGCAGAGGCAGAAAAACATGAAAGACGCTCAAGTCCCAGCAGTAGCCCACGGACTCAGTCCGCAAAGCTGGCTACTCCTGCGTGAATGTTGGCTTGTTGGCTTTTCCCAGAAGAGCTGGTGAACCTCGAGAATCATTCTAGGTCAGGATTGAAGTCAGGGCTCCTTGGCTCTCTCTGTGAGGTGGGTGTTTTTCCTTGCAGACGTTTCATGACCCAACTAGGTAACGTCATCAATGCCAGAAGGGGATTGGGTAATGTGGAGTGGAGGAGGAGGAGAAGGGAGCAGAAGGAGGAAGAGGAGGGAGGAGGGCGATGGATTCCTCTCTGAGCTTGCCTGTTGTCTTGTTTTATAACCCAGTTTGGTTCTTCTAGATGTTATCTAGATGAGTCGTAAAACATCTGCAAGGAAACAACCAACCAATCACAAATAGCACCAAAGATATTACAGTCCTCCTCCTCCTCCTCCTTCTACCACTGAAGATGTTCCTTCGTTTGGTAACAAAATGTCTGCAAGGAAACAACCAAGCTCAGAGAGCACCAAGAACCTCACAGCCCCCCCTCCTTTCCCTCCTCCTCCGTTCCCTCTCTTCCTCTTCTTCTTCCTCCTTCCTTCCTTCCTCTTCCTTCCTTCCTTCTTCCTTCCTTCCTTCCTTCCTTCCTTCCTTCCTTCCTTCCTTCCTTCCCATCTCTCCCTCCCTCCCTCCCTTCTTGCCTTTGTTCCTTCCTTCCTTCCTTCCTTCCTTCCTTCCTTCCTTCCTTCCTTCCTCCCTCCCTCCCTTCTTTCCTCCCTCCCTCCCTCCCTTTTTGCCTTTGTTCTTTCCTTCCTTCCTTCCTTCCTTCCTTCCTTCCTTCCTTCCTTCCTTCCTTCCTTCCTTCCTTCCTTCCTTCCTTCCTCTCTCCCTCCCTCCCTCCCTCCCTTCCTTCTTTCCTCCCTCCCTCCCTTCCTCTTGCCTTTGTTCTTTCCTTCCTTCCTTCCTTCCTTCCTTCCTTCCTTCCTTCCTTCCTTCCTTCCTTCCTTCCTTCCTTTCCTTCCTCTCTCCCTCCCTCCCTCCCTCCCTTCCTTCTTTCCTCCCTCCCTCCCTTCCTTCTTGCCTTTGTTCTTTCCTTCCTTCCTTCCTTCCTTCCTTCCTTCCTTCCTTCCTTCCTTCCTTCCTTCCTTCCTTCCTTCCTTCCTTCCTTCCTTCCTTCCTTCCCCTCCCTCCCTCCTCCCTCCCTCCCTCCCTTCTCCTTCTCCTCCTCCCCCTCCTCTCCACAACTCCCCTCCCTTCTTGCACTGATGATGTTAGGATGAGTGACTGTGAGCAGTGAACGTTGGTCCAGGAAAGGGCGTAATGTAGCTGACGTGGCTTTTCTCTCGGGAAGCTCACCTGCATTTCTGCACCTGCTCTCCCACCCGGGGGGGGGGAAACGGCCAGCCACACACTGCCCCTCCCAGGGTCTAACTTTGCAATGTTTGTGAACTTTGCAATGGGCCATCAGGAAAGAACCAGCACGTTCTCCTTCTCCTCCTTCTCATGGGTTGGCGTTCTTGACTGGGCTGGCTAGTCAGCGTATATTGGCTGGCTCCCCTCTGCTGGGTGGGCACAGGGCGCAGCGCTTCGGAGCCATGGATCACGTGACCGTGGGGATGCTGTGACCGTGCTATGTGCGAGGACAAGTCGTAAGTGACTTTTTTCCTTGCCACTGCTAAATGAATGATTGCAAGTCAAGCAATTACCTCAACTGGCTCATTGAAATGTCTGTGTCCTGATTGGTTTAGACCTTGGGTGCTCAACTCTTGGGGGGCTGCCCCAAAGAAGAGGGAATCAAGCTATTCTCCACCTGAAGCACTGAAGGCAGGAAAAGCAGCAACGGATGGAAACTATCAAAGAGAGAAGCAACCTAGAACTAAGGAGAAACTTCCTGACAGTGAGAACAATTAACCCTGTTATTCCAACATCTGTTTTCTATGTTCTTGAGTCGCTAGTCTGAGCAACGGTTGGCTAAATGTCTATGAAATTCAGACTCCCAACAGTGTTCCTCAACCTTGGCAACTTTCAGATGTGTGGACTTCAACTCCCAGAATTCCCCAGCCAGCAAGGGGAAGAGAAACACTGCTCTAGAGATTCGTAAGGAAGCAGGAACCTACTCTTTAGTGATCTATTGATCTAATGATGTATGGGAATAGCATAGCATAGCATAGCATAGCATAGCATAGCATAGCATAGCATAGCATAGCATAGCATAGCATAGAATAGAATAGAATAGAATAGAATAGAATAGAATAGATTTTTTTAGATTTTATTAGATTTATATACCACCCTTTTCCCGTAGGACTCAGGGCAGTTTACAGGGTGTTTAAAAAATCAGTACAAAAATTAAAAAACAATTAAAACAGCTCTTCGATCTGTTTGGTCCAGACTGTGGGGTTGTTAATTTAACTGGGTTTTAGATTTACTCCTGGGGCTTGAATTTAATTTAATTGTTTTATTTGTTTTTTAATTTTTTGTATTCATGGTTTTAACTGCCCTGTAAACCGCCCTGAGTCCTACAGGAATAGGGCGGTATACAAATCCAATAAAATAAATAAATAATAAATAAAACTCTCAGCCTGGGCCAGAAAGCTCAAAGAGCCAGGTCTTCAGGTCAGTCCTTGGGGCAGTCCTAAGCTCCACGGGCAGCTGGTTCCAGAGGGCAGGCACACCCACTGAGAAGGCCCTCCCCCTGGGTGTTACCTGCTGCAGTCTTTTACCGGCGGCACACTGAGAAGGCCCTCCAGGTGGGAGCGCACAGGACGAAGGGAGCTTGATGCCGGCAGCAGGTGTTCCTAGAATAGAATAGAATAGAATAGAATAGAATAGAATAGAATAGAATAGAATAGAATAGAATAGAATAGAATAGATCAGATCTGGAAGGGACCTTGGAGGTCTTCTAGTCCAGCCCCCTGCTCAAGCAGGAGGACCTATACCATCTCAGACAAGTGTCCAGTCTCTTCTTAAAAATCTCCAGTGTTGGAGCAGCCACAACTTCTGGTGGCAAGCTGTTCCACTGGTTAATTGTCCTCACTGTCAGGAAGTTTCTCCTCAATTTCAGGTTGCTTCTCTCCTTGGTTAGTTTCCATCCGTTGTTTCTTGTCCTTCTCTCTGGTGTTTTGGTGAACAACCTGGCCTCCTCTGCCTTGTGGCAGCCCCTCAGATACTGGAACGCTGCTATCAAGTCTCCCCTGTTTCTTTTTTTCTTTAGACTAGTCAACACAAATCCTGTTTTAGTCTCCAGGCCTTGGATCATCTTGGGTGCTCTTCTCTGGAATTTTTCCAAACTCTCAATATCTTTTTTTGTGATGCACTGACCAAAATTGGCTGCAGTATTCTAGGTGTGGTCTTACTAGGGCTTTATAAAGCGGAACTAATACTCTGCGTGATTTTGATTCTATCCCTCTGTTTTATGCAACCCAGGATTGTATTAGCTCTTTTGGCTGCTGCTGCACATGCCTGGCTCATGGTCAAGTGATCGTCCACGAGGACTCCAAGTCCCTCCCACAGTGGCTGTTTTTGAGCCAAGTCTCGCCCAATCTGTACTTTTATGCCTTTGGTTTCTCCTGCCCAAGTGCAAAACTTGCTTTTCTCCACATTGAAACTCATTTTGTTGGACAGGGGCCATTGCTCAAGTTGTCAAGATCCTTTTGGATCCTGAGCTTGTCTTCTGGGGTCTTGGCTACTCCTGCCAGAGTCTCTTTCCCCTTTTGCACAGCAAATCCCTCCCAGTTCCATCTTCATTTCGTTTCTGGCAGTCTTTGCTATCTACTGTATATATACGTAAATGTATGTATGTATATATGTGTGTATATGTATGTGTATAAGATTGAGAGTGTCTTGGCGACGTTTCGGCGAGGTCCCACTTGTCATCTTCAGGCTGGTGTCTTCGGCTGCGTGCTAGTCGGTTGTCCAACAAATATACACGTACATACATTTACATATTTGCAAATCAGCTGCCTGTTTCTGGGCTTCGGCTGGCCTTGTATTCTCTGCATCCAGTTTTGGTCACCGACGATGTAAAAAAGATGTCGAGACTCTAGAAGGGTACAGAGAAGGGCAACAAAGATGATTAGGGGGCTGGAGGCTAAAACATATAGGGAACGGTTGCTGGAATTGGGTATGTGTAGTTAACGAAGAGAAGGCTGAGGGTGACAGGATAGCAGCGTTCCAATATCTCAGGGGCTGCCCAAAGAAGAGGGAGTCAAGCTATTCTCCAAAGCACCTGAAAGCAGGACAAGAAGCAATGGATGGAAACTAGTCAAGGAGAGAAGCAACCTAGAACTAAGGAGAAACTTCCTGACAGTTAGAACAACTAACCAGTGGAACAACCTGCCTCCAGAGGTGGTGAATGCTCCAACACTGGAGGTTTTTAAGAAGAGACTGGACAGAGCCCATTTGCCTGAAATTGTATAGGGTTTCCTGCCTGAGCAGGGGGTTGGACTAGATGACCTCCAAGGTCCCTTCTAACTTCTTCTTCTTCTTCTTCTTCTTCTTCTTCTTCTTCTTCTTCTTCTTCTTCTTCTTCTTCTTCTTCTTCTTCTTCTTCTTCTTCTTCTTCTTCTTCTTCTTCTTCTTCTTCTTCTTCTTCTTCTTCTTCTTATTATTATTATTATTATATTATTAGCTGAAAGGAGAGAAGGGTGGATGGCAGCAAACTGGCGAAGACAATCATGGCTGCCTTGCATTGCTCGCTTGGGTGGGGCAGAATTGCTGGGGGGGGGAGCTGTGTGAGATGGCGGGCAGATCTTTTCTTGGCTGCAACAAGATTCGAACCCTGCTTCTTCCCTCCCCCCTGCCCCCCCCCATGATGATCAAGTTTTGTTTTGGGCTATGACCTCAGGCACTGATTTATTCACATTTATTAAGATATTTCCAGGCTGCCTTTAGGGCAGAAACCCCCCAAAAAACCCAACTCCCTGGATAGCTTACACATAATGAAATATAATCGTGGCAGCCTCACGTTTGGGGCTAGAAGTTCTCAAAATGGATCCAACCAAGCGGAGGAAGAGGAAAAAAGTAAAACAAACAAATAAATAGATAGATAAATATAAAGACAGTTCCAGGATGGGGAAAGAGAAATGGAGAAATATCCTCTTCCCAGTTGCTTTCAATTAGGCCGCCGAGCTGTTTCGGTCTCTGCCTTGTCCAGGGACTGGCGGATCCCGGCCACTGCTGGGCGAGGCAGCTTGGCCAAGCCCACTGCGTGACCTCACTGCCAGGCCAGGCTGGCTGAGGTCGATCATCCAGGGAAAGGGGAAGCTGACCAGTTCAAGGATGCTGAAGGTCCTACATTTTGTTGTTGTACTGCTGTGAAGTCGTGTCCGACCCATCGCGACCCTGTGGACAACGTTCCTCCAGGCCTTCCTGTCCCTCTACCATCTTCTGGAATCCATTTAAGCTCACACCTACTGCTTCAGGGACTCCCTCCAGCACTACTTCATTCTCTGTCGTCCCCTTCTTCTCTTGCCCTCAACCTTTCTCAGCATGAGGCTCTTCTCCAGTGAGTCCTTCCTTCTCATGAGGTGGCCAAAGGATTTGAGTTTTAGCTTCAGGATCTGGCCTTCTAAAGAGCGGTCAGGTTGATCTCCTCTAGGACTGACTGGTTTGATGGCCTTGCAGTCCAAGGGACTCGCAGGAGTCTTCTCCAGCACCTACATTTAGGCAAGAAAAACCAAATGCACAAGTATAAAATAGCTGGTAGCTGCCTCAAGGGATCTACTCTACGAAAAAAACAGTGGGCCCTATCCAACAAAATGAAATTCAGTGTGGAGAAAAACAAGGTTTTATACCTGGGCGGGAAAAACCAAAGGGACAAGTACCAATTAGGCGAAAACCTCGCTCAAAAACAGCAACTGGGAGAGGGACCTTGGAGTCCTAGCGGACGATCCCTTCAGTGTGAGCCAGCCGTGTGCTGCAGCTGCCAAAAAAAGCCAACACAATCCTAGGCTGCATGAACAGAGGGACAGAATCAAGATCACGTGAAACATTCATGCCTTGGTAAGGCCACCTCTGGAATCCTGCGTCCAGTTGTGGTCAGCACGATGTAAAAAAGATGCTGAGACATGATAAAAAGTGCAGAGAAGAGCAAAAAGGTGATTGGGGGGCCGGAGGACAAAATATATAAAGATCGCTTGCTGAAATTGGGTATGTTTAGTCTGGAGAAAGGAAGGAATAGGGGAGATGTGATAGCAGTCTTCCAATATTGGAGGGGCTCAACCTACCCTCCAAAGCCACAGAAGGCAGGACAAGAAGCAACGGGTGGAAAGTAACCAAGGAGAGAAGCAACCTGGAACTAAGGAGAAACTTCCTGACAGTTAGAACAATTAACCAGTGGAACTGCTTGCCTTCAGAAGCTGTGGTTGCTCCAACACTGGAGGTTTTTAAGAAGAGACTGGACAGCCATTTGTCTGAAACGTACAGGGTTTCCTGCCTGAGCAGGGGGTTGGACTAGGTGACCTCCAAGGACCCTTCCAACTCTGTTATTCTGTTAAATATTTCACGTCTGACTTGCCCATTCTTTGCTCTCCAATCCTTTTGCAGTGCAAAAGGTTTTTAAGAAGAGACTAGATAGACACTTATCTGGAATAATATAAGGTCTCCTATCCGAGCGGGGGGTTGGACTAGAAGATCTCTGAGGTCGCTTCCAGCCCTAGGATTCTAGGATTCTATAATTCTAGGATCTCTCCCTTCTCCTCTTCCATGCCCAAGGGCAACTGGGAGCCATTCAGTCTTGCCCAAAAAGTTGGTCTGCAAAGGGAATGACGTGCACACCTGCCCGGAGGGGCGCCCTGACTCTTTGTGGCCAGAAGTGGCCTTGACTGGCTTTATTTAGGAGTGACCTCACCAAGATGTAGGCTTTGGAGTCCCAAAGGTGCTTTTTTCAAGAAGCAACTGGACTGTCTTCTTTTTCTTTGAAGACCTTTTGCTGAAGAAGCTTAGAACAGAATAACAGAGTTGGAAGGGACCTTGTAGATCAGACATGTCAAACACAAGGCCCAGGGGCTGGATTCAGCCCGCGAAGTGGTTTCATGTGGCCCGTGAAGCCACCCTGGAAACAGTGAGGGAACGGCCCCACAGCCTTGGCCCTGGCCCAGGCTGGCCAGGAGCTAATGTACAGTTTCGTGGTGGTCATCTGTGCTGAAATACATTCAGTCTTAGCTCCATAAGGCCATCTGGAAACAGCAAGGGACCAGCCCGTCCCGCGTCGGCGCTGTCTCCTGGGCGCACGCTGGAGAGGTATCACCCTTTGTGAGGAATGAAGAAATGCACCATCACCTGGAAGTGGCCAGCACATGGCCTTGCCTACTTTGGGCAGGCCAGGCTAGGGGCTGGGCAGCATTGCGCTTCTCTTCAGATTCGTGCCACCCGGCTCAGCCTCTCGGCACTGTGAGGAGAGCACCCCGCTGCCTGCCAAAACTGGGCAGGCTGGGGGCTGGGCAGCATTGCACAGGTAACATTGATTCTCACGCTGCTCATGGCATCCGCTCCCCCAGAGCCCACCATCGGATATGTGAAGTAGGCGAGGGCCATGTGCTGGCCACTTCCAGGCGATGGTGCATTTCTTCATTCCTCATGAAGGATGACACTTCCCCAGCTGTTTCTTGCTTTGGCATTTGCCCCGGTCCCATCTCCTTCTGCCAGAGACCCTCAGCTCTGTCCCACTCCTGCCCAGGCCCCCATAGGCACCCTTGATGTGAATGATGTAGAGCTGGCCATGCCCACCCAGTAGGCCACACCCACTCCAGCCACGCCCACCCAGCAGGCCGCGCCCACCCTGCCCCACCCCCACGGCAATCGCAATGCTGATGCGGTCCTCAATGAAATTGAGTTTGACACCCCTGTTGTAGATCATCTAGTCCAACCCCCCACCCACCCGAGCAGGGGAGCCTACACCATTTCTGACAGATGGCCGCCCAGTCTCTTCTTGAAAGCCTCCAGCGATGAAGCTCCCACAACGTCTGAAGGCAACTTCTGTTCCATCGCTTGATTGTTCTCACTGTCCAAAAGTCTCTCCTTATTTCCAGGTTGAATCTCTCCTGGATCAGTTTCCATCCATCGTTCCTTGTCTGGCCTTCGGGTGCTTTGGAAAAGAGCCGGACCCCCTCCTCTCTGTGGCAGCCCCTCAAATATTGGAAGACTGCCATCATGTGTCCCCCGCCTCCAATCCTTCTTTTCTCTAGACTAGGCAAATCCTGCAACCGTTCTTCGTATGTTTTAGTCTACAGGCCTTTAATCATCCTAGTTGCTCTTCTCCGTGCTTTTCCTAGAGTTTCAACTTCTTTTTTACATTGTGGTGACCAAAATTGGTTGCCGTATCCTAGGCGTGGTCTTACTAAAGCGTTACAGAGTGTTGTTAGTACCTCACACGATCTTGAATGAATCCCTCCGTAGATGCAACTTAGGATTGTGCTGGCTTTCTTGGTTGAGAAGCAAAACCTCTTCAAGGAAAAAACAAGAAAGTCACTTGCCTCTTGAAAAAGCATCTCTGGGACAACCATGACATGGAGGATGGAAACTCTCCATCAGGGGTCTTCAAACTTGGCCCTTTTATGAGTTGTGGACTCCAACTCCCAGAATTCCTCAGCCGTTGAGGAATTCTGGGAGTTGAAGTCCACAAGTCATCAAAGGGCCAAGTTTGAAGACCCCTGCTCTCCATAGACAGTAGGCCAACAAAGTGCCAACTGAGCATCACGGATCCAAGCGAACAGCCTCATCCTTCCACTCTCGCCAGCCGTTCCCAGTCAGAGGTCCTCCATGAACTGGTCAGGCTGGCAGAGTTTTAGAGGAGCAGGAGTCCAGAACATCTGGAAATCCTCAGCGCTGGGAAGTCTGCCTTTTGGTCTACATCATAAAAGTAATTCGAGGCCTGGCGCATGGACACGGCTTCTTCCTGGCTGTGTCTTTGTGTCTTTATGCAATTCTGCTGGCTTCATTTTCCTTTACCTTGAGAGCCTCTTGAGGTCAGGAAGTTGTCCACATCCTGCTGCTTTTGACTTCTGGCCAGCATTCCAGCTGCTGTTCTCCTCACATTTCTCCTCACCAAGGACCCTCGGACACCGTCCCACCTTCCTCCACTTTCCTGGATACGGGTTCTAATCCTTCTCCAGTTTCCATCCACTTTCTCTAGACTAGAGCTTCTTCATCTTCTATGATCATTTTGGGGTCCCGCCAGCTCTTGCTTGCCGGCAAATGCCGTTTCTTGTAGATCGTCCAATGCACCGTTGTTGCTATTGTTATTATTATTCTTGAATTTATATGCCAGAGAGAGACTCTGGACAGCTTACAACAATACAAAAGTGGAATATAAAACGAAAAAGGACCTTCAAACATTGACCACATTCAACATTCAGAATTAAAATTGGACAGCAATTTTCCGGAGTGGTAGAGGGTTAGAATAGAATAGAATAGAATAGAATAGAATAGAATAGAATAGAATAGAATAGAATAGAATAGAATAGAATAGAATAGAATAGAACAGAATATGAATAGAACGGAACAGAAGTAGAAGTAGAAGTAGAAGTAGAAGTAGAAATAGAAATAGAAATAGAAATAGAAATAGAAATAGAAATAGAAATAGAAATAGAAATAGAAATAGAAATAGAAATAGAAATAGAAATAGAAATAGAAATAGAAACAAACAGAAATAGAAGCTGGAAGGGACCGTGGAGGTCTTCTAGTCCAGCCCCCTGCTCAAGCAGGAGAACCTAGACCATTGCAGACAAACGTTTGAACTGGAAGACCTCCAGGGCCCCTTCCAACTCTGCTCTTCCATAATTAATTGTGCAATTACGGAATTGCACCATTCATGGTGTCAAGTAATGGCCTTCCCCTTCTCTGCCGGCCTGTCCAAGGGCTTGCAAAGGGGAGACAGAAGCTGCCAAGCCGAATTGTGCTCTGCAGCGACCAAGGGAGGAGCAGCCCTCCCGGGGGCTCCTCCAGAGAAGAAGGAAGCGCTCTGAAGAATCGGGTATGGGTTGTTTGGGGAGGAGGAATTTATCTTGGCTCGCTCGGGGCCAAGATTTAGGCGTTGCCGTGAAGTCGGCCGTATCTCCCATGGGCATCTGTCACTCTCTTCCAGCAGCAGCTCACCTCAAGCACAGCTCCTCTGCCCTGACCCTGTTGTTTTTGGACGATTTTCACAGCAAGCCTTCAGTTTAAACAATGTTTGGGGCTGCCTTCTTCCTCATCCGGCCTCCGCTAAATACACATTCCTTATCTCCTTCCGGCATCTCAGGTGCGCCATGATGCTCCTGAACGGATATATCTCCCTCCCTCCCTCTCTTTCTCTCTCTCTCTCTGTGTCTGTGTGTTTTGCTCTGACATGTCCACCTGGCTGCCCCCCCCCCCTCACTGGAAAATCAGCTCTTTTTGTCTGCCAAATGCCGGCCAGAATGGTTACACAATGTTCTTTGAAAGTGTCAGCTGTCAGCACGTTTGTGGCGGAGGATAAAAGAAATCCAGTTTTGGTCCCTCCAGTTTTGGTCTCCATGATGTAAAAAAATAAAAGATGTTGAGACTCTGGAAAGAATACAGAGAAGAGCAACAAAGATAATCAGGGGACCGGAGGCTAAAACATATGAAGAATGATTGCAGTAACTGGGGATGTCTAGTTTAATGAAGAGAAGGATGAGGGGGGACATGATAGCAGTCTTCCAATATTTGAGGGTCTCCCCCAAAGAAGAGGGAGCCAAGCTATTCTCCAAAGCGCCCGAAGGCAGGACAAGAAGCAACGGATAGAAACTAAGCAAGGAGAGAAGCAACTTAGAACTAAGGAGAAACTTCCTGACAGTGAGGACAATTAACCAGTGGAACTACCTGCCTCCAGAAGGTGTGAATGCTCCAACACTGGAAGTTTTAAAGAAGAGCCTGAACAGCCATTTGCCTGCAATGGTGTAGGGTTTCCTGCCTGAGCAGGGGGTTGGACTAGATGACCTCCAAGGTCTCTCTATCATTCTCTTACAGATTTATGAGCGCAAGATTTCTGCAGCTAAGTCAGACATTTGTTAAGTGAGTTTTGCTCCATTTTGCGACCATTCTTGCCATAGTTGTTAAGTGAATCACTGCAGTTGTTAAGTTAGTAACACGGTTGTTAAGTGAATCTGGTTTCCCTGTTAGCTTTGTTAGGAGGTCACAAAAGGGGATCACGTGACCCCAGGACACTGCAGCCACCATAAATAGGAACCATTTGCCAACTGTCTGAATTTTGATCATGGGGATGCTGCAATAGTGACAAGTGTGAAAACTGATCATAAGTCAATTTTTTTTCAGCACTCTTCTAACTTTGAACAGTCCCTAAGCCAGGGGTGGGCAACCTTGGCTCTTTTATGACTTGTGGACTTCAACTCCCAGAATTCCTCAGCCAGCATGGGGGAACTATGGCCCCTTCATGGCTTGAGGACTTCAACTCCCAGAATTCCTCAGCCAGCATGGGGGAACTATGGCCCCTTCATGACTGGTGGACTTCAACTCCCAGAATTCCTGAGCCAGCATGGGGGAACTATGGCCCCCTCATGACTTGTGGACTTCAACTCCCAGAATTCCTGAGCCAGCATGGGGGAACTATGGCCCCCTTCATGACTGGTGGACTCCCAGAATTCCTGAGCCAGCATAGGGGAAACCTTGGCCCCTTCATGGCTTGAGGACTTCAACTCCCAGAATTCCTGAGCCAGCATGGGGGAAACTTTGGCCCCTTCATGATTTGTGGACTTCAACTCTCAGAATCCCTGAGCCAGTGTGGGGGAACTATGGCCCCTTCATGACTGGTGAACTTCAACTCCCAGAATTCCTCAGCCAGCATGGGGGAACTATGGCCTGCCTCATGACTCATGGACTTCAACTCCCAGAATTCCTGAGCCAGCATGGGGGAGCTATGGCCCATTCATGACTCGTGGACTTCAACTCCCAGAATTCCTGAGCCAGCGTGGGGGAACTATGGCCCCCTCATGACTCGCGGACTTCAACTCCCAGAATTCCTGAGCCAGCATGGCTCAGCTTGGAAACCTCTCCCTTTCCCCTCAGCATGGCTGGCTCAGGAATTCTGGGAGTTGAAGTCCACGAGTCATAAAAGAGCCAAGGTTGCCTACCCCTGCCCTAAGCAAAGTGTTGTACGTCAAGGACTACTTGTATATAGGTTTTCCCGCTTGAACGGGGCTGGACTAGAAGACCTCCAAGGTCCCTTCCAACTCTGCCATTCTGTTATAATGCTTCCCTCTTTGGTGGACAGAAAGTCTATTCTTGCATTGCTTCTCTGTTGTGACCCAGGTGTTGATCTTGCCAAAGTATGACAGGGCTTTGTTTGGAATTCTCCTCTTCCACTGAGGCCCTGGGTCAGATTCATGCGTGCTGCGGCTTGAATTAAGAGGCTGTTTACTCCTCACTTGAAACTTGGATCGGGACACTGAAGTCCTGATCCACACCGAGAGGAGATTGGAAGCAGGTTTCTGCATGAGCTCATCAGGGCAACCAAAGCCTTTCTCTGCTTGAGCGACACATGGAAGGAAATGCGTCCAAGTGCAGATGTTACCCACCTGGGCTGTAATTCTTTCAACTCGGTGTCTTTGCAGGGTTCACTTTAGCAAGTTGAGCCAGATGCTGACACACGGGCTCAGTTTACAGATGTTGCAATGGAACAGGCAGAGCATGTTGAGATGTGAATAGAATAGAATAGAATAGAATAGAATAGAATAGAATAGAATAGAATAGAATAGAATAGAATAGAATAGAAAATATGGAATAGAATAGAATAGAATAGAATAGAATAGAATAGAATAGAATAGAATAGAATAGAATAGAATAGAATAGAATAGAATAGAAAATATGGAATGGAATTTGATGGGATGGAATAACTTTATTGTTCTGCTCAGGCAGGAAACCTTATACCATTTCAGACAAATGGCTGTCCAGTTTCTTCTAAAAAACTTCCAGTGTTGGAGCATTCACCACTTCTGGAGGCAGTTTGTTCTACTGGTTAATTGTCCTCACTGTCAGGAAGTTTCTCCTTAGTTCTAGGTTGCTTTCTCTCTTTGATTAGTTTCCATCTGCTGCTTCTTGTCCTGCCTTCAGGTGCTTTGGAGAATAGCTTGACTCCCTCTTCTTTGGGGCAGCCCCTGAGATATTGGAACATGGCTATCATGTCACCCCTCACCCTTCTCTTCATTAAACTACACATACCCAATTCCTACAACCGTTCCCTATATGTTTTAGCCTCCAGCCCCCTAATCATCTTGGTTGCTCTTTTCTGTACTCTTTCTAGAGTCTTGACATCTTTTTTACATCGTGGTGACCAAAACTGGACGCAGTATTCCAGGTGTGGCCTCACCAAGGCCTTGTAAAGTGGTATTAACAGTTCACGTGATCTTGATTCTATCCCTCTGTTAATGCAGCCTAGCACTGTGTTGGCTTTTTTGGCAGCTGCAGCACACTGCTGGCTCATATTGAAGTGATTGTCCACTAGGACTCCGAGATCCCTCTCACAGTTACTACTATTGAGCAACGTACTATACCTGTACGTTTGGTTTTTCTTGCCTAAATGTAGAACCTTACTTTTTTCACCATTGAATTTCATTTTGTTAGATAGCGCCCAGTGTTCGAGTCTGTCCAGATCCTCCTGTATTTTAAGCCTGTCTTCTGGAGTATTGGCTATTCCTGCCAGCTTGGTGTCGTCTGCAAATTTGATGAGTTCCCCATCTATCCCCTCATCCAAATCGTTGATGAAGATGTTGAAGAGCACTGGGCCCAGAACAGAGCCCTGGGGCACCCCACTACACACTTCCCTCCATGTAGATGCAGTTCCATTGAGGACCCCACGCTGAGTACGGCCTGTAAGCCAGCTACGAATCCATCTGGTGGTGGTGATGCTGTTTAACCCACATTTTTCTATCTAATCAAGTAGTAGGTTGTGATCTACTTTATCAAATGCCTTACTGAAGTCCAAGTAAATTATATCTACAGTGTTCCTCTGGTCCACTAGTTTTGTCACTTGGTCAAAGAATGCAATAAGATTTGTCTGGCATGATCTGTTTTTGACAAACCCATGTTGACTTTTAGTGATGACTTTGTTTGCATCAAGGTATTCGCTGATTTGTTGTTTGATGATCTTTTCCAGAATCTTCCCAGGTATTGAGGTCAGGCTGATAGGTCTGTAGTTTCCTGGATCCATTTTTCCCCCTTTTTTGAAGATGGGTTTTTAGCCATCAGAACCACTTGGGGGGGTGGATTTTCAACAGTGGCACCAAACAAGACCCCCTCTGGCCCACCAGCTTCTCTCCCTTCCTTGTCCACAGAGAAAACAGTTCAGGTCCTTCAATTCCCACCTCCTCCAAATTCTCTTATCTTCATTAATGATTTGGACGAGGGGATAGATGGGGAACTCATCAAATTTGCAGACGACACCAAGCTGGCAGGAATAGCCAATACTCCAGAAGATAGGCTTAAGATACAGGAGGATCTGGACAGACTCGAACACTGGGCACTATCTAACAAAATGAAATTCAATGGTGAAAAAAGTAAGGTTCTACATTTAGGCAGGAAAAATCAAATGCACAGGTATAGTATAGGTGGTACCTTGCTCAATAGTAGTAACTGTGAGAGGGATCTCGGAGTCTTAGTAGACAATCACTTCAATATGAGCCAGCCGTGTGCTGCAGCTGCCAAAAAAGCCAACACAGTGCTAGGCTGCATTAACAGAGGGATAGAATCAAGATCAAGTGAAGTACTAATACCACTTTACAATGCTTTGGTAAGGCCACACCTGGAATACTGCATCCAGTTTTGGTCACCACGATGTAAAAAAGATGTCGAGACTCTAGAAAGGGTACAGAGAAGAGCAACCAAGATGATTAGGGGGCTGGAGGCTAAAACATATAGGGAACGGTTGCTGGAATTGGGTATGTGTAGTTTAATGAAGAGAAGGGTGAGGGGGGACATGATAGCAGTGTTCCAATATCTCAGGGGCTACCACAAAGAAGAGGGAGTCAAGCTATTCTCCAAAGCCCCCGAAGGCAGGACAAGAAGCAACGGATGGAAACTAGTCAAGGAGAGAAGCAACCTAGAACTAAGGAGAAACTTCCTGACAGTTAGAACAATTAACCAGCGGAACTACCTGCCTCCAGAAGCGGTGAATGCTCCAACACTGGAGGATTTTAAGAAGAGACTGGACAGCCATTTGCCTGAAATGGTATAAGGTTTCCTGCCTGAGCAGGGTGTTGGACTAGATGACCTCCAAGGTCCCTTCCAACTTTATTATTATTATTATTATTATTATTATTATTATTATTATTATTATTATTATTATTATTATTATTATTATTATTATTATTATTATTATTATTATTATTATTATTATTACTATTATTATTATCCCTCCAGTCAGGTCTCTGAAGCTTCTAGTTGACCTTTTAAACTGTGAAGTGCTGAATCCTAGCATGGAAGGATTCCTTGAGGTCATCAAGTCAAACCCACTGCCCATGCAGGAATCCATGCAGGGATCCATGCTGTTGCTGTTGGTGGCACCGCTAGCCAGATGTTCAGACTGGAGTTGGCATTTCTATCCCAAGGACCTGGGCTAGGCAGATGTTGCAGTTTGATTATTATTAAACTGCTTTAGGCAAGAAAGCTGTCTTGATTGTGAGTTATAGTCCCACCTTAAGCATCAAAGCTGGTTGGGAGACTTTGGGCCAATCACCAGCAGAGGGTGAGTTCTGGTCCCGCCTTTGTGAACCTTCTAGTGGTTCCCAATGTAAGATACAAATATTGCAGGGATGATTTTCCAAGGGCTCCTGGAGGAGGAGGAGGAGGAGGGGGAGGAGGTGGTGGTGGTTGCCCTGGTTGAAGTCTTCATGAAGAACTGATGAAAACAGGGATATCCAGAGTGGAGAAGGTGGCCACTCCTCCAAATCTTAATCCTTTTTTAGGTCATCACAATGGATGGCAAAAATGGCCGGGGTTTGAACTGCATGGTGGTAGCCACCATCTTGACTTCCCGAGTCCTCTGCAGACACCCGAGGATTACAACAACACAGGGAAAACAAGAGAACACAACTCGCTGGTGCTGAGATCCTGGCTGCTGATCCACAGTTCACTGACTTCTTCTTTAGGAGAGATTTTGCTTCTAGTTGTGTTGACAGCCTACTTCCTAATGTACATGCAAATATTTCCGGATTTGCACAGGGTTTGGTTCTTATCCAAAATCGTCTGAAGCAAAACTTCCATTCTGGAGCCAGCCTGCTTCCTCTTTGCTTGTATCATATTTGTTCATCCGTTATCCTTGGCTGATGGAAGAACAGGCCCCGCAAGGACCCAACTGCACTGATCGACTCCCAGAATTCCCCAGCCAGCATGAAGGGAGTGGGGTTTGCTCTCTATTCCTAGAGAACCAGCCTAGAAATAAGGAGAAATTTCCTGACAGTGAGAACAATTAATCACTGGAACGGCTTCTCTCCAGAAATTGTGGGCGCCCCATCACTGGAGGTTTTCAGGAAGAGATTGGATAGCCATTTGTATGTAATGGTGTAGGGCAGGAGTATCCAACCTTGACAACTTTAAGACCTTTGGACTTCAGGTTTGCTTGTCATTCTACAGCAGAGTTTCTTCAACTCGGCCACTTAGTCCAACTCATCCAACTCACTCAACCAATCAACCAATGCATCCATCTCAGTTAACCAACCAACCAGCTCATTCAACTCAACCAACCAACTCATTCAACCAAACATCCAACTCATACAACCCAACCAACCAACCAACCAACTCATCCAACTCAACCAACCAACTCATCCAACTCAACCAACCAACTCATTCAATTCAGCTCCACCAACCAAACATCCAACTCATTCAACTCAATCAACCAACTCATTTAACTCAACCAACCAACTCATTCAATTCAACTCAACCAACCAACAACTCATTCAACTCAACCAACCAAACATCTAACTGATTCAACTCAATAAACCAACCGACTCCTCCAACTCACTCACTTACTCAACCAACCAACCAATCAATCAACTGCTGGCTGAAGAATTCTAAGAGTTGAAGCCCACATATCTTAAAGCTGCCATGGTTGAAAAACACTGTTAGAGAAGAACCTTCATCCAGGCTGGCTGGGGAATTCTGGGAGTTGAAGTCCACAATTTTTAAATTTGCCATGATTGGATACCCCTACTACAGAGTCTCCTGCTTGAGCAGTGGATTGGACTAGAAGACTTTCAAGGTTCCTTCCAATTCTGTTGTACTACAGAAGTGACTTGCCTTGTCAGGGTTGGTGGCAAAGTTCTTGGTGATTCCTTGATTTTATGGAGAGGTTCCTATGCCCAGGAAGGCAACTCTATCCCAGAAGTTGTCTCTGTTCTGCACAAACACAGCCAATAATTCACAGTATCTGAACATTCACGAGATACCATACGTGCTAAAATTGTGCCTTCTTTCTGGTCAAGCTGCTCCATTCCAAACCTATGTGAATTTCCAGGGATGTGCTCACTTAAGTAGATAATTGGATGCATAAATATATTTGGCTGATGTTGCAGGCCACGTGGGTTCTCCTGACCCCAGATAATCAGCTTTCAGCAATGCCAGGAATGTCCATGAGTTCAGCTGGAGCAATGTGGGATGCCTTTAAGTGTGCGAGAGGTTTTTGCCCCAAGCCTGGCTGCAACAGGAACCAGCCTACATGCCAGGTCTAAGCTGAAGCCTTGCCTGGAAACAGATTCTCGTTTTTTGCCCCTTAACGGAGAACAGCCTTTTAATTAATCAGTAACTCCATAAATAAATCAAGTCAGCTTCATTCCATCTGTCTTGGAGCGGCTTCCAAAATAATTCAGTTCAAGTAGGAAGAGATAAAAGATTGGCACGCAGAAAGGATGGGTTGCTCTAAAAAAAATAAAACAAAAAGCATGCCTCCAAATTCCGAAAGAATGGATGCTTCTCTAAAAATCAGTCTATAAATCCCTGGATGAGGGACGGGTGGAAATAATATCAATCTTTCTTTCGGCATATTAATCTTCAACTTCAACTTCCCTCCGCCCAGTGCGCTCCCACAGAGAGGGCCTCCTCAGGGTGCCACCGGTCAGAGAGTGCCGACTGGTGACCCCCGGGGGGAGGGCGTTCTCTGTGGGTGCGCCTGACCTTTGGAACCGTTTACCGGTTGAGCTCCAGATGGCCCCCGACCTTCGCTCCTTCCGACCCTACGGCCTGGTCTGATGGGTTTGGGGTTTTAATTATTGTTTTTAAGTAATTTATTTATTGTATTTGGGCACTATGGTTTAATCTGTTTTTAATTTTTGTATTTTGGTATTTTGGTATTGATTGCCCTGTTCACCGCCCTGAGTCCTTCGGGAGAAGGGCGGTATACAAATTAAATTAAATAAATAAAATAAATAAATCTCCTTGCAGCTGGGATAATTAACGGCTCTGCTTCGCTGCCACCAAGCTTCCAGCGTAGCAAATTGTTAGATGCAACTTTCCTGCACCCAAACTTGACTGTTTAACAGTATGCGTGTGTCCTGAACAATAAACATGGAGAGACGGGGCCCAAAACTTGCAGAGTCCTTAGTGGGAGGAGGAGGAGGAGGAGGAGGAGGAGGAGGAGGAGGAGGAGGAGGAGGAGGAGGAGGAGGAGGAGGAGGAGGAGGGAGATTGTGGGGTCCTTGGTGCTCTCTGAACCTGGTTGTTTTCTGGCAGACGTTTCATTAACCAAACTACGTAACATCATCAGTGTTAGCTGGTGGAAGCGTGCCTGTAGGCCATTTTTTCCCATCTGCATGCTTTCTGAACCATTTGATGCCCAATAAATATTGGTATTGTGAGATTTAAAAACCCCAAATTTGATACCCTCAACTCGAAGACAAGTCTGGTGAACAAAGACAAAGATTTATTGAAAAGAAAATTGAAAATAAAAAATTAAAAGCGTTTGCAAACGTGGCCTCTTAGACCCTTCCCAAATTGGATTGGGTTCAAGAGCACACCGAGCAAGTTTCAAAGTAGGCATTTTATACTCTTTCACAATGTACGGCACCCCTAAGAAGCTTAAGTCATTCTTTTTGTGAGATGGCCTCACGAGACCGATGGTTCGTTAAGGTGCTTCCAAGTAAAAAAGGCAGCATGCAGGGATGCAATCAGATATAGCTTTATTTAACAATAAAGTAGAGAGAAAGAGTTCCCTGGCATGGAGGCATCCATGCCTGGATTGAGCTCATGGATCAGCAACAAGAGAGCGTGAGAGAGAGAGCGTGTGTGAGAGTGTGAGGGGACGAGCAGCCCCTGAGCAGAGGTTTTTATGGGGGTCCTCAGCCCCTCCCTTACCAATTAACTCTCGCCAATGGGGCTGCAGGGGCCGGGGACCCCTGACCCACCAGTGGGAGCAAAGAAGCCTCTTTGCTCCCATCTGATGACCTTTTTTGGGGAACTGCCATGGCTGGCACAAAAACATCTAACACTTTTGAAGTTGTTTCCTATTTCTAAAGGGGTCCTTCTGATCATTTCCGTCTATCCGTTATGATCTTATCCAGATCTTACCTCGTTTACTTGTAATTTCCACCTTGGGCCGATGTTCCTGTCTTTCGGAAGCTTTGCTGATTACCATTTGTGAGTCACTGCCTGGGCAGGAAACAGTTAGCCTCATACATTGGTGTTACATTTTATACAGTTCATTTATAAAAGAATAACCTTTATTGTTTCCTTCAGTGTCAAATGTGCTACCAATATAGGAGAACATTTGTAGCCCAGGATTGAAATGAGGGGTGCTTGGTGCTCACTGATCTTGATTGTTTTCTTCCAGATGTTTCATGACCCATCTAGGAAACATCATAGTTGCTTGTCTCTCTCAGACGAGAGAGTGTTTGCGGAGAGGAGGAGGAGGAGGAGGACTGTGGGGCCCTTGGTGCTCTCTGAGCCTTGTGGTTTTCTTGCAGGCATTTCATGGCCCAAACTAGGGAACAATATCAGGGCTAGAAGGGAATGGGTTTTAGGGAGGAGGAGGAGGAGGAGATGGAGATGGAGGAGATGGAGGAGGAGGACTGTGGGGTCCTTGGTGCTCTCTGAGCTTGCTTGTTTTCTTGCAAACATTTCATTACCCAACTAGGGAACATCACCAGTGCCAGAAGGGAGGGGGGTTTGCAGAGAGGAGAAGGAGAAGAACTGTGGGGTCCTTGATGTTCTCTGAGCTTGGAGGTTTCTTTGTTGCAGCACTGACGATGTTACCTAGTTTTGGTCAGGAAACGCCTTCCAAGAAAACAGCCGAGCTCAGAGAGCATCAAGGACCATTTTCCAGGAAAAGGCGCTGCAGGTTTTTCTGGAGATAAATTCCAAATCTTGGAATTCCAGACCGCCACAGAAACTACGTTCTATCTACTTGGCAGACCTGCAGCTTTTTAGAGGCTGCTTTGTTTGCAATTTCTATGGAATTTTGCTCACCAGCAATTTCCTAAACAAAGACAAAACGTTTCCTGTGGTTTTGCAAGACTACCGCGCAGTGGATAGGCCCTCATTTGAAGAGTCTCCTGTTCCGGCATGTTCTGCAGAATCCTCGTCTCTTTTGAAGGGGAGATTGGGCTTATAATATGGAATATAGAATAGTAAAGTTGGAAGGGACCTTGGAGGTTATCTAGTCCAACCCCCTGCTCAGGCAGGAAACCCTATACCATTTCAGGCAAATGGCTGTCCAGTCTCTTCTGGAAAACCTCCAGTGATGGAGTGCCCACAACTTCTGGAGGCAGGTTGTTCCACTGGTTAATTGTCCTCACTGTCAGAAAGTTTCTCCTTAGTTCCAGGTTGCTTCTCTCCTTGGTTAGTTTCCATCCGTTGCTTCTTGTCCTGCCTTCGGGTGCTTTGGAGAGTAGGTGGAGCCCCCCTCTTCTTTGGGGCAGCCCCTGAGATACTGGAAGACTGCTATCATGTCACTTCTAGTCCTCCTCTTCCTTAAACTAGACAGACCCAATTCCTGCCATTGTTCCTTATATGGTTTAGCCTCCAGTTCCCTAATCATCTTTGTTGCTCTTCTCTGCCCTCTTTCGTTTTTGCATTGTGGTGACCGGAACTTGATGCAGAACTCCAAGCGTGGCCTTAGGTAGCCCACCTGCCCACTCGCTCCAGGGCAAAAAGGATGCCCCAGGAACAACAGTGCTAGGAAAGGGGCTTAAATCAGGGCCATGAAGTCTGGGCACGGCAGCTTTTGAAGAAAAGGACTCAGAGAAATCCAGGGAGAACTTGGGGCTTTCAAGCCTGCCCGATAAACGGGCGCTTTTCAGGAACATGGAAGGCAGGTGAAGGTGGCCACGCCTTTGGATTGTGACAGGCAACTCACAATAGCAATTAGCCATGACAACTGGGCAAAATATCTGCCAGCAGTAAATGCTGAGCGTTGCAGCCTGGAGGGAATTCCGGGTGCAGGAATTCACAATAGAATCTGCGTGAACTGAAGCCGTGTCAGACCCAGCTGATCAGCATGAGGCGTGGCTGGCCTTCAGCTACATGAAGCTGCATTTATTTTATTTTATTTTATTTATTTTATTTATTTTATTTTATTTTATTTTATTTTATTTTATTTTATTTTATTTTATTTTATTTTATTATTTTATTTTATTTTATTTTTTATTTTATTTTATTATTTTATTTTATTTATTTTATTTTATTTTATTTTTAATTATTTTTAATTATTTTTAATCAATTTTTAATTTTTAATGAGTTTTTAATTTTATTATTTTGATTGTGATTTATTATTTTTTATTTTAATGTTTATTTCTTATTTTATTTTATTTCTTGTTTTATTTTATTTCAGTTTTTGACCTGATTTTATTTTATTTTTATTTTTATTTTTATTATTTTTCTACTTTATTTATTATTTTATTTTATCTTTTGATCTATTTGTATCCCAACTTTCTTATTTTTCACAACAACCCTGTGAGGAGGGTTGGGCAAGAAATATTTATTTATTTATTTTTATTTTATTAAATTTATATACCGCCCTATTCCCGTAGGACTCAGAGCGGTTTACAGGGAAAATTAAAAGCATAACATACAAAAATTAAAATCAGTTAAAACAATTAATTAATTCAAATAGTTCTACCATGATCCAATTAGATAAAATCATCAGGGCTAGAAGGGAGTGGGGTTTGCGTAGAGGAGGAGGAGGAGGAGGAGGAGGAGGAGGAAGGGGGGGAGGAGGAGGAAGACTGTGGGGTCCTTGGTGCTCTCTGAGCTGGGTGGTTTTCTTGCAGACGTTTCATGGCCCAACTAGGTAACATCATCAGGGCTAGAAGGGGGGAGGAAGAGGAGGAAGAGGATGATTGTGGGGTCCCTGGTGGGCTCTGAGCTGGGTGGTTTTCTTGCAGACGTTTCATGGCCCAACTAGGTAACATCATCAGGGCTAGAAGGGGGGAGGAAGAGGAGGAAGAGGATGATTGTGGGGTCCCTGGTGGGCTCTGAGCTGGGTGGTTTTCTTGAAGACGTTTCATGGCCCAACTCGGGAACTTCATCTGTGCTAGGAGTGGCATGAATGGAGAGAAGGAGGAGGAGGAGGAGGAGGAGGAGGAGGACCAGGGCATCCTTGGCGCACTCTGAACTGGGTGATTTTCTTGCAGTCCTTTCATGACCCAACTAGGGAACTTCATCAGTGCTAGAAGGGAAGAGGAGGAGGAGGAGGAGGAGGAGGAGGAGGAGGAGGAAGAGGAAGAGGGGGGAGGAGGAGGAGGACTGTGGGGTCCCTGGTCCTCTCTGAGCTTGGTGGTTTCCTTGCAGACGTTTCATGACCCAACTAGGCAACATCATCAGTGCTAGAAGGGAGGAGGAGGAGGAGGAGGAGGAGGAGGAGGAGGAGGAGGAGGAGGAGGAGGAGGAGGAGGAGGAGGAGGAGACGACCGTAGGGTCCTTGGTGCTCTCTGAGCTGGGTTGTTTCCTTGCAGCCATTTCATGACCCAACTAGGGAACCTCATCAGTGCTAGAAGGGAGGGGGTGGGCCCTTCCTCTCTGTTCATAAACAGTGGCTTCCCCGATCAAGGACCATAGTTGGCTACTTAAACCCCTGCATGAAAACACCCAAATTCAGAGAGCCCCATGAGGGGAAGGGTCCATGGCTGAAGAAAGGTGGAGAAACAGCGGCCTAGCTTGTTGATTATCTGCAGGGTGGATTGACCAGCCCTTCCAGCTTACCCAGACGGAAAACCCAAAGAATGGAGACACTCACATACCTTAAAGTGACAACCACGGAATCTGAAAGCTCTTTCGCCCCCCACCCGCTCCCTGCTTTTACTTTTCCCGAGAACCTGGGAGGGTCCCTCTGGGCCCCCTTCCCCTCCCTCATTCTTGCTTTCAACTCACATTCCTTCTCTTCCACCCTTCTTTTGGCTCCAGTTCTTCTTCCTGGCTCTTCTCACAGCCCTGCCCGCTTTCTCCTCTCTCAGATCAATATTCCAGATTGTTGTGATGCCCTGCCTCTCCCACCGATACCATTTTGTTTATTTATTTAACACTCAATTAATTTACGGGGTTGCAGAGAAAGCATTAAATGTACTTCCTCCTCCTGTATCAGCTCAACAGTGCAAGCTGGGCAGGTCAAACGGGGTGCCCAACCTTTTCGGCACCGGTTCCATGGAGAGAGGTTTTTCCGTGGCCCGGAGGGTGTGTGGTTTTGTGTGCTGCCTGCATCCCGCGGATGGGGCTTTGCTTGTTTGTGCAGACCGGTTGCTGGCATGCCGCAACCGGGTACCGATCCACGCACCCAGGGTTGGGGACCCCTGCTTTAAAGCAAAGGAGGCTTAGCAATTCCTGGGCTGGGGGAGCCTGCCTGACCCCAGTTTGCTCATTTGCTAACTAAGATAATGACCCCCCCCTTTTTTTCTTTCTTTCTCAAAGGCAGACATTCCTAACTCGGTTCCCAGAGCAGGGAAAAACACCTCCATTAATTAATTCTTTAAAATAATAAAAAAAGAGTGGGGATTATTGTGTAGTGGGTCCGACGCAAGGAAGAGACGCCAGCCGGTGTGTGAGTTCAGCTCTTTATTGAAGGGGGTAGTGAACTGGGGAATGAGGGCTACCTGGCCTCCTTATATACCTGGCCAGGTAAGCTAACAGCCAATGGGGTTGGCCCTAAGTTTCCCGCCGAAACTGTCCAGGCCAACGCCCCCTGGTGGCTGCATACATAACACCCCTCCCCCCTTAGAGAAGAACCACATAACAACAACAACTTGCAACTACTATAACTATGATTATATATATAGAAAAAAACTGGTGTCCTTGTGTGAGGGTCACTTGCACACATAGTCCGACAGGTAGGCTGGTGTCCTGTGTGGACGGGTGGATCGTCTGGGTGTGCTTGGCCCCTGGGCTTGGACCATGGGTTCCTGAGGCCTTTGTGCAGGGCTGCAAGGAGCCGGCATCAGGAAGTCCTCCTCCTCTGGTCCCTGCTCTGTGACGTCCACGGCTGGGTTGACCCCTCCTGGAGTGTGGTCCTCCTGTTGATCGTGTGCGTTGAGTTCAGGGACGTGTGTGACGCGCTCAGGGGCGTGTGTGATGTGCTCAGGGACTCTTCCTCTGAGCTGATCGATGTGTCGCCTTATGCGTCTGTCCCCCTCCACCCCTACAATGTACGAAAGGGGTCCTGTTTTCTCGACCACTGTCCCCAGAACCCAAGGATGTCCAGCCCCATAGTTCCTTGCCCAGACCAGGTCCCCCAGGTTGAGGACCCTGTGTGTGGGTGATGATGGCAATGGTGATGGTAGTGATGCTGGTGGTGATGGTGATGATGGTGATGATGGTGATGTTGCCCTTCCGGTCTCGGCTGCTACCCGGTCTGGGTGTAGGCGGTCCAGCTTGGTGATGAGGCGCCGTCCCCATCGCAGTTCTGCTGGGCTCTTGCCGGTAGCCACGCATGGTGTTGTGTGTTGGGCTAGTAAAAATTTGGCCAGTCTGTGGTGCCAGTCCCCGCTGATGATGCGCTGGAGTGCGTCTTTGGTCGTCCTTACCATCCGTTTGGCCTGCCCGTTGGTAGATGGATGGAAAGGTGCGGAGGTGGCATGCCTAATCCAGTTCACCTTCAAGAACGCCTGGAAATCAGCAGCAGTAAACTGAGGCCCATTATCAGACACAATTACGTCGGGGAGGCCGTGTGTGGCAAAGAGAGCTCTGAGCACCTGGATTGTCCTCCCCGAGGTCATGTTGGGGACAGGGACTACCTCTAACCACTTGGAGTGACTGTCCACCACTACTAAAAATAGTTGACCCTGGAATGGCCCCGCATAGTCAATGTGAATGCGGGACCATGCCATGTGTGTGGCCTCCCACCGGTGTACTGGTGCATGTGGCATTTCTGGCCTGGATCTCTGGCATGTGTAACAGGCCCTGACCCGATCCTCAACCTCCTTGTCCAACCCGGGCCACCAGAGGTAGCTCCTAGCCAGTGCCTTCATTCTGACCACCCCCGGGTGCCCTTCGTGTAAGGAGTCCAATACCCTGGCGCGTAGTGCGGGTGGAATGATGACCCTGCTACCCCAAAGGAGGCACCCCTTGTGTGTGGAGATTTCGTCGCGTCTACTGAAATAGGCCTGAAACTCTGGCCCCGGGGATTTGTCCTGCCACCCTGTGCAAACCCATGAGTGCACCCTGCCCATGATGTTGTCTGTGGCTGTGTGGCTGGCAATGTCCTTGGCAAGAACTGGACACTCGGGTAGTTCCTGCAGGGCTAGGATCTGTGTGGCTGGTGCTGGGTCTGGGTCGTGTGTGTCTAAGGGGAGCCTACGTAGACCGTCTGCGTGGCCCATCTCCTTCCCTGGCTTGTGCACCAGCTTGCAATTGTATGCTGCAAGGAAGATGGACCACCGGAGCATCCTGGGGGACAGAATCTGGGGGGTTTGCCTGTCTGTGGTGAACAGGCCCAGGAGTGGTTTGTGGTCCGTGAAGACAGTGAACTCCCTGCCATATAAGTAATCGTGGAATTTCTTGATTCCTGCCACGATTGCCAGGGCTTCTTTGTCTATTTGGGCGTAGTTTCTTTCTGCTCCAGACAGTGTCCTAGAATAGTATGCTATGGGGACTTGTGCCCCGTTGGGCTCAAGGTGGCTTAGGACAGCGCCCACACCGTAAGGGGATGCATCGCAGGCGATGCAAATGGGCTTGGACTCGATGAAATGGGTTACTGTGGACTTGTCCGACAGCAATGCCTTCAGGGCCTTGAAGCTCTGGTCATGGGTGGCCGTCCAGGCCCATGTTGCCTGCTTGTCTAGCAGCCTGTGGAGCGGTTCAGCGATGGCTGCCTTGTGTGGGAGGAATGTATGATAGAAATTCAGCAGACCCAGGAATGCCTGAAGCTCTGCTTTGTTCTTGGGTGTGGGTGCTAGTTTGATGGCCCTCACCTTGGATTCTGTGGGGTGGATTCCCCTGGCGTCTAACCCCAAAAATTCCGTGGAAGGAACGCCTATGCTGCATTTTTCCTTTTTGAGTTTGAGGCCAGCTGTGCGCAGCCTTGCCAGCACTTCCCTAAGCCTACCTGCCAGTTCCTCTGCTGATGCTCCTGCGATCAGGATGTCATCAAAATAGGGGCAGACTCCTGGAATGCCCTTGAGTGTCTTTTCCATAACCTCCTGGAAAATGCCGGGAGCAACACTGACTCCAAACTGCAGTCTGTTCACCCGGAACGCCCCCCTGTGGGTTACTATGGTTTGGATGTCAGCTGTTTCCCTAGTGACCGTGAGTTGCTGGTACGCCTGTGCAAGATCGAGCCTTGCAAAGATGGCGCCACCTTGGAGGAAAGCGAGAATGTGGCTGACCGCGGGAACCGGGTAAGCGTGCGGGTTTAGGGCGTGGTTCACCGAGCACTTATAGTCGGCGCAGATCCTTATTTCCCCGTTGGATTTGAGGGGGGGTCACGATGGGGGTTTCCCACTCCCCTCCATCTATGGGCTCTAAGATTCCCTGGGCCACCAACTTGTCTAGTTCGCGCTCGATTTTGTGTTTGAGCGCGAAAGGGACTCGCCGTGGCCGGACCCTAACGGGGGGGACGTTCGAGTTAAGCTTGAACGAAATGGGGGCCCCGGTGTACTTGCCTAATGACCCGTCGAAGACGTCAGCGAACTCCCGGCAAACGGCCTCAATGGAGTCTCCCTGGATCCGATGGATCCCAGATACTGAGATTCCCAGGGCTTCAAACCAGTCCAGCCCGACCAGGCTGGCTCTGCGGCCCTCTACCACTACAACGTCCAGGTGCCCTTCGCGACCCTTGAATCCCACTGAAACGGTGGCCTCCCCCTTCACCTTGACCGGCGAATTCTGAAAATCGGTCAGGGTTAATTTAGTAGGCCGTAATTTAATCCGTTGCTTGCTCCGGCTAATTATGTGATTAAGGGTCTCGTCCGAAATAATCGAGACCGCTGATCCGGAGTCAAGCTCCATGCTGCAAGGGACGCCTTGCAAACGGATTGCTAATCTAATTTTGGGTTTGAGCAGTCGGCGGCTACCTGTGTGGTTAATGGCCAGCCGGCTCTCGACATAGCCAATTTTTGTTTTGGTGGGGGCCCCAGTACCTTTGAATGGCGGTTCCTCCGGCTGCAGCTTGTGGATCTCCTCCCGTGGGTGGCGGCTACGGCAGACGGCGGCTATGTGGCCTGTTTTCTTGCAGGCCCGACACGTGGCGGACCGGAACTTGCAGAGGCTGCGCACGTGGTTCCCACCACACCCTGCGCACCTCTGAGGAACGGCGGTGTTGCTGGGAGGCCTGGGCCTGTCTGGGCGTCTGGCTCGCTGGTCGGGGGTCGACTTCCGCTGGAGGAGGTCGATGCTCAGGTCGTCCTCCTCTGTGGCCCCTTGCCGGTGGATGCTGGTTGCCTGGTTGCCGGGCCGGATTCCCTGGCAGGCTTGGACGGCCCCGCAGGCCGCTTCGTGGGCTAGGATGGCGTCCTCGGCTTCCTGGAGAGAGACCTCCTCTCTTTCGAACAGGCGCTCCTGCAGCCGCCTGTCGCGTAGGCCGCAAATCAGCCGGTCCCATAGCCGCTCCTCCAAATTTGTGAACCTGCAAGCGACTGCAGCTTCCCGCAGGGCAGCGAGGAAGTCGGCGCCGGTCTCGTCGGGGCGCTGCTCCCTTTTCTCGAATTGTGACCGTGCGGCCACCTTGGAGCGCCGGGGGTTGAAATGTGCGTTGAGCCTGGCCACGAGGTCTCGGTACGCGACGGTGTTGATGGCCTCCTGGGGGAACAGGTTCGCGGCGACTTTCAGCAGCACTGGCCCCCCAAGGCAGAGCAGGGCGGCTGCTTTTGCACCGTCCTCCGATATCTGATTGAACCGCATGTACAGTTCAACGTGAGCCAGGTAACGGGCCCAGGTTTCGGGGTGGCGGGTCTCGAATTCGCAGGGCTGTCCGGCTCTAGCCATGGCGGCAGTTGCGGTGTTGGTCGTGGATGTGGTGCTTGGCGTTGCCGGTTCGGCTGGCGGTCGTGGGGAAGAAGGAAAAATGCCTTTCCCTTCAGCTCGCGGAGCGTTTCCCCCAGTGACTTCAGCTCTTGGTCGGCAGCAATCCCACCTTCGTTGCCACTATTGTGTAGTGGGTCCGACGCAAGGAAGAGTCGCCAGCCAGTATGTGAGTTCAGCTCTTTATTGAAGGGGGTAGTGAACTGGGGGATGAGGGCTACCTGGCCTCCTTATATACTTGGCCAGGTAAGCTAACAGCCAATGGGGTTGGCCCTAGGTTTCCCGCCGAAACTGTCCAGGCCAACGCCCCCTGGTGGCTGTTGCTATGCAGGTGCCTGCATACATAACACCGATGGCCGAAGGCATGCAAGAAAACAGAACAAGCCTCCTGATAAAGCCTTAGGAAGGCCACACCTGGAATACAGCATCCAGTTGTCTTCACCACATTACATAAAAGATGCACTAAGATGATCCGAGGCCTGGAGACTAAAATATATGAAGAACGGTTGCAGGATTTGGGAATGGCCAGTCTTCAGAAAAGAAGGACTAAGGGGGACACGACAGCAGTGCTCCAATATTTGAGGGGCTGCCACAGAGAAGAGGGGGTCAATTTATTCTCCAGAGCACCAGAAGGCAAGACAAGAAGCAACAGATGGAAACTCATCAAAGAGAGAAGCAACCTGGAACTTCCTAACAGGGAGGACAATTAACCAGTGGAACAGCCTGCCACCAGAAATCGTGGGCGCTCCATCACTGGAGGTTTTTAAGAAGAGACTGGACAGCCATTTGTCTGAAATGGTCTAGGGTCTCCTGCTTGAGGAGGGGGTTGGACTAGAAGATCTCCAAGGTCCCTTCCAGCTCTATTCTATTCTATTCTATTCTATTCTATTCTATTCTATTCTATTCTATTCTGTTCTGTTCTGTTCTGTTCTGTTCTGTTCTGTTCCGTTCCATTCCATATTTTCTATTCTACTCTACTCTACTCTACTCTACTCTACTCTACTCTACTCTACTCTACTCTACTCTACTCTACTCTACTCTACTCTACTCTGTTCTGTTCTGTTCTGTTCCGTTCCATTCCATATTTTCTATTCTATTCTATTCTATTCTATTCTATTCTATTCTATTCTATTCTGTTCTGTTCTGTTCTGTTCTGTTCTGTTCTGTTCTGTTCTGTTCTGTTCTATTCTATTCTATTCTATTCTATTCTATTCTATTCTATTCTATTCTATTCTATTCTATTCTATTCATTACTTTAACAAATAATTCAACGCAGGGAGCACATCCTTCCTTCTCCAAGCATTCTCTTCTTTAGCAGATGGAATTGTCTGGGCTGCCTTCTCTTGAGTAAACCTCTGGCCTCCCTAATGTCCTTTGGGCACAATCCATGTTCACGGGTAACCGGCGTGGTTGCCATGCACAACACATGTGTATGGACGGGCGGTGCTGGACCAGCCCTGACCCTGACCAATTTGGACTTAGTGACCCATCAATTCGATATGAGCCAACAGTGTGCAGGGGCAGTCAAAGCACATTGATTTGTGCTTTAGATTGTAAGCCGCCCTGAGTCTTCGGAGAAGGGCGGGATATAAATGGGATTAAAAAAAAAAAGCTAAGTTGCATTAACAGAGGGATTCAGTCAAGATCATGAGGTACTATCACCACTCCATAAAGCCTTAGTAAGACCACACCTAGAGTACTGCAACCAGTTTTGGTCCCCACACTATTAAAAAGATGTTGAGACTCTGGAAAGAGTGCAGAGAAGAGTAACAAAGATGATTAGGGGACTGGAGACTAAAACATACAAAGAACGGTTGCTGGAATTGGGTCTGTTTAGTCTAATGAAAAGGTGGACCAGGGGCGACATCTGAGGGGCTGTCAAAGAGAGGAGGGGGTCAACCTGTTTTCCAAAGCACCCGAAGGAATAACAGACGGAGACTGATCAAGGAGAGATTCAACCTGGAAATAAGGAGAAATTTTCTGACAGGGGGAACAATCCACCAATGGAACAGAAGTTGTGGGTGCTTCATCACTGGAGGTTTTGAAGAAGAGACTGGCCTGCCATCTGTCAGAAATGGTGTAGGCTCTCCTGCTTGGGCAGCGGGTTGGACTAGATGACCTCCAAGGTCCCTTCCAGTTCTATTTTGCTCTATTTTAAATGTGGCCTTCAGAGCTGGTTCTTTGCTGCTCCTCTAGCTCCCTCTGCTGGTCACCTCCAAGTCCGCCAGAAGTCCCATTGTCCATCTTGAACGGCGCTCAAAAAGAACGTAGCACAGAACATGGAATAATAGGGCTAGAAGGGATCTTGGAGGTCTTCTAGTCTGACCCCACCCCACCCCAGCCATAGCAGGAGATCCTATAACATTCTGGACTTTCTTTGGGCTTGATGGGATGGATACAGGTGATCATAGAAAGAATAATGGAATAGCAGAACGGAATAACAGAATTGGAAGGGAGCCTGGAGGTCTAACTCCATGTCCAAACAGGAGATCTTAAAAAGCTCCACTGAGGGGCTGCCAACCTCTTCTCCAGAGCACTTGGAAGGCAGGACAAGAAGCAACGGAGAGAAACTCATCAAGGAGAGAAGCAACCTGGAACTAAGGAGAAACTTCCTGACAGTGAGAACAATTAACCAGTGGAACCACTCGCCACCAGAAGTTGTGGGGGCTCCATCCCTGGAGGTTTTTAGGAAGAGACTGAGCAGCCACTTGTGTGGAATGGTGGAGGGTCTTCTGCTTCAACAGGGGGTGGGGCTAGAAGACCTCCAGGGTCCCTTCCAATTCTGTTATTTGGTACGTACTGTAGGTCCATCAAGTGGGAAGGAAGCTTGGTCCCCCTCAAAGTGGCTGCAGCCAGGCACAGAAGACGCCTCCCCTGTTCCTGAGCTCCAGGCCTGGGCCAAACCTCAGCTCCATCGTGAACCCACCACACACATCTGGGCCAGCTGGGACCTCAGGAACGCTCTCTTTCCCTTGGCGGAAGCCCCTGTCCGTCAGGGTGACCAGCCATGGGGACCTTCTGTGGACAAGGGAGAGGCAGCGGCTGTTCAGGGCTGTCTAGCTCCCCAAAAGGTCCCCACTTAGACTTGGCAGAACTTGTCCATCATAGGTTGGTGAACCTCTGAGCCTGGTCAAAGATAACGAAATGCAAACAAAAAAGGGAAGGTTTCTTTCTTTCTTTCTTTCTTTCTTTCTTTCTTTCTTTCTTTCTTTCTTTCTTTCTTTCTTTCTTTCTTTCTTTCTTCCTTCCTTCCTTCCTTCCTTCCCTCCCTCCTTCCTTCCCTCCCTCCCTCTTTTCTTCCCTCCCTCCTTCCTCCTCCACCTCTTCTCCCCTCCCTCTCTCACCTTTTTCTTTCTTTCTTTCTTTCTTTCTTTCTTTCTTTCTTTCTTTCTTTCTTTCTTTCTTTCTTTCTTTCTTCCTTCCTTCCTTCCTTCCTTCCTTCCTTCCTTCCTTCCTCTTTTCTTTTGTTATCTTTCCTTCCTCCCTCCCTTCAGTCTCTCCCTCCCTTTTCCTTCTTCTCTCCCTCATTTCTTCATCTCTCTCTCCCTCCTTTCCCTTCCTTCCAGCCCTTCTTCTTTCCCTTCTTCCCTTTCTTCACCTCCTTCCCTCTTCTTCCCTCCCTCCCTTCCTTCCCTCCTTCATCTTTCTTTTCCTTATCTCTTTCCTTCCCTCATTCCCTTTCTTCCTTCCTCTTTCCTTTCCTTTCCTTATCTCCCTCCCTCCCTCCATCCCTCCCTTCCTTTTTGCCTTCCTCTTTCCTTTCCTTTTCTCTCCTCCCTCCCTTCTTTTTTCCTTCCCCTTCCTTCCTTCCTTATCTCTCCTTCCTCCCTCCCTTCCTTTTTTCTTCCTTTCCTTTCCTTATCTCTCCTTCCTTCCTTCCTCCCTTTTCCTTCCTTCCTTCCTTCCTTCCTCCCTTTTCCTTCTTTCCTTCCTTCCTCCCTCCCTTTTATCCCTCCTTTCCTTTTCCTTCCTTCCTTCCTTCCTTCCTTCCTTCCTTCCTTCCTTCCTTCCTTCCTTCCTTCCTTCCTTCCTTCCTTCCTTCTTTCCTTCCTAAAAAAAGAGTCATAAATCAGAGTTGCTCCAGTCCACTTTTGCAGCAAGGGAAGATTTGTAAAGAGATGGAAATCTCCCTCATCCAGCCCTGAACTTTCCAGGTTGTCGTGTTTTACCTTCTGCTCCAAGCTGATAACCTTCGGAGACGACATTCCTCCAGGAAGCAAGATTTGTCCCCGTCTCTGTGAGGACACAATGTGGCCTTTTGTTATTGTTCTCCAAGGAGGGAAAGTGGCAAGCCAAGGTGTTAACACGCACCTCCAGGTTTGATTTCTTGTCATCCGTTCACACAAACTCCCAGCCCGGGTCAACAGCCACACTCAAATCACTTTCAACCCATCAGAGGACCACAACTGCTTCTTTGGAAGACCCGGAGAGCGGATAGAGTTCAAGGAACCACAAAACTTTGCTGGTGACAATGCACATTTGCGCTTTTTCTCGCTCACTCACACACACACGCACGCACGCACAGGCTCACTGCAATGTCGCGTGGTCGCACAGAGAGACGGACACTTGAGCTGGGTAGTACTTCTTTATTTGGATCAGGAATGAAGCTGGGGCAAAGGGGTTTACCTGGCGTCTCTTATACCTGCCCAGGTGAATGGTGACCAATAGATTCAAACCGGGGCTTCCCGCCAGTGCAGGTGGCCAATGGATTTAAACCCTGGCTTCCCGCCAGAGCTGACCATGCCCTGGGGCTGTCAACGACTCGCTCTATTCAGGCTTTCCCGCCTAAGCAGTTTAAGCCTGGAGTTGTCCAGCCCCCTGCTGTGCTGACATTCCATGTATGCTTTAAGAGCATACACTACACCCCTTCCCCCATAGCGAGGAATTACCCTCTGTCATTCTGTCTCCATAACTATATACACTTATTTACACTGTACACTATTTACATACACAGGGTTACAATTGACAAACCTTGATTGTTCTGCCACCCCCCTAAGAACGCACATAGTCTGCGAGGTAGCTTGGCGCCTTGTGCGGCCTGCTTGATCTTCTTGGCACTAGATCTCCTGGTGGTGTGGTGGTGTGTCTATGTTCTCCTTCTTGTTGCTCCTGTTGTGGTGGGTTGTTGTGTGTCTGTGTGTGTGATTTGCTGGGTTCTGGTGACTGCCTGGTTTCTCTGTTAGTCTCCTGCCTGGGGTGGGGTTGCCACTGGGCCCGTCTGGCAACCCTCCTAGGTGTTTGTGCTGGCTCTTGTGTTGGCTCTTCCTCCTCAGCCCCCAGTGTGTCCTCTATCACCCTTTCCGGAGCCCTTTTCCTCAGTTGGTCCAGGTGCCTCTTCCACAGGAGTCCCCCCTCCACCCTTACTCTGTAGGAAAGGGGTCCTGTCTGTTCTAAGATCTCCCCTGGCACCCATGGATGACCTGTAGTTCCTAGCCCAGATGTGGTCTCCTGAGATGAAACGTGTTTTGATGTTGGGGGTCCCGGTGTCTGCGGCTACCCTGTCTGGGTGGAGCCTGCCCAATGTTGTTATGAGGTGTCTGCCCCATCTGAGTTCCGCTGGACTTTTGCCTGTGGTGGTGCAGGGTGTTTCATGTTGGTGTAGGAGGAATGTGGCTAGTCTTTGCTTCCAATTTCCCTGTACTATGCGCTTGAGAGCATCTTTTGTTGTCCTCACGAATCGTTCTGCCAATCCGTTACTGGCAGGGTGGAAGGGAGCCGAGGTGGCGTGCCTAATCCCCAAGGTCCTCAGGAACACCTGGAAATCTGAGGAGGTAAATTGTGTTCCATTATCTGACACGATTACATCAGGCAACCCATGTGTAGCAAACATCCCCCTCAATGCTTGAATGGTTCCTGCTGAGGTCATGTTGCCCACAGGCACCACCTCCAGCCATTTGGAATGACTGTCTACAGCTACCAAAAATGTGTGACCTTGGAAGGGGCCTGCATAGTCTATATGCACTCTGGACCATGGTGAGTGTGTTTCCTCCCACTTGTGGACTGGTGCATGTGGTTGTTCTGGCCGTGTCCTCTGGCATGTATAACACCCCGCTACCCGTGCTTCTATTTCCTTGTCCAACCCTGGCCACCACAGGTAGCTCTTTGCCAGAGCCTTCATTCTTACTATCCCTGGGTGTCCTTCGTGTAGTGACTGGAGAACTCTTTCTCTGAGTCTCGTGGGAATGATGGCTCTATTTCCCCACAATAGGCATCCCTTGTGTGTGGACAGTTCATGCCTTCTGGAGAAGTAAGCAGTGAACCCACTGCTCACCCATGATTGTACCCTGCTCAGAACCTTGTCCTTGGGGGTCTCTGTGGCTATATCCCTTGCGTTGAGGGGGCATTCTGGCAGCTCCTGAATTGCCAGTATTTGAGCAGCTGGTGCTGGATCTGGCTCACTGTCCATCAGGGGAAGTCTGCTGAGGCCATCAGCGTGCCCCATCTCCTTCCCTGGCCTGTGTACCAGTTTGCAAGAATATGCAGAGAGAAATATGGACCACCGTAACATCCTAGGCGACAGGATCTGTGGTGTTTGCTTCTCTGTTGTGAATAATCCTAATAATGGTTTATGGTCGGTGTAAATTAGAAATTCCCTACCATAAAGGTAGTCATGAAATTTCTTTACTCCAGCAACCACTGCCAGTGCCTCTTTGTCTATCTGGGCATAATTCCGCTCTGCAGCTGACAGGGTCCTGGAGTAGTAGGCGATGGGGGCCTGAGTTCCATCCTCCCTTAAATGGCTGAGCACTGCCCCAATCCCGTAAGGGGATGCATCACAAGCAAGACAGATTGGCTGGTCCTCCCTGAAATGGGTGACTGTGGCATTGCTTGCTAACATGTTCTTTAGTGTTTGGAACGCGTTGGCATGTTTGTCAGTCCAGTCCCAGGATGCTTGCTTGTCAAGCAACCTGTGTAGGGGTTCTGCAATTGTAGCCTTGTGTGGCAGGAATGTGTGGTAGAAGTTGAGGAGCCCCAAGAATGCCTGCAATTCAGGCTTGTTTTTGGGAGCAGGGGCTTCCTTGATTGCCCTAACCTTGGATGCAGATGGGTGGATGCCTTAAGCATCAATCCTGAAACCCAGGAACTCTGTCTCAGTTATCCCAATCTTGCATTTCTCCCTTCTGAGCTTCAACCCTGCCCCCCTGAACCTTTCAAGGACTGCCTTCAAACGGGCTGCCAGTACGTCCATGGAGCTAGCTGCGATCAGGATGTCGTCAAAATAAGGACAAACCCCTGGTATTCCCTTGAGAGTCCTTTCCATCACCTCCTGAAAAATTCCAGGAGCCACGCTTACCCCGAACTGCAACCAGTCTACCCGGAACGCTCCCTTGTGAGTGATGATCGTTTGCGCTCTAGCAGCCCCTGGGTCTACCAGCAATTGCTGATAAGCTTGAGTGAGGTCCAATTTAGCAAACACCGACCCGCCTTGTAGGGACGCTAGGATGCTGCTGACCGCAGGGACTGGATAGGAGTGGGCACTTAAAGCTCGGTTAATTGTCCCCTTATAATCGGCGCAGATCCTAATTTCGCCGTTTGCCTTGAGCGGCGTTACGATGGGAGTTTCCCATTCTGCTCCATCGACTGGTGTTAGCACCCCCTGGTCTACCAGCTTATCCAATTCCCGCTCTATCTTATGCTTTAGCGCGAACAGAACTCTCCTTGCCTTCATCCTTATGGGTTGCACCTGGGGGTCTAACTTAAATGAGATTGGAGGACCCGTGTACCTTCCCAACTGCCCGTCAAACATGTCCGCAAATTCCTTGCAGTCAGCTTCGAGGGAAAGGCGGCTCTGCGTCTGGTGAATCCCCGTGATTCCGATGCCCAGTGCGTTGAACCACCCTAACCCCACAAGGCTGGTCCACTGGTCCTCGACGACCAGCACACTTAATTTGCCCTCGAAGCCCTTGTACTGAACCCTCACCAACGCCTCCCCCCGGACGTTAATGGGTGAATTTTGGAAATCGGAGAGGGTCAGTCTGGATGGCCTCAAGGGAACCCGTTGGCCACTCCGCTTGCAAATTTCCTTAAACGTTCTGGCGGAGATGATGGACACGGCTGACCCTGAGTCCAATTCCATCGTGCAGGGGACCCCTTGCAGCCTCACCCTCAGTTTTATTTTTGGGGTTAGTGCCACAGGAGCCCCTGTTAAGAAAACGCCCGGCTGTCCCGCTGTGTGGCTAACAGTCAGTCCCGGCAACCGTTTCCCGGTACCTGTAGCGCACTGGAGCTCAGCTTCCACCTCGTGCAAACTGTCCTGCTGCTTGCTCCTGCAGACCGCCACGATGTGCCCTGTTTTTCCACACGACCGATACTTCGCCGTCTTGAAACGACAGGTAGACTGGGGATGCTGTCCTCCGCAGCTCGCACAACAGGTAGACCGGGAGCTGTTCGTGCCACAGCCGGAACACTGGGTAGACCGGGGTTGTCCGCAGCCGCTGTGCTGGGTAGACCGGGGCCGATTCACGCTGTGGCCGTGGAGCTGGGTAGACCGGGGGCCGTTCGCTCCGCACCTGCACTCCTGGCCTCTCTCGTCCGCCGCGGCTGGTCTCGGCTCCCTCACGTTGTCTCGGTTGGGGTTGAAGGGTCGCTGTGGTCGGTGGATGGCGTCCACTTCCAGCTCTGCTCCATCTGCGTCGCTGCACCCTCTCAGCTGGTGGATGGATCCGCCTTCCCTCACGTCGGACTCCTCGGCCGCGTCCCAGGCTAGGAATTCCTCTTGGACATCCCTCAGGGTCAGCTTCTGTTTGGCAAAAATTTTCTGGCGCAGCTTCCTGTCCCTCAACCCACAGACGATCCGATCCCGCAACCGGATTTCTAAGTTTTCAAAATTACAGAGGCGAGCTGCCTGCCTCAGGGCTGCCATGTATTGTTTGGCAGACTCACCCGGCCGCTGGTCCCGCTTTTCGAACCGGTACCGCCAGGCGATCTCGGACGTCTCGGGCTTGAAGTGTTCGGTCAGCTTCGCCAGCAACTCGTTGTACCCGACAGTGTTGATGTCATCGAGAGCGCAGAGACCGACCACCAGCTGGTACGTTTCTGTGCCGCAGCTGCAGAGTAGCGCCGCCGCTCTCTGCCGGTCTTCCTTCACCCCGTTCGCTCGTAGGTAGCACTCGAGCTGCCCCACGAACGCTTCCCACTCCTCTGGGTGGCTGCTATTGAAAAGGGGATACTGACCCAGTTGTGCCATTACGCCGTCTCGGTCATCCTGCATCTTGATCCGGGGCTGCCGATTGGATTCTGTCCGCAGTTAGCGTGGTCCGGTGCAGGATCCCACCCTCGTCGCCAGTGCAATGTCGCGTGGTCGCACAGAGAGACGGACACTGGAACTGGGTAGTACTTCTTTATTTGGATCAGGAATGAAGCTGGGGCAAAGGGGTTACCTGGCGTCTCTTATACCTGCCCAGGTGAATGGTGACCAATAGATTTAAACCCTGGCTTCCCGCCAGAGCTTACCATGCCTGGGGCTGTCAACAACTCGCTCTATTCAGGCTTTCCCGCCAAAAGCGGTTATAGCCTGGAGCTGTCCAGCCCCCTGCTGTGCTGACATTTCCGTGTATGCTTAACAGTATACACTACACTCACCCGCACTTATTCCTCAGCTAGTTATCCAGTATTATATTCTTTGTCTCCAGTTGACTTTTTATTATTATTGTTTTCAGCTGTTAAAAGGGGCAAATGGACGAGAGCGCGGTCAAACACAAATGTAAATCCCATAGAAAAGAATATTTGTAGCTCAGGGCGGGACTGAATAGTCCTGGGTGCTCTCTGAGTTTGGTGGTCTTCTTTCAGACGTTTCGTTACCCAACTAGGGAACATCATCAGTGCTAGAAAGGAGTGGGGTTTGGGGAGAGGAGGAGGAGGAGGAGATTGTGGGGTCCTTGGTGCCCTCTGAGCTGGGTAGTTTTCTTGCAGACGTTTCATGACCCAACTAGGCAACTTCATCAGAGCTAGAAGGGAGGGGGGTTTGCAGAGAGGAGGAGGAGGAGGAGGAGGAAGAAGACGACGACTGTGGGGTCCTTGGTGCTCTCTGAGCCTGGGTGATTTTCTTGCAGACGTTTCATGACCCAACTAGATAACATTATCAGAGGTAGAAGGGAGGGGGGTTTGCAGAGAGGAGGAGGAGGAGGAGGAGGAGGAGGAAGAAGACGACGACTGTGGGGTCCTTGGTGCTCTCTGAGCCTGGGTGATTTTCTTGCAGACGTTTCATGACCCAACTAGATAACATTATCAGAGGTAGAAGGGAGGGGGGTTTGCAGAGAGGAGGACGAGGAGGAGGAGGAGGAGGAGGAGGAGGAGGAGGAGGAGGAGGAGGAGACGACCGTAGGGTCCTTGGTGCTCTCCACGCTTGGTGGTTCTCTTGCAGACGTTTCATGACCCAACTAGGGAACATCATCAGTGCTAGAAGGTTGTGTAGAACCTAGTTTAATAACGAAATATCTGGAAGGAAGCAAAGATGCTCAGAGGGACCCCAGGACCCCAGAAATCTGCTGACCCTCCTTCAACTCGACCCCCTCTCGCCTGACCCCAGACTCTTTTCCCCGTGACAACAGAGCGGATCGTGTCCAGGGACTCCTGTAAGGAGCTCCATCCACTTGCCAGCGGGGAATTCTTGGCCCAAAGGGGACAAAGGGGCCGGGTGGGAAATGAGGCTGAAAGAAAGAAAATGGCCACTGAAGCCCCTTCCCCAACCTGGTGCCCCCGAGATGCTGGGATTACGACATTCATCAGGCTTCAAGAGATTGTGGCAATGGTCCTGCAAGTTGCGGGGGGCGGGGAATTCCATGTTAAGAGGGCTGTTCCTGGAGAACTTTCTGCAGAATCCCCAACGGAAGTCCAGTGGAATCTGAAGTGGGGATATTATTCCTTCATTTCCTCCTCTATTTCTCTGTTTCTCCCTCGCACCTTCTCTATCCGTAGCGCACGTCCGATGCAAAGACCAGAAAATCCTGCAGGGAGGTCAAAGGGAAAAGTTCAGCCATCTCTCTCTCTCTCTCTCTTCCTCTCTCTTTCTTTCTCTCTCCCTCTCTTTCTCTCTTTCCCTTTCTCTTTCTTTCTCCCTCTCTCTTTCTCTCTCTCCCTCTTTCTCTTTCTCTTTCTCTCTCCCTCTTTCTTTTTTTTATTTAAAAAGTTTTACAATACATTTTGACTTTAATCCCCCCTCCCCCTCCCCCACCCAACCCTCCCTATCCCTCTCCCCAATCCCTCCTCCCCCCCCCCCCCCGACTTCCCAGAGCTAAATACAGGGTATAAAATAAAAAAACAAACATAAGCACCCCTATGTTATCAGCAATAAACTATTAATTCTATCTCCCTCTAGCTCATATAAAATGAATACAAACAATATTAATATTACAAATGAAGTAAAAAAGAAAAAGAGGAAAACAGAAAAAAGGCTTTACTCAGAATAGATTTTCTTAATCCCAGTCCTTATTCATATTAATTTCAAAAAAAAAGAAAAAAAACTTTCACCTACTATTTAGATTCTCCAACCTTTCTCTAATTTCTAAACAAATTCTCAGGCGCCAAAAGCGCCTATCTCTATTAACCTTAATAATCTCCAACCAAACTAAACTATGATCAAAAATAGTTCTTGCATGTATCACGCCAAATGTCTCACAGTTCCAAATCATCCTTGAGTTCAAATAAAAAGAGTAAAAAAAAAGGGTTTAAGCAGTCTATTAGACAACTTGTTGTTAATTAGGAGCTTGCATACCCATTCTTAGTTCAACACATACTTTTAGTCCATAACCCTAATATACTTTTCTAACAAGCAAATAACATCAATCTTAAATTGTGTTAAATATTAAAAAAAACTTTCTTTCTCCTCTATGATAAATTTAATCCATTGACATTCTAATTTAAAAATTTAATCACCAATCTTAACGCTCCAAAGCTTTTGGAGCACGTCTGTCATGACCCCCAAAACTTCTTTGGACCGCGCCCCTCCCACAGCTTCACTGTAAGTTCTCCCTCTTTCTTTCTTTTTCTCTTTCTCTCTCTCCCTCTCTCTCTCTCCCTCTCTCTCTCTCTCTCTCCCTCTCTTTCTCTCTCTCCCTCTTTCTTTCTTTCTTTCTCTCTCTCTCTCTTCCTCTCTCTCCCTCTTTCTCTTTCTCTCTCCCTCTTTTTCTCTTTCTCTCTCTTCCTCTCTCTCTCTCCCTCTCTTTCTCTTTCTCATTCTCATTCTCTCCCTCTTTCTCTCTCTCTCTCTCTTTCGCTCTCCCTCTCTTTCTCTTTCTCTCTCTCTCTGGCCCAATCAGACAATTAGAATCCTCCTGCTACGAGGATGCAAATTTTGGTCTTACAGGCTCAGTTTGCAATCTCTAGGGCTTGCCAGATTTCAGAATGTTCACAACATTTGTGTACAGGTAATCCTTGACTTACAACCGTTCCTTAGCAACCGCTTGGAGATCCCTGCTGTAGGATAAAAGTCAGTTTCCCACCTGTCCCACCAAAGTGTCCCACCTGTCACTCACCTGGTGAGCCTGAAGGACGGGGTTGGAGAGCTCCAGATGATCCAGGAGGGGGAGGGGAAATCCTTCAGCCAGACGGGCTGGAAGAGAGAAGAAGTCACAGCATCAGGCAAGAAAGCCAAAGCATGTGCTTATCACCCTTTTTGGTCTTCCAACCCCCTGCTCAGGCAGGAGACCCTAACCCATTTCAGACAAAATGGCTGTCCAGTCTCTTCTAAAAAAAACTTCCAGTGTTGGAGCATTCACCACCTCTGGAGGCAGGTTGTTCCACTGGTTAACTGTCCTCCCTGCCAGGAAGTTTCTCCTTAGTTCTAGGTTGCTTCTCTAATGATCTTCCACTGTTACGTCTTCTCCAGAATAGAGAATAATAACATAGTTGGAAGGGACCCTGGAGGTCTTCTAGTTCAACCCCCAGCTCAGCCAAGCAACCTTACACATTTCAGACTAATGGCTGTTCAGTCTGTTCTTGAAAATCTCCAGTGAGGGAACACTGACAACTTCTGGTGGCAAGTCATTCCACTGGTTAATTGTCCCCACTCTTAGGAAGTTTCTTCTTAATAATTCCAGGTTGCTTCTCTCATTGGTGAGTTTCCATCCATTGCTTCTCGTCCTGCCTTCTGGTGTTTTGGAAAATAAGTTGACTCCCCCTTCTCGGTGGCTGCCCTTCACGTGCAGGAAGATGGTGTCACGTCTCCCCTTGTCCTTCTCTTCATTAGACAGAAGAATAGAATGGAATAGAATTAGAATAGAATTAGAATAGAATAGAGAATTAGAGTAGAGTAGAGTAGAGTAGAGTAGAGTAGAGTAGAGTAGAGTAGAGTAGAGTAGAATTAGAATAGAATTAGAATAGAATTAGAATAGAATAGAGAATTAGAGTAGAGTAGAGTAGAGTAGAGTAGAGTAGAATAGAATAGAATAGAATAGAATAGAATAGAATAGAATAGAATAGAATAGAATAGAATAGAATAGAATAGAATAGAATATTAGAATAGAATAGAATAGAATAGAATAGAATAGAATAGAATAGAATAGAATATTAGAATAGAATAGAATAGAATAGAATAGAATAGAATAGAATAGAATAGAATAGAATAGAATATTAGAATAGAATAGAATAGAATAGAATAGAATAGAATAGAATAGAATAGAATAGAATAGAATAGAATAGAATAGAATAACAGAGTTGGAAGGGAACTTGGAGGTCATCTGCTCAGGCAGGAAACCCTATATCATTTCAGACAAATGGTTGTGCAGTCTCTTCTTAAAAACTTCCAGTGTTGGAGCATTCACCACTTCTGGAGGCAAGGAGTTCCGCTGGTTAATTGTTCTGTCAGGAAATTTCTCCTTAGTCCTAGGTTGGCTCTCTCCTTGATTGGACTCCATTTGTTGCTTCTTTTCCTGCCTTCAGGCGCTTTGGAGAAGAGATTGACATACCTAGTCCCTCAATCATTCATTGTATGGTCTGGCCTCCAGACCCCTGGAGTCTTTGCTGCCATGCTCTGAACTCTGCAATAAGATTATATGAAAGGTCTTTTGACTTTACAATGTCCTTACCATTCATTTGTGGAATTAGGATGCTCGCCGTAAGGAAGTTTACGAGGGATTCCAGCAATTGTACCTGCGTGTTGGGAGAGAAATCCAGAATTAGAAAACCAAATGAACTTGATTGATTCTTCTCCTTCAGTGGGAGGTCCTAGATCCTTAGGGCCACACCACTTTGGCTTGTAGACCAAAAGGCACCATCCTTCTAACCCAGTTTGCCACCCATAGCCTGGACCCACCAGAAGGGCTAAGAGAACATTTCAGTCCATCATCAAGTCTTTGAGGAAGATCCTGAGGAGAAGGACCTAACCCAAGAGAAGAAGACCCCAGAGTGAAATGGACTTCTGGCTGGGACCCCAAGAAGATTGGGAAGGAGGGGGAAATACCATTTCAAGGGAAAAAAAACATCTCAGTCTTACCGAGAAGAACCCAACATCTGAGTGCTTTAAGGAGAACCTCATCCTACAGGAGGGACAGGGAGAGGAATGTGTTGAAAGCCTTTCATGAAATCCATCAGGCAAGATAAATATCTAGCCTAAATGTCAGGCCTGCCCCAGCTCAGGTCCTTAGGAAAGAAAAACCCTCGACTCCATTTAGCCAAAGTGATAGTTTCTTTTACTAAGGTTAAGTGGTTGCAGCGAAAGAGAGGCTAGATCTGAGCATTCCCGTGCAAAGGTTACGCTTTTTCCCATTCCATGGTCCCGCCCCCTTGACAATAGTATTCCTTTTTGAAGGTTTGGGAATGGCTTGGAAGTTGGTGCCACTGGATGGAGTTTTGCATTCTGTTCTCAGACCTGGTGTCCTTGGTGTATTCCAGTCCTGGCATCTCTGGTTTCCATCAAGGCTGTCTCACACACACACACACACACACACACACACACACACACACACACACACCACAATACCAACATTTGTCTTTACACTCTCATTCCCATCTCTACCACTCTACATTTTGTTGCTCCCACTTCCTCCCCTTGCATTTTATGACAGGATGCCAGCAAAGTGTAAAAGCTGGAGGTGGCAGATCTGACATCAAGCCAAGTTAGTGTAGATGATCAGGCTGAGACCGAGGGAGGGGTCAAATGCCTCATCAGTCTTGAGTCCTTTCGTGCCCACAAGAGATCTAACACCAGTTCCCAAAGGTGCTTTTTTCCCCCCGGAGGCAATTGGACTTTGTTTTTCTTTGATGACTTTTCCCTTCTCATCCCAGAAGCTTCTTCAGCTCTGACTGGATGGTGGGGAATGGAAGGATTTATACTCCTTGCAGACAGCTGGTTGTTTGGCTTCTTTTAGAGAGTCATTGAGGCCACTTGGAGGTTTGTCTGTCTTTGCACCACTCAGGTGACCCCAAGGATACAGGTAAACCTCCAGATGGCCTCAATGACTCTCCAAAAGAAGGCAAATGACCAGCTGTCTGCAAGGAGTATAAATTCTTCCATTCCCCACCATCTGGGGAAAAAATGTGAAAAAGCACATTTTACGGGAGATATAATAGCAGCGTTCCAGTATTTGAGGGGCTGCCACAAGGCAGAGGGGGCAAGGTTATTCACCAGAGCACCAGAGGGAAGGACGAGAAACCATGGTTGGAAAATGATCAAGGAGAGAAGCAACCTGGAACTGAGGAGAAACTTCCTGAGAGTGAGGACAATCAACCAGTGGAACGACTTGCCTCCAGAAATTGTGGGCGCTCCCATCACTGGTGATTTTTAAGAAGAGGCTAGACATTCACCTGTCTGAGATGGTGCAGGTTCTCCTGCTCGAGCAGGGGGCTGGACTAGAAGACCTCTAAGGTCCCTTCCAGCTCTATTCTATTCTATTCTATTCTTTGTTCCTACATTCTATTCTATTCTGTTCTGTTCTGTTCTATTTTGTTTATTTATTTATTATATTTTTATACCGCCCTTCTCCCGAAGGACTCAGGGCGGTGTACAGGGCAATAAATACAAAAACAGGATACAAAAGTTAAAAGCGATTAAATAAATGCCCAAGGTTAAAACAATAATTAAGACGTATTAAAACCCCAACCCTAACCCATCAGACCAGGTCAGATTGCTCAAATAGATACGTTTTTAGATCGCGCCGGAAGGAGCGAAGGTCGGGGGCCATCCGGAGCTCAACCGGCAAGTGGTTCCATAGGTCTGGCGCGCCCACAGAGAACGCTCTCCCCCTGAGGGCCACCAATCGACATTCTTTGATCGGAGGCACCCTGAGGAGGCCCTCTCTGTGGGAGCGCACTGGACGGAGGGAGGTTGACGCCGGCCGCAAGTGTTGCCGTAGGTAATCCGGACCCATGCCATGTAGGGCTTTGTAAGTCATTACTAACACCTTGAATCTCACCCGGAGGGCAACTGGCAGCCAATGCAGCTCGCGGAGCAAAGGTGTAACATGGGAGTATCGGGAAACCCCCAGCACAACTCGCGCCGCTGCATTCTGCACCATTGGAGCCTCCGAGTGGACTTCAAGGGCAGCCCCATGTAGAGAGCATTACAGTAGTCTAGACGAGAAGTCACGAGCGCATGAGTGACTGTACGCAAGGCATCCCGGTCTAGATAGGGTCGCAACTGGCGCACCAGGCGAACCTGGGCAAAGGCCCCCCTAGTCACAGTTCCAATATGCTCTTCTAAAGAGAGCTGTGAGTCTAGGAGGACCCCCAAGTTGCGCGCCCCATGGCCAGAGATGGGATAATCGGAATTTCCCGGGATGCTGGCACGAACAGCCACTCAGTCTTGTCAGGGTTGAGTCGAAGCCTGTTCCTCCTGTTCTATTCTTTATTCCTCCATTCTATTCTATTCTATTCTATTCTATTCTATTCTATTCTATTCTATTCTATTCTATTCTATTCTATTCTATTCTATTCTATTCTATTCTTATTCCATTCCTCTATTCTATTCTATTCTATTCTATTCTATTCTATTCTATTCTATTCTATTCTATTCTATTCTATTCTATTCTATTCTTATTCCATTCCTCTATTCTATTCTATTCTATTCTATTCTATTCTATTCTATTCTATTCTATTCTATTCTATTCTATTCTATTCTATTCTATTCTATTCTTATTCCATTCCTCTATTCTATTCTATTCTATTCTATTCTATTCTATTCTATTCTATTCTATTCTATTCTATTCTATTCTATTCTATTCTATTCTTATTCCATTCCTCTATTCTATTCTATTCTATTCTATTCTATTCTATTCTATTCTATTCTATTCTATTCTATTCTATTCTATTCTATTCTATTCTATTCTATTCTATTCTATTCTATTCTATTCTATTCTATTCTATCCTTTATTCATACATTCTATTCTATTCTATTCTATTCTATTCTATTCTATTCTATTCTATTCTATTCTATTCTATTCTATTCTATTCTATCCTTTATTCATACATTCTATTCTATTCTATTCTATTCTATTCTATTCTATTCTATTCTATTCTATTCTATTCTATTCTATTCTATTCTATTCTATTCTATTCTTATCATTATTCTATTCTATTCTATTTTATTCTATTCTATTCTATTCTATTCTATTCTATTCTATTCTATTCTATTCTATTCTATTCTATTCTATTCTATTCTTATCATTATTCTATTCTATTCTATTCTATTCTATTCTATTCTATTCTATTCTATTCTATTCTATTCTATTCTATTCTATTCTATTCTATTCTATTCTATTCCATTCTATTCTCACCATTGCATTCTCAACGAGCAAACATGAAGCTATTCACTCCATGCACAAATTCAGATTTACAGAAATCCACAATGGAATTGCGTTCAGAAAGTCCCCTATAAATGAACCCCTGAAGTTGTCAAGGCAGTAACGTGGTTGTTAAGTGATCTGGCTTCCCCCATTGACTTTGCTTGTCTCAAAAGGGGATCACGTGACACACACACACACCCCGGATATGGCATCCGTCGTAAATGTGAGTTGGTTGCCAACTGTTTGAATTTTGATGAGGTGACCCTGGGGGCGCTGCAGCGGCCGTAAGTATGAGAAACAGTCCTAAGTTATTTCTTTCACTGCCATTGTAACTTCGAACCATCACTAAACAAAGAGTTGTAGGTCAAGGACCCCCTGTATTTCCCTACTGAGTGAGGGATAGATCCTGCCTTGCTCACCTGCCCATCTTCAGGTTCCCAAAGATCCTGGTGGAATTGACCTCGACGTGGGCAGAAACTGAGGTGGACTGAAAGGAGAGGGAAAAAGCACCACTCAGAAAGAGGCAGATCGGGGCTGTTCCATGCCCACTTCCATCATCTCCTCCTCTGGGTGGAGGCCGCCCTCGATTTAACAACCATAATTAAGTCCAGAATTATTTGTAAGCCAGGCCGGTCGTTAAGCAGATCGCCATATAATCAACCCAATGTTACATTTCTTTTCAATGCCGGTTAAGCGAACCCGTCTTCCCCCACTGACTTTCCTGGTCGGAAGGTCCCAAAAGGGGATCATGGGACTCCCGGGGACAATGTGACCGTTGTAAGTGAGAGTCACTTGTGGAGCATCTGAACGTAAGTCATGTGATTATGGGGATGTGGCAACAGATAGATAGATAGATAGATAGATAGATAGATAGATAGATAGATAGATAGATAGATAGATAGATAGATAGATAGATAGATAGATATAGAATAGGTGATGATAGATAGATAGATAGATAGATAGATAGATAGATAGATAGATAGATAGATAGATAGATAGATAGATAGATATGATAGAGAGAGATATAGACAGAGATATAGATGATAGATTGATAGATGATACAGAGAGAGAGAGAGAAAGAGAGAGATAGACAGATAGATAAAGATAGACAGATAGATAGATAGATGATAGATAGATATAGACAGAGAGAGAGAGATATGATAGAGATAGGTAGATATAGACAGAGATAGATAGATGAGAGATAGAGATAGATATTATAAGATTTTATACATACACACACACACACACACACACACACACACACACACATATATATATATATATATATATGTGTGTGTGTGTGTGTGTGTGTGTGTGTGTGTGTATGTATAAAATCTTATAATATCTATCTCTATCTCTCATCTATCTATCTCTGTCTATATCTACCTATCTCTATCATATCTCTCTCTCTCTGTCTATATCTATCTATCATCTATCTATCTATCTGTCTATCTTTATCTATCTGTCTATCTCTCTCTTTCTCTCTCTCTCTCTGTATCATCTATCAATCTATCATCTATATATATATATATATATATATATATATATATATATAGAGAGAGAGAGAGAGAGAGAGAGAGAGAGAGAGAGAGAGAGAGAGAATGAATCAGTGGTGGGATTCAAATAGGTGAACAACCGGTTCTCTGCGTGGATGCTGCTTCCGGAAGTCCATTCTGGGCCTGGGCAACAAAAAATTAGCTACAAGTGGTGCGAACTGGCTGAATCCCACTACTGGTTGTAAGTGTGAAAAATGGTCCTATGTTCCTTTTTTCAAATGATCACTCAATGATCGTAAGTCGAGGATTACCTGTCAAAGACTGTGCAAACATACCTGGATTGTCCACCTTTGACCATGAGACATGTTATGTATTAAGCTTTATTGGAAACCTAAAGCTGTGTTTAAGAGTCACCACCAGGAGGCGTTGAACTGTAACTGTTTTGGCGGGAAGCAATTTCGGCAGGAAACAGAGGTTCAAGCCAATTGGTTGGTTGTGTACCTGGCCAGGTACTGGCCAGGTATATATAAGAGTGCAGGTAACCCCTATTCCCCAGTACAGTCACTTCCACCTAATAAAGAGCTGTTATGTTGTACTCATCGTCTCGGCGTCCTTCCTGCTCTCCAGAACCCACTATACTACAAGACGGAAGAGTTAACTTACCACTCCGATCAAAAAGAGGGGCGCCAGGGAGGAATTGGGGAGAATCGCAAAGGCCTGGATGTCGACCGAAGGGGTCAGCGAGACAGATTCGGGGGAGATGCTCAGAGACGGGGCCGAAGAAGGGGAGACCCTGAGCTTCATCGGCATGCTGGGGTAGAGCTTCTTGATCTGGGGAGAAGGTAAGGAGAGAAGACACATTTCCAAAGACTGAAGCCCGGCTTCGCTGGATGGCCCCCGCCCCTTGGGGATCAGGGGTCCCATGGTTGTTTTAATCCAGGGTGAAAATTAAAGAGACGCGGCTAAGATCTAAGAACCACCAACAAGCTTTGGGGAACGGCCCCTCATAAAATAACAAACTACCTTGTCATTTGGAGTAGAACCGATTAATGAATATCCTTCAGTCTGCTTAAGCAGGGCAACTTTAAGAGGGGTGGACTTCAACTCCCAGAATGCCCCAGCCACCAATTTGACCGCTATTGATTGCCTTGACTTTATTCTCTTGTAGAACTAGGGAGAGCATATTGTGGAAGGAGGGTGAGGAGCAAGGAAGGATCTTCTGTGCACGAACAAGCCTGAAATGGTGGCTTGACGCTTCTTGAGACAACTGTGGGATCCTCTTGCAAAATAATTCTTTGTTCCAGGGCACAACCTGGGTAGGTAACAGTTCTGAGATCCGTCAGAAGGATCCACAAAACAATTTAGCAATTAATGAAGAGGATTTGTAGCTCAAGATTAAAATGGGTGGTCTTTGGGGCTCTCTGAGCTTGGCAGTTTTCTTGCAGATGTTTCATGACCCAGCGAGGGAACCTCATCAGTGCTAGAAGGGAGGGGAGGAGGAGGAGGAGAAGGAGGAGGAGGAGGGGGAGGAGGAGGAGGAGGAGGAGGAGGAGGAGGAGGAGGAACTGTGGGGTCCTTGGTGCTGTCTGAGCTTGTCTTCTTGCAGATGTTTCATTACCCAACTAGGGAACAGCATCAGGGGTAGAAGGAAGAGACGGTGTGCAGAGAGGAGGAGGAGGAGGAGGAGGAGGAGGAGGAGGAGGAGGAGGAGGAGGAGGAGGAGGCGGCAACTGTGGGGTCCTTGGTGCTCTCTGACTTGGGACTGTTTTTTTGCAGAGATCATGACCCAACTAGGCAACATCATCAGTGCTAGAAAGGAGTGGAGTGTGCTGGGAGGAGGAGGAGGAGGAGGAGGAGGAGGAGGAGGAGGAGGAGGAGGAGGAGGAGGAGGAGGAGGAGGAGGAGGAGGAGGAGGAAACATCACTATAAAAGCTGAAGTGAAGTGAACCCCAGAGCTTAAGACAATATAGTCCGAAGAAGTGCTATCAGGTTCCCAACTGCTGCACTTGAGATGTGACTCGGAGGTCCATCTTTGCCTTCGGGACTTCGTAATTTGGGATGGTGCAACCTCAGAAGGTTCCAGACAATCACCTTCCCCCCCGCCCCAGGCACATATCCTTAGCAGCTCCCCACACAACATGCCCCCACTTCCATTCTCATTGGAGCCCAGAGCAGGAAGGCTGAGGGGCTGACCTGGGGGATGAAGGGTTCGAAGGAGAGGGTGTTCAGCCGGATTTTAATTTCCTGAGGAACCTGCAGGGGGGAAAGACAGTTGGAGGTGAGTCCTCAACCTGCCCAAGACCCTAAGTCCCTTTTAGCTCCCTTGACTGTCTGTGGCTGACTGGTGAGTCAAATTAAGAAAAGAGAAACAAGGGGGGACATGACAGCAGCAATCCAGCATCTGAGGGGCTGCCACAAGGCAGAGGGGGCCAGGTTGTTCACCAAGGCACCAGAGGGAAGGATGCGAAACAGCGTCTCCTCTAGCCAGCCACCAGCCAGGTTACACCTTCCAGTTGAGAGATCTCCAGACCACCTAAAATGAATGCTGAAGATCCTGTCAGAGGTTGGGATCCAGTGGAGGGGGGAAATCCACCCCCCCATCCTAGGGCTACACCAGCACATCTGGCTTTCTTGAAGAAGCTTCCTCAGTGACTTCCAAACCCCCAGCAGAAACGGCTGCAGCTTAGTGGATTAAAGTTTCTGCTTGGAACATTAATTGGGGAAGCAAATTTTGAGGATCTGGCGCTCTGCTGTTCCCCCCCTCCTGTTCACACACACACACACACACACCCCATACGCAAACACAAGTGTTGTGTGCAGGATCAGGCAGGAGAAAGCAGGATTGGCCACCCCAGACGCTTCGGGGCAGGGCTTCACGATCTGCTGGGCCTCACCATGTCGTCCACGATCCAGGAGGTCAGGCTTTGCGCCTGGTAGTAGACCTGGCCAGCTGTGTTGAAGAAGTAGGTGGAAATCGCAAACTGGACCATGCGGTCCGGATCCACCGCAAAGGACAGGGGAGGCGGTGGGAAGGGAGCAGGAGAACGTTGGGCGGTGGAGAAGAATTTGCCCTGGTTGGGAGAAGAGGAAGGAAGTTAGGAAGACGGACGAAAACAGGGAAGGCACCGGGATCCCTGAGGGACCGGCTCTTTCTCCAAGAAACTCCGTCCATTTCGATCCAGCCGATGGGAACTGCTGCGGATCCCGTCCGCCAAAGAGAGTCGGATGGGGAGGACCAGAAGATGGTCCTTTGGGGCAGTGTCCCCAGCTATCTTCCCCATGGAGATGAGGGTTAGAGAGGCAGTTTGGTCTAGTGATTAAGACACCAGGCTAGAAACCAGGAGATGGTGAGTTCTAGTCCTGTGTTAGGGAGGAAAGCTGGCTGGGTGACTTTGGGCCAATCACAAGGAGGTTGTGAGTTCTAGTCCTGCCTTAGGCATAAAAGCTGGCTAGGTGACTTTGGGCCAATCACCAGGAGACTGTGAGTTCAAGTCCTGCCTTAGGCAGGAAAGCCAACTGGGTATCTTTGGGCCAATCACCAAAGTTCTAGTCCTGCGTTAGGGAGGAAAGCTGGCTGGGTGACTTTGGGCCAATCACAAAGCGACTGTGAGTTCTGGTCCCGCCTTAGGCATAAGGAGATGGTAAACTCACAGTCTCCTGGCAATTGACTTAAAGTCACCCAGCCAACTTTCCTGCCTAATGTGGGACTAGAACTCACAGTCTCCCGGTTTCTAGCTTGTGATCGCCTCAACCATGACATCCAACTGGCTCTCTAAGAGGCGAATAGTACAGAAGGCTCTTAATAGCAGCAGTGGGTGATCTGGGACCCAGGATGTCCTCCCCACCCACCTCAGGGACTTGGTTTCTCTCCATCCTGAAGTGAGAAGCAAAGAAGAACTGTAGGGTAACTCCTAAAATGGTTGCATCCTGTATTGGTAAAAAGAGGCCGAGAACCACAGGGGGAGAGAAGGAGGGAAGAATGACAAGCAAACTCTGAGAGGCATGACCATGTTCTGTAGGACCATCCTTCTCCAGGTTTTCTGCTGAAGCTTACCTTGAGGTCCACGTCTACACAATCACTTGTAGCAACGGGTGGCCCAACCAGAGAGTAATCGATGCTAGATGTGTTGTCGATATTGGTGGTAACTGGGGGGAAAGACAACATAGGGATGACATCAAGGATCTTTGTCCCTTCTGTATGAGAGTCTCAAAGATGATGGAGAACCATAAAATCTAGCTCTGGAAGGGACCTTTGCGGTCTTCAAGTCCAACCCCCTGCTCAAGCAGGAGATCCTCCACCATTCCAGACAAAGGGCTGTCCAATCTCTTCTTAAAAACCTCCAGTGATGGAGCATTCACAGCTTCTGGAGGCAGGTTGTTCCACTGGTTAAATAACAGAATAAAACAGATGGAAGGGACCTTGGAGGTCTTCAAGTCCAACCCCCTGCTCAAGCAGGAGATCCTCCACCATTCCAGACAAAGGGCTACCCAGTCTCTTCTTAAAAACCTCCAGTGTTGGAGCACCCAGAACTTCTGGAGGCAAGGAGTTCCACTGATTAATTGTCCTCACTGTCAGGAAGTTTCTCCTTAATTCCAGGTGGCTTCTCTCCTTGATTAGTTTCCATCCATTGCTTCTTTTCTTGTGTTCTGGTGCTGTGGAGAATAACTTGACCCCTCTTCTCTGTTGGAGGCCCTCAAGTATTGGAAGATTATCATTTCATCCCTAGCCCTTCTCTTCATTAGACTAAACATATCTAGGTCCCTCAACCATTCACGGTATGGTGTAGCCTCCAGACTCAGAGGGCAGGACAAGAAGCAACAGATGGGAACTCATCAAGGAGAGAAGCAACCTGGAACTAAGGAGGAATTTTCTGACATTGAGAATAATCAACCAGTGGAACTACCTGCCTCCAGAAGTTGTGAATGCTCCAACACTGGAAGTTTTTAAGAAGAGACTGGACAGCCATTTATCCTGGATGGTATAATGTCTCTTGCTTGAGCAGGTTAGACTAGAAGACCTTCAAGGTCCCTTCCAACTCTATTGTTCTATACTAAGGGGTCCAACAGTAAGTCAAAAGAGTAACTAAAAGTCTAGACAAGTTAGGCAGAAACACAGAGATGCAAACAAATGTTGGCTTCCTTAAAGCAGGGGTCTTCAAACTTGGCCCCTTTACGACTTGTGGACTTCAACTCCTGGCTGAGGAATTCTGGGAGTTGAAGTCCACAGGTAATAAAAGGGCCAAGGTTGAAGACCGCTGCTTTAAATGATGCTCTTCTCCTTCTGATGGAGCAAGCTTTTGAGGGTCCATCACTACTTCAAGGGTTTTTCTCTTACCTGGCAGAGACTGAAGGTGGGACTGCAGTTTGGAGTTGACAGACGTTCTGACTATCTCACAGATCTGGAAAAAAAATGCACAAGAAGGTGGTCCTTAAAGAGAGGAAAAGCAAAATAAAGCAACGACTTTCAGCAGGAACCAGAAAAGATGGTAAATGAGGGCCATCAGGCCCTCTCCTAGCTGCCATTTCCTACCTCGGAAAGTTGCTGGATGTGACCCCCTCCTAAATTTGCAGGCCAACCCAAAGGGGCCATTTGTGTGCTGCTACAGAGTTTTGCAAAGGCGTTCATAACCTCAAGAATAGCCTTTGAAAGCTGGCCGCTGGAAGCATTACGTTAGGGAAAAAAAACTAGTTGAAAACTATTTGGAAAGAAATATGTGGATTGCTTAGGCAATAGTAGCAATGACCCCGTCTGAAAATGGGGCCTGCGTTCCGGTCGGATGAGCAAGCTGATTTGCTCAATGTCATAAGATCTGTAGTAACCACGCTCAAGTTGCCGATCGCTCCCTGAAGAGCTGTTAAGATAAAGTGAATAAACTCGCTGAAGGATTGACTCCATATTCCGCCCGCTGCACAATGGGTTTCATCCAAGATGTAGAATCATAGAGTCCTAGGGCTGGAAGGGACCTTGAAGGTCTTCTAGTCCCACCCCTTGCTGAGGGAAGAGTCCTTTCCAAAAGTTTCAAAAAAAAAAAAGGAGATTGAACAGCCATTTGTCTGAAATGGTATATAGGGCAGGGGTCTCCAAACTTGGCAACTTTATGACTTGTGGACTTCAGCTCCCAGAATTCCTCAGCCAGGAGTTGAAGTCCACAAGTCATAAAAGGGCCAAGTTTGAAGACCCCTGCTTTAAGGAAGCCAACATTTGTTTGCATCTCTGTGTTTCTGCCTAACTTGTCTAGACTTTTAGTTACTCTTTTGGTATAGGGTCTCCTGCTCAAGCAGAGAGTTGGTCTAGAAGACCTCCAAGGTCCCTTCCAACTCTGTTATTCCATCCTATGTCCTACGTCCTTATTCCATGCCAGAGAAATGACTGTCCAGCCTCTTCTTCAAAACCCTCCAGCGATGGAGCACCTGTAACTTCTGGAGGCAGGTAGTTCCACTGGTTGATTATTCTCAATGTCAGAAAAATTCCTCCTTAATCCCGGGTTGCTTCTCTCCTTGATTATTTGCCATCCATTGCTTCTCCTCCTGCTTTCTGGTGCTTTGGAGAAGAGGTGGACCCCCTCCTCTTCTTTGTGGCAGCCCCTCAAGTACTGGAGAACTGCTATCATGTCTCCCCTAGTCCTTCTTTTCGTTAAGTCAAACCTACCTAATTTCCTTAGCAAATTCATCATACTATTGAGGCTTTATCATCTTTATTGTTCTTCTCTGTATTTTTTCTAGGGCCTCAGCATGTTTTTTTTTTTTTGTATTGTATTGTGGTGGCCAGAACTGGATGCAGCACTCCGTATGTGGTCTCACTAGTGTGATATGATGCGGTACTATCACTTTGTGTGATCTTGATGCTATCCTTCTCTTGATGAAGCCCAGGAATCTGTTGGCCTTTGGGGCAGCTGTAGTACACTGCTGGCATCATCATCATCATCATCATCATCATCATCATCATCATCATCATCATCATCATCAAAACAACAACAACAGCAACAACAGCAACAACAGCAACAACGACAATGACAACAACAACAACAACAACTGCTTCCATCCTGCGACGATATCTATAATACCATCAAACGTCCACATCTGCCTATCCCAGGTCCTTGGTAAGGACTCGATAGGTAGACAAATATGCCAAATCCAGTATGAACATCTGGCTGACTGTGCAATGATCAATAATAATAATAATGATAATGATAATAGATTTGGAAGGGACCTTGGAGGTCTTTTATTCCAACCCCCTGCTCAAGCAGGAGAACCTATACTATTTTACACAAATTATTGCCTAAACTCTGCTTAAAAACCTCCAGTGTTGGAGCACTCACGACTTCTGGAGGAAGGGTGTTCCACTGATTAATTGCCCTCCCTGTCAGGAAATTCCTGCTTACTGAGAAGAGACATATAGAATAGAATAGAGTTGGAAGGGACCTTGGAGGTCATCTAGTCCAACCCCCTGCCCAGGCAGGAAACCCTATACCATTTCAGACAAATGGCTGTCCAGTCTCTTCTTAAAAACTTCCAGTGTTGGAGCTCCCACAACTTCTGGAGGCAGGTAGTTCCACTGATTAATTGTTCTAACTGTCAGGAAGTTTCTCCTTAGTTCCAGGTTGCTTCTCTCCTTGATGCGTTTCCATCCGTTGCTTCTGGTCCTGCCTTCAGGTGCTTCAGGTGGAGAATAGCTTTTCTTGACTGCAGGCGACAGAATTTCATTTTTATTGTGTGCCAGCCTGCCCACCATAAAAAAATATATCAATAAAGGTTATCTAACCTATCATACTCTAGCAATGGTCCATCAGGACACCTCAAATCTCTCTCACAGGTACAACGGTCGAGCCAGGGCCCTTTTGGGTTTTGTTTTTCTGCAAACAGCTTCCACTTTGGAAAGCTCAGATGCTTCCTCATCCTTGCAAGCCTCCTTTCTTAGAAGGCAAGTGTGGGGATGCTGGTGTGAAGGCTCAGGGTCCCGGGCCTTTACCTTGCTTTCCATGGCTGTCTTGAAAGCTGATTCCACCTGGCTTTCGAAGAGATTGTACAGCCACCTGCAAAAGCAAAGGCTACAGTTGAGGTTCATAGTCAATGGCTTGATGAGTTGACCCTCAAAAACCTCCTTGTCTTCTTCAAGCCAGAGTTTAGAATAGAATAGAATAGAATAGAATAGAATAGAATAGAATAGAATAGAATAGAATAGAATAGAATAGAATAGAATAGAATAGAATAGAATAGAATAGAAGCTGGAAGGGACCTTGGAGGTCTTCTAGTCCAGCCCCACACTTAAGCAGGAGGACCTATCCCATCTCAGACAAGTGACTGTCCAGTCTCTTCTTAAAAACCTCCAGTGATGGAGCGCCCACAATTTCTGGTGGCAAGCTGTTCCACTGGTTGATTGTCCTCACTGTTAGGAAGTTTCTCCTTAATTCCAGGTTGCTTCTCTCCTTGATCAGTTTCCAACCGTTGTTTCTTGTCCTTCCCTCTGGTGCTCTGATGAACAACCTGACCCCCCCTGCCTTGTGGCAGCCCCTCAGATACTATCTCCCCTATTTCTTCTTTTCTTTAGACTAGCCTAGAGAACCTTTCCTAGTTCACTTCTCTGGATGGTTTTTTTAAACATCTGAAGGGTTCTGTTGACATCCTACAGAGTCGAGGTACACCTGATATTCCTAGAAGAGGGGTAGGCAACCTTGGCTCTTTTATGACTCGTGGACTTCAACTCCCAGAATTCCTGAGCCAGCCCTGCTGAGGAGAAATGGAGAGGTTTCCAAACTGAGCCATGCTGGCTCAGGAATTCTGGGAGTTGAAGTCCACGAGTCACAAAAGAGCCAAGGTTGCCTACCCCTGTCCTAGAACAATGGATTCATGAGTGACCACGATCCTGGACAAGATCATTTGAAGGTTACATTTAGTCTGGTGGCTGATGGGGGTCAAATGGACCTTTGTTAAAACCTTCCCTGTGATCTCCTCAAAGGAATTGTATCCATCGTTCCGTGGGCTTAATAGTTAACACTTACAGTATTTATAAGAGGCGCCGTCTGAATGACACAAGCTGAAAGTAGTGGGAGTGTGTGGATTGATAGTGAGATGTTTTGGTCTTTATGTTTCCTTTTTGGCCCTTCTGATTGCCTTTTTGAATGGTATGTAAATGCTGTTTATCTCTCTGGGCCTGCTAATGGTTGATTTGCCTGAGTGCTTCCAGACTTCCTGGAATTCAGCCACCAACAAGCACATAGAGATAAACAACCTCTACATACCATTCAAAGGGGACAAAAAGGAAAGAAAAAGACCAAAACATCTCACTAGCAATCCCCAATTAGTTAAGCAAAGATTAACACCGAGATTAACACTAAGCCAACAATTGTTATTTAAGACTAGTAAACAATACCCCAATCAAGAAACGATTACCTAGCAGACAAAAAAGCCAGCAGTAAACAACAGCCTAATCAAGGAACCGCCAAGAATATTCTCATTGAGAGGGCAAGCCACTTGTGTATAAACAGAGAACAAACCTTACTGCCTTCTAGCACTGATGTTGTTACCTAGTTGGGAAAAATCTGCAAGAAACATCTGCAAGAAAACCACCAAGCTCAGAGAGCTCCAAGGACCCCACAGTCCTCATTGTTCCTCCTCCTCCTCCTCCTCCTCCTCCTCCTCCTCCTCCTCCTCCTCCTCCTCCTCCTCCTCTCTACACCTCTCTCCCTTCTAGCACTGATGACGTTCCCTAGTTGGGTCATGAAATGTCTGCAAGAAAACACCCAAGCTTAGAGCACCAAGGACCCCACAATCCTCCTCCTCCTCTCTACACCCCACTCTCTTCTAGCACTGATGATGTTCCCTAGCTGGGTCATGAAACAGCTGCAAGAAAACAGCCAGCTCAGAGCACCAAGGGCCCCACAGTCCTGTTCCTCCTCCTCCTCCTCCTCCTCTCTACACCCCACTTCCTTCTAGCACTGATGACATTCCCTAGCTGGGTCATGAAACGTCTGCAAGAAAACAGCCAAGCTCAGAGAGCACCAAGGAGTCCACATTTCAACCCTGAGCTACCAATATTCCCTTCTACTCCTAGATTTTGTCCCTCTTATCTTGGAGGAAAGTTATGGGATGAAAGTAACTGTCTACAGAGGCAGGAGAGGGACAGCCAAGAAAAGCAGCCTCTTCAACGCTAGGAGTTTTATGCTGACTTGAGAACAGGTGCAGGACACAACTGAGCCACTGATCAGACTCCCCAGGTTTACATTTGAAAACGGGGCAGAGGCCATTGGGAGAGATGTAGGCCAACTCTAGCAGAGGAGGGACCATGAAACAGACCCATTTTGCATGGTCTAGTGATGGTGTTGGACCAGGACTGGAAAAACCTGGCCTCGGGTCCCCTCTCAACTCTAGGAAATAATAGCTGATTCTGAGCAACCACTTTCTCTCTCTGGAAGCTCTCAGATTGTGCTCATTGGGGAAGGGGTTGAGGATACCATGCACGTCACCTTACGTTCCTGAAGGAGAAACAGGCTAGAAGTGTAGCACACAGATAAACCACTGATCCATCACTAGAGGCTTTTAACAAGAGATTGGACAGCCACTTGTCCAGAACGGTATAGAGTCTCCTGCTAGGGTGGTGGGGTTGGACTAGAAGACCTCCAAGGTCCCTTCCAACTCTGTCATTCTGTTCTGTTATTTCTGTGATCATGTACATCCGTCCCATCAAACCCCAGGAAACCTGGAATGGTATAGGATCTTCTGCCATGAGCAGGGGGTTGGACTCGAAGACCTCCAAGGTCCCTTCCCATCCTTTTATTCTATGTTCTAAATAATGTCTAATCCTACTTCAGGTCTTTCACTTCCTAGGGAAGAAGGTGCCTTGGCTGATGCTAGTGCAAAGGGCAGATACTCATATGAAGAACCTTCTATGAATATTAACAAAATTGACTCACTCCCATTTGCCAGATATGTCAATGTTGACATTGGAAATGTGGGCGTTACAATCCAAGGTGGTAACCGTTGGTCTCCCGGCACCATCACTCCCCAGCTTCAAGCCCACGGAGATGGAGATGCCGTCAACCTCCAGTTCAAATGAGCCGCTGTCCTTGCTGGTAGGAGACACAATACAACAGGAGCACTCCCAAAAATCTCAGACTTTTGTTTCAAGAGATAATGAAGCCACCAGCCTGAGCCTAGGCCAGGGGTAGGCAACCTCGGCTCTTTTATGACTCATGGACTTCAACTTCATGGTGGCGCATCAGCTTCCTCTGTTCCTGGAGGAAACTGATTATCTGGACTTGTACCAATTGGGTTTCAGGCCCGGATACAGCACGGAGACGGCATTAGTCGCGCTGGTGAATGATCTCTGGCGGGCTCGGGACAGGGTTTGTTCCTCTGTCCTGGTCCTAATTAGATCTCTCAGCGGCTTTCGATACCATCGACCATGGTATCCTACTGCGGCGTCTCAGTGGGTTGGGAGTGGGAGGCACCATTTTACGGTGGTTCTCCTCCTATCTCCTGGGCCGCTCGCAGTCGGTGTTGACGGGAGGGCAGAGCTCTACCCCGAGGCCTCTTGTTTGTGGAGTTCCTCAGGGGTCGGTTCTCTCGCCCCTCCTGTTCAACATCTATATGAAGCCGCTGGGTGAGATCATTCGTGGTTTTGGGGTGGGGTATCATCAGTACGCTGATGATACCCAACTTTTTCTTTCCACCACGAACCAACCCAGCGATGCCCTTGCCGTGATGTCCCGTTGCCTGGAGGCGGTCCAGGTCTGGATGGGGAGAAACAGGCTTCGTCTCAATCCTGCCAAGACTGAGTGGCTGTGCATATCGGCATCTCGGGTTAACCAGACCATTCCACCTTTAACGATGGGGGGGTGAGGTGTTACCCCCCCGTTGATAGGGCTCGCAACTTGGGCGTCCTCCTGGATTCACGACTCAATTTTGAAGACCATATAGGAGCCGTGACCAGGGGGGCTTTTGCCCAGGTTCGCCTGGTGCGCCAGTTGCGACCCTATCTGGACCGAGATGCCCTACGCAAGTCACTCATGCGCTCGTGACCTCCCGTTTAGGCTACTGCAACGCTCTCTACATGGGGCTCCCCTTGAGGACCACTCGGAGGCTTCAGCTGGTGCAGAATGCGGCCCGCGCGAGTCGTGATGGGGGTTTCCCGATACTCCCATGTAACACCTCTACTCCGTGAGCTGCATTGGCTCCCAGTTGCCCTCCGGGTGAGATTCAAGGTGCTGGTGATGATCTATAAAGCCCTAAATGGCTTGGGTCCGGGATATCTGAGGGAACACCTGCTGCCGGCATCAAGCTCCCTTCGTCCAGTGCGCTCCCACAGGGAGGGTCTTCTCAGGGTGCCGCCGGTAAAAGATTGCCGGCGGATAACACCCAGGGGGAGGGCCTTCTCAGTGGGTGCGCCTGCCCTCTGGAACCAGCTGCCCGTGGAGCTCAGGACTGCCCCTGACCTGCATTCATTCCGCCAGGACCTGAAGACCTGGCTCTTCGAGCTCTCTGGCCCAGGCTGAGAATTTTAATTTTAATTTTAACTGGGGTTTTTATTTGTTCAGGGATTGATATAATTTTTTTAATTGTTTTTAACTTTTGTATTTTTCGTTTTAATCACCCTGTAAACCGCCCTGAGTCCTTCGGGAAAGGGCAGTATATAAATATAATTAAATAAATAAATAAATAAATAAATAAACTCCCAGAATTCCTGAGCCAGCCAAGCTGTCTCAGGAATTCTGGGAATTGAAGTCCATGAGTCATAAAAGAGCTGAGGTTGCCTACCCCTGGCCTAGGCTAAAGCAGTTATTCATGTTATTCAATTCCTTGTCGTGTCCCCTCCCACTGCTCAACCTGATAGTGTCCCGTTTGACAGTGGTGTGCAGCCTTGGAGGACTACAACGTTCATGTAAAGGTCAATATTTATTTATTTATTAAATTGATATGCCACCCATCACGCTACCCAGTGACCCTGGGAGGCTTAAAACGGCAAAAAAGCAGAAATATAAAAGCATTAAAATTAAGACCAATTAAATAAAGGTAAAAATCAAGGTAGATTTTGTCTCTCACTCAATCAACCAAGTCATCTAACTCATTCAACTCACTCAACCAATCAACACATACAACTCAACCAACCAACCAACCAGCTCATACAACTTATTCAAGTCACTCAATCAACCAACCAACTCATACAATTCACTCAACCAAACAACCAATGCATCCAATTCATCCAACTCAATCAACTAACCAACCAACTCATCCAACTCACTCAACCAAACAACTAACTCATTGAACTCATCCAACTCACTCTACCAACCAACTCATCCAACTCACTCAACCAAACAACTAACTCATTGAACTCATCCAACTCACTCAACCCACCAACTCATCCAACTCACTCAACCAATCAACGAACTCATCCAACTCATTAAACTCATCCAACTCACTCAACCAAATATCTAACTCAATGAACTCATCCAACTCACTCAACCCACCAACTCATCCAAGTCACTCAACCAATCAACTCATCCAACTCACTCAACCAAACAACAAACTCATCCAACTTAACCAAACAACCAACGCATCATACCATTATTGGATGATTCTAGACCCCTAGGAAGAATGGAAGATCTACATCTTAAGGTTTCTTCTGGACTTGGTGCTTTTGATCAGCTTTGCTGCTCAAAAGTTAAGTCCCACTATGGAGATACAAGACCCTGGCCATGTGTTGACCCCATTCAGTGTGGACTAAAGTTCCGTGCTTTACACAGGGCTGGTTTAACAGAAGTTGCTGAAGTTCAGCTGGTAAATAATTCATCTGCCCAGTTGCCTGGGAGGGGCATTGAGGGCCTCAAGCTCATAGACGCGATGCAGGAGTCTTCCTGATCCAACAGAAAAGATTTTTGTTCCCCTTCCACTTGCATGGAGGTAGTTATCCCAAAGGTGTTTTTTCCCCCAAAAGGCAACTGGACTTTCTTGGGGGGGGGGGTTGCTTGAAAACCTTTTGCTTCTCATCCAACAAGTTTCTTTTACTTCTTGGATGAGAAGGAAAATGTTTCCAAGGGGGGGTGAAAAACACAAGAAAGTCCAGTTGCCTTTTAAAGAAAACACATTTGGGACAACCATGACGTGGATGATGGAGGAACTCCATGGGCACAGAGGTAGATAAAGTTATTCTAAAGTGTGTGGATTCGTGATACCCGGCAATGGCTGCCCTAGCTTCTGTTCTAAACCATGGGGTTGAAAGGTCCGTGTGATGTCCAAGAGGCCAGCCTTGATAGCCCCAGCACGAACCTTCTGTTTTGAGATGCAGTCACAGTTATTTCTGTCACAAAAGAGAGGGATTAATGGCCTTCTGGTACTCAGCCCCTTTCAGAAGCAACAACAAAGGTATGGAAAGGTCAGGAGCGGTGAGACTCACAGCCAACGTTTCTTCAGCTGCCAACGGCCAGTCATTTCAGCCAAAGCATTCCCGATGGAGACTCTCACGCCCTGGCCTGGCATGGGTTCAATTGTTGAATGGGGCAGTTCGAACCTACGAATGTTCAGACTGAAAACAAGGATGTAGAGGAGAAAAAAAAAAGCTTTTGAATTTCTGAGTTGAGTGGCTGGGTTTCATCTTGCCATCAGCATGTCCAGCCAGATGGATTCAAGACCAAGCAGTTACATTCAGACCGCTTTGCTAAGCTTTGGTAAATATGCACCAGTATGATGAACAATCTTCAGAGACAGTCAAATCTACTGTACAATGGAAACTTACTGAGTAGACAAACAAGCTGGCCAAAGAAACTACAATGGATGGGAACCAGCAAAGGGTAGCATAAAGGGAGGATTTGAGATAGAATAGAACAGAACAGAACAGAACAGAATAGAATAGAATAGAATAGAATAGAATAGAATAGAATAGAATAGAATAGAATAGAATAGAATAGAATAGAATAGAATAGAATAGAATATAGTATGGAATGGGATGGGATGGGATGGGATGGAATAGAACAGAACAGAACAGAACAGGACAGGACAGGACAGGACAGGATAGGATAGGATAGGATAGGAAGGGATGGGATGGAATGGAATGGAATGGGATGGAATAGAACAGATTGTAGAATAGAATAGAAGATAGTAGATAGCATGGAATGGGATGGGATGGGATGGGATGGGATGGGATGGGATGGGATGGGATGGGATGGGATAGAAGAGAAGAGAAGAGAAGAGAAGAGAAGAGAAGAGAAGAGAAGAGAAGAGAAGAGAAGAGAAGAGAAGAGAAGAGAAGAGAAGAGAAGAGAATAACACATAGGCAAAAATTAGCTGGATTTTCAGAGTAGGAAAAGGAAGAAAACAAGCTATAAAAACAGCCATAAGGGGAAATGGCTAGCCAGGGAAAATTAGCTGAATGGGATAACAGGAAAGGTAGACTAAATTGAAAAACAGGAAAGAACCTATTGTCCTAAGGGGCCATAAAATATCCCCAGAACTCAAAACAACCAATGGAATATGTTTAATATATAATTATTAATGTATGTGTGAAGTATAATTTAGTACAGGGGTCTTCAAACTTGCCCTTTTATGACTTGTGGACTTCAACTCCCAGATTTCCTCAGCCAGCATGAGGGAACTAAGATCCTTTTATGACTCATGGACTTCAACTCCCAGAATTCCTCAGCCAGTGTGCCTGGCTGAGGAATTCTGGGAGTTGAAGTCCACAAGTCATAAAAGGGCCAGGTTTGAAGACCCCTGATTTAGTATGTTTAAGGAAGGTAGCAGGAAATATGTAGGTGGTGGTCAGAACGAGTGTAACCTCATAGTACCTCAGCCAACAGGGAACGAGGAGGTATGTGGCAGCCAGGACAGATTTGTATAAATAAAGAAGCGAATATTTTGGGCTGGAATTTTGGAGAGAAGCAAGCTTTTTGATATCTTCTCTCCCTGCTTATTGCAATAAACGAAACAAACGGATGTCACTGTGTTGTCATGGTTCTGATAGATGAGACCAGTAAAAACAGAACAACAACAACAAAAAACAGAACTCCAAGGCAAGAGATTCCCTGAAAAAACATATTTATGTGGCTACAAAGTATCAGCACGATCAAAAGTGAAACCAAGATTGAAGTTCCCCTCCCAAAGGTTACATTGAACTTCCCACCCCAGTAATGTGTCATAAATCACATTCCCCAATTAATTACTTTGATGGCAGAAACTTCAGCCCACCAAAATGCAAGCAGCAATGACCTTGGTTCCCACGGAACAATTTATTGTTTTGACTAAGGCTAAAAAATACTCATCCCCCCTCCCAACTCTGTGGCCACTGAGAAGGAAAGGAAAATGGCTTCAGCCGAGTTCACTTGCAGCATTGACATGTGTCTCGGTTGGTTATTGGTCAGACGAGCACGCCTCTGGTCATGAAGGAAAGCAGCCAAGAGCACATAACAACCCGATCAGGGTTGATGCGAGTTAGATTCTGCATCTGTATGATTTTTTTTAAGTTTATGCTTCGAAGTCAAGTGCACAGCCAGGAAATGGGGCAATCCAACAAGCAGGTCAACAGACGTCAGTCACCCTCACATTTTCAGTTCCTTGTATGAAATTCAAGTTGAACAAAATGTTCTCTCCCTCAAACGGACATTCTCAAGGGAAGACCAAGCAAGACCCACGGTGGGGCTCTGGATTTGGGGCCTAGTCCAGTCTCCCATCCACACTCCACAGGTCTGAAGCGTTTCCAGAATTACAATTCCCCCCCCCGTCCTTCTGAGCCCAGCTAGCAGAAGTCGCTACCTCACTTTCTTAGCTCCAACGGACTCACCCGTAGAATCTGTAGTCCACATTTCCAATCACTTTAACTCTGTAGGAGCCGGAGAATTCGGGCAGAGTTATCGCAGGCAAGTCCTTCTGCAAGGTTGCAACTCCCTGTTGGCATGCTGAAACAAGTGGACAAGTTGTGGGCTGGCATGTTGTTGTTGTTTTTTACTCATTTAGAGCTTTCGCGCTCTACATTTTTTCCAAAGATGAAAAAGAAATGTGTCTTATTTGCCAGGTCCTGGGTGCTGTCTCTGGTTTTCTTACAGAAATTTCATGACCCAGCTAGGTAACGTAATCAGTGCTAAGAGAGAACCTCTTCATTAGCACTGATGATGTTGCCTAGTTGGGTTATGAAACGTTTGCAAGAAAACAAGCAAGCTCAGAGAGCACCAAGGACCCCACAGTCCTCCTCCTCCTCCTCCCTCTCGTCTTCTTCCCCTCCACAACCCCCCTCCCTTCTAGCACTGATGATGTTCCCTAGTTGGGTCATGAAACATCTGCAAGAAAACAACCCAGCTCAGACAGCACCAAGGACCCCACAGTCCTCCTCCTCCTCCTCCTCCTCCTCCTCCCCCTCCTCCTCCTCTTGCACCTCCTGCTCCTCCTGCTCCTTCTCCTCTCCGCAAACCCCTCCCTTCTGGCACTGATGATGTTCCCTAGTTGAGCCATGAAACATCTGCAAGAAAACTACCAAGCTCAGAGAGCACCAAGGACCCCACAGTCCTTCTTCTCTTTCCTTCCTTCCTTCCTTCCTTCCTTCCTTCCTTCCTTCCTTCCTTCCTTCCTTCCTTCCTTCCTTCCTTCTCCTTTCTAGCCCTGATGATGTTCCCTAGCTGGGTCATGAAATGTCTGCAAGGAAACAACCAGGCTCAGAGCACCAAGGACCCCACAGTTCTCCTCCTCCCCCACTGCCTCTCCCCCTCCCCTCTCTCTTCTCCTCCTCCTCCCTTCCCCAAACTCCACTCCCTTCTAGCCCTGATGTCATTACCTAATAGGGTAATGAAACGTCTGCAAGAAAACAACTAAGTTCAGAGAGCACCAAGGGCCCCACAGTCCTCCTCCTCCTCCTCCCCCTCCTCCTCCTCCACCTCCTCCTCCTCTTCCACTCTGCAAACCCCTCTCCCTTCTGGCACTGATGAGGTTACCCACGTGGTTTATGAAACATCTGCAAGAAATAACCACACTCAGGGAACACCAAGGACCTCACAGTCCTCCTCCTCCTCCTCCTCCTCAACCTTTACACCCTCCTAGCACAGATCAAGCTCCCTAGTTGGGTAATGAAACACCAGCAAGAAAATGACAAACCTGAGCTACAGATATTCACCTGTGTCTTTTTAAAATAGACACCAGTAGCTCAGTGAACCTAGAAGATGTGGCTTCCCCCAGGAACCACTCTCTGGAGGAGTTGTGTCCCTCCACCCAGTGGTGCGCCAGTTCTATCTTGATTCATCCCAATTCAAAAGAATCTTCTGTTGGCTACAGGCAACATCCTAAACCCTTTTTACACCGGTTGCAACACAGGTAAAAGAGGTGGGATTTCAATCATTCATAGCAACTGCCTCCTTATTTGATCACTCCCCCGGACTGTACTCTGCTTGCACAATCAGTCCGTCACAAGTAAATGATCTAAAACAGTGTTTTGCTGACTTGGCTATTTTAAGAGGTGTCATGTCGGACCTGCCACAACTTAAACCTCTCATAATGGTGAGGTATGAGAAACTTACCATTTATTAGAAGTCAAGTCTATCGCAGTGGTGCAAAGCCAGAACGGAGAATCGCGCACCAAAATCCCTAAGTCCTATTTTCCCCTTCCTTAACTATCTCCCATTGCCCATCCCAGTGTAACCAATCTGGTTCAGGAAAGATGCTTCCCTAATGGTCAGTCCAAGCCCAGTTTGGTATGTGGCCCCCTCATTTTCCCAGCTGGGTGGCCTTGAGGCAGCATCTGGAGGAGATATGGCGTTTACTTCCGTTTCCCCAAGCGTTCCCCCACTTCATCGCCATCTCCGTAGTTCATGGCAGTTTGCCACTGCATAGCAGCAAAGCACAAGCAAGCCTAAAATGGCAGCTGGCCAGGTGGACTTTAACTTCCAGAATCCCCCTAGCCAGCTCTGCTGACTGGGGAATTCTGGGAGTTGAAGACCACCGTCTGAAAGTTGCTGAGGTTGAGAAGCACTATCTAAAAATTAAATTGGCAAGACTCTCTCAAAAGGTACAGGTTTTATGAAGAACAAACAAATCTGATTGATGGACATATTTCGTGCCCCAAACCCTCAGCTTTCCAGACACCCCCTTTCATGGCTGAGCGTAGGGTCCTCAACCTCCAGGCCCAATCCAATACGGGATTAAGGAAGAGCTGTTTTAGCCCCAGACAAACCACGTTGCTCTGCAGCTCACTTGTGCTCAGCGACACCCATTGCATGCAATAACCCAGCTTAGTCATTCTTCAAAGAATGGACTCCACAGACCAGCTGAAAAAGTCAGGATTAGCATGTAGGAATCCTGTTTTTTAATTATTCCCTAAAAAAAAAAAAAACCAAGCCGGTTTTACTCAGATTTCATGGGGATTTAGAACATAGGATAACAGAGTTGGAAGGGAAATCGTGAAGGTCTTAATAATAATAATGAAGTTGGAAGGGACCCTGGAGGTCATCTAGTCCAACCCCCTGCTCGGGCAAGAAACCCTATACCATTTCAGACTAATGACTGTCCAGTCTCTTCTAAAAAAAACTTCCAGTTTTGGAGCATTCACCGCTTCTGGAGGCAGGTTGTTCCACTGGTTAATTGTCCTCACTGTCAGGAAGTTTCTCCTTAGTTCCAGGTTGCGTCTCTCCTTGACTAGTTTCCATCCGTTGCTTCTTCTCCTGCCTTCAGGTGCTTTGGAGAAGAGCTTGACTCCCTCTTCTTTGGGGCAGCCCCTGAGATATTGGAAGGCTGCTATCATGTCCCCCCTGGTCCTTCTCTTCATTAAACTAGCCCACCCTTTGCCCATGTAAGGATATCCTACACCCTTTCAGACACATGGCTGCAACATGATGCAAAACGGGAGAGTCACTTTGGGGTCACCCCTCTAATCTCCTTGCACCCCACTCATTGCCATATGGTTGGCTGTGGGGCAGAGGGGGTTCCTGGGGGCAGTGGAAAGACCAGATGGGTACCTACCATAATCCAAGCCTTTCTTGGTGATTCTGCCTGCAAATCCCGGATTTACAGCCTCAGACGAAGGCACGAAGTAGCAAAGCCAGAGCGCCAGGAGGGTCACCCTGCACATCTTGGCACACACAGCCAAACTCCTGGAGACCTTCTGCTCAGACCAGGGTGGGTGTCTGCAGACCCTGCCGCTGGGTGCTTCCGGTGTAGAGAAAGAGGAAGCAAGAGTAAGCTTTGAGAAGAAGCAGGAAGCTGTGCTCTCCTTCCGGAAAGGGGTTTCACCCTTTTCCAGCCTTGATTTGGAGCGAGATTTTCCTCCCACAGACTCTTCAGAGGGTGACAATCCAGTTGCTATTTGGACGTTGCGATCCTGTGAGTCACGCGGAGATTGTGGCTTGGAGGCGGCACAGTTGGATAAAAAGCAAACATCAGAGCATTGGGAAAGATGGCCAGTCGAACCCAGAATAACAGAGACGGAAGGGGCCTTGGAGGTCATCTAGTCCAACCCCCTGCTCAAAGCAGGAGCTCCTACACCGTTTCAGACAAATGGCTGTCCAGTCGCTTCTCAAAAACCTCCGGTGATGAAAACCTCCAGCCTGGATGCCATTTCCTCGCTTGGTAGAACATAGAATAACAACTTTGGAAGGGACCTTGGAGGTCTTCTAGTCTAACCATTTGGAGAGCCTAGACTATTTCAGACAAACGGCTGTCCAGTCTCTTCTTAAAAACCTCCAGTGACGGAGCACCCACGATTTCTGGTGGCAAGCTGTTCCACTGGTTAATTGTTCTCCCTGTTAGGAAGTTTCTCCTTAATTCCGGGTTGCTTCTCTCTTTGATCAGTTTCCAACCATTGTTTCTCATCCTTCCCTCTGGTCCTTTGAACAACCTGGCCCCCTCTGCCTTGTGGCAGCCCCTCAGATCCTGGAAGTCTGCTATCGTGTCTCCCCTATTTCTTCTTTTCTTTAGACCAGCCAATTTAATTTAATTTAATTTAATTTAATATTTGCATTTGTATACCGCCCTTTCCCTGAGGACTCAGGGCGGTTTACAGGGAATTAAAAATCAAAACATACAAAAGTTAAAACCAATTAAAAAGCATTAAATTCACCCTGTACATTAAAACCCCAGTTAAAATTATCTCCTCAGCCTGGGCCCAAGCGCTCAAAGAGCCAGGTCTTCAGGCCCCGGCGGAATGATCGGAGGTCGGGAGCAGTCCTCAGCTCTACCGGCAGCTGGTTCCAGAGGGCAGGCGCTCCCACTGAGAAGGCCCTATCCCTGGGTGTCACCCGCCGGCAATCTCTCACCGGCGGAACCCTGAGCAGACCCTCCCTGTGGGAGCGCACTGGGCGAAGGGCGTTTGATGCCGGCAGCAGGTGTTCCCTCAAATACCCCGGACCCAGGCCATGTAGGGCTTTATAGGTGATAACCAGCACCTTGAATTTCACCCGGAGGGCAACCGGAAGCCAATGCAGCTCGCGGAGTAGAGGTGTTACATGGGAGTATCGGGAAACCCCCATTACAACTCGCGCGGCCGCATTCTGCACCAGTTGAAGCCTCCGAGTGGTCTTCAAGGGCAGCCCCATGTAGAGAGCGTTACAGTAGTCCAAACGGGAGGTCACAAGCGCATGAGTGACTGTGCGTAGGGCGTCTCGGTCCAGATAGGGACGCAACTGGCGCACCAGGCGAACCTGTGCAAAAGCCCCCCTGGTCACGGCTCCTATGTGATCTTCAAAATTGAGCCGTGAATCCAGGAGGACGCCCAAGTTGCGAGCCCTATCAACGGGGGGTAACACCTCACCCCCCATTGTTAGAGGTGGAATAACTTGGTTAACCCGAGACGCCGATATGCACAGCCACTCAGTCTTGGCGGGATTGAGACGAAGCCTGTTTCTCCCCATCCAGACCTGAACCGCCTCCAGGCACCGGGACATCACGGAGAGGGCATCACTGGGTTGGTTCGGGGTGGAAAGAAAAAGTTGGGTATCATCAGCGTACTGGTGATACCCCACCCCAAAACCACGAATGATCTCGCCCAGCGGCTTCATGTAGATGTTGAACAGGAGAGGCGAGAGAACCGACCCCTGAGGGACTCCACAAATGAGAGACCTCGGGGCGGATCTCTGCCCTCCTGTCAACACCGACTGCGAGCGGCCCTGGAGGTAGGAGGAGAACCACCGTAGAACGGTGCCTCCCACTCCCAACCCCCTGAGACGCCGCAGCAGGATACCATGGTCGATGGTATCGAAAGCCGCTGAGAGATCTAATAGGACCAGGACAGAGGAGCAACCCCTGTCCCTAGCCCTCCAGAGATCATTCACCAGCGCGACCAATGCCGTCTCCGTGCTGTGTCCGGGCCTGAAGCCCGATTGGTACGGGTCCAGATAATCAGTTTCCTCCAGGAACAGAGGGAGCTGATGCGCCACCACACTCTCAACAACCTTCGCCAGAAAGCGAAGGTTGGAGACTGGACGATAGTTGTTTAAAACAGCCGGGTCCAAAGCAGGCTTCTTGAGGAGGGGTCTCACCACCGCCTCCTTCAAGGCGGTAGGGAAGACACCCTCCTTCAAAGAAGCAGTTATTACTGCATGGAACCAGCCTCGTGTTCCCTCCCGAGCCGCATAAGCTAGCCAGGAGGGGCACGGATCCAACAAACAGGTGGTGGAGCTCAGTCTCCCCATGATCCTGTCCACATCATCAGGGGAAACAGGGTCGAACTCAGTCCAGATAACGTGCTCAAGACCGCCTGATTCCTCCACATCAGACTCTGCCCAGTCAGAGTCCAAGCCGGTCCGGATCCGAGCGATTTTGTCCGTCAGATGATGACTGAACTCCTCGGCTCGTCCCTGCAAGGGATCCTCCCTCACCTCCTGGTTAAGGAGGGAGCGAGTCACCCTGAACAGGGCGGCCGGGCGATTATCTGCGGACGCGATAAGGGCGGCAAAGTAGTTAGACTTCGCCGTCCTTATCGCCGCAAGATAAGACCTTATAAAGGTTCTTAACTGCAATCGGTCGGATTCGGACCGGCTGGATCTCCAACCGCTCTCTAGACCTCGTCTCCGACGCTTCATCTCCTGGAGCTCCACAGAGAACCATGGAGCCCAGCGGGATCTGCGCCGAGTCAGAGGTCGCATGGGTACAACACAGTCGAGTGCCCTGGTGGCAGCCGTTTCCCAGGCCTCCACCAGAGCATCGACTGGGCTGTGGGTAAGGGTGATAGGTATCAGCCCAAGCGCCCTCTGGAACCGGTCCGGGTCCATTAGGCGCCTGGGGCGGAACCACCTGGTCGGTTCCGCCGCTCAGCGGCGGGGGATGGCATGACGGAAAACCAGCCTCAGGAGGTGATGATCTGACCATGACAGAGGGGTGATGGACGGAGAACCCCCTCCCAGATCATCCAGCCACTGTCCAGACAGGAACACCAGGTCGAGAGTATGATCCCCCTCGTGAGTAGGGCCCTCAATAACCTGGGTCAGGCCCATGGCTGTCATGGAAGCCATGAACTCCCGAGCTAACTCCGACGACCCCCCCAGTGATGGCAGGTTGAAGTCACCCAGGACTATAAGCCTGGGGAACTCCACCGCCAACCCTGAGAGGGTGTCGAGCAGCTCAGGCAGGGCTGTTGCCACACAGCTGGGCGCCAGGTATGTGAGCAACAAGCCCAACTGAACCCGAGGACCACATCTCAAGAGGAGGGATTCACTCCCGGCCATCTGGACAATGGTGGCCTCCCGGGGACACAAAGTCTCCCGAATAACCACTGCCACCCCACCACCCCTGCCCTGAGCCCGTGGCTGGTGCAGCACCCGGAAACCTGGCGGGCATAACTCAGTGAGAGGCACCCCTCCCTCCGAACCCAACCAAGTTTCCGTGATGCACGCTAGATCCGCACATTCCTCCTCGATCAGATCACGGATGAGGGGAGCTTTGTTAACTACGGATCTAGCGTTAAAATAGACCAACCTGAGCTCAGGGGCCTGATCACCCTCATCCCCGGGTAGGAGGGTGCTGACCGGAGGGTCGGAGCGCGCCACCGCTCGGAGATAGCGGGGGCGCGATCCCAGATGTTGATATGGCCCTCCGCGCAAACACCTACTGCCATACCCTATCGCCGTGGGGATTCGATGCCCCACCCCCACATTCCCAGCGCCAGCAGCCACCTCCCCCGACCCCGTCCCGTCGGGACCTCTAACAGGTCCAGACTGAGTGCCGGTTACAGATTCCTTCCCCACCCTCCCCATCCTCCCCCTCCCAAACCTCTTAAAATAACCGGCTAAGAATCTTATCAGGGGCCTCTTAGCGCGTCTTAACTCGAGGCCCCTGTCCAAGCCCAACCACCTCTCGGAGTCCCAAAGCTTGGACCCGTCATTAAGGGGAGTATGGAAACAGGCGACAGGTCGCGCCCATGAGGCAGGAACCGCCCTAAGGGCATACAAGTCCGCTTCGGAATAACGATAGATCATCTTGCGCTCGAATAGTCTCTCAGGGCCGATGTTGCAAGTATATCCAAAGGATCGCTCGTTGATGGTACATAGATGGAGAAAGAAAAAGTCCAGTGGGCGTATCTCTCAATCTGCAAAGCCATCTCAGCTCTCACCTGAGATGGAAATCCAAGAGACAACCTCAGCCGTCCTCTCACTCCGGCTGAGGCATCTAACTGGAGCAGAGAGAGAAAAAGGGGATCCTGAGCCAGGCCCACCCCAACTGGTCTCTCACACCAGTGAGGTGGACGCTGACCAGTCCGAAACCGTCCTCCCACCACGGTTCGGTCCCGTCCACATTGGACTATCAATAGGGAGATCTTAATTCCCATCAGGTACGGAGCCAGCCATAATGCCTGCCTGGCAACAAAAAGTAAAGGACAGGCAGGCCAGGCCTCTGTTGATCCTCACACCGCCAATCAGCGCCGTCAGTCAATGCCCGTCCGCCAGTCCAAACCATCTCCAACGGAGGAAAGAGGTAGTCCCAAACCCAAGTCCCGCAACCGTTCTTCATATGTTTTAGTCTCCAGGTCTTTGTTCATCTTAGTTGCTCTTCTTTGAACTTTTTCCAAACTCTCAACATCTTTTTTTGTGATATGGTGACCAAAATTGGCTGCAGTATTCCAGGTGTGGCCTTAGTAAGGGTTTATCAAGCGGTACTAACACTTTGCGTGACCTTGATTCTATGCCTCTCTTTATGCAGCCCAAGGACAAAGGTGGCATCTTGTCCAGCAACTGCCCAAATGCCCTTTCTCAGCTGGATTTCTCCTGCGGCTCTTGACTCCTCTGGTTCCCCAGAGACCAGATGCCCAAGGACCGAAAACCACCTTCAAGGATGACCCAGTTCTTCCCAGCCTCAACCCTCGGCCGTGCCAACTGGGTGCCCACCAAATTGGGGGTGTGGCTCTCAGGCAGCCATCACTTCTCAGGAAAATGCAGGGAGAGCGTGGAGGAAGAGACCCCACTCCACGGCCCTCTAAGCCTGTTGGGCAAACCTCCATCGCTGGAGGATTATTTTCAAGAAAAGATTGGGCAGCCATTTGTCTGGGGTGGCATGAGGACTCCTGCCTTGGGCAAAGGGTTGGACTAGAGCAGGGGTAGGCAACCGTGGCTCTTTTATGGCTCGTGGACTTCAACTCCCAGAGGAGGAGGAGGAGGAGGAGGAGGAGGAGGAGGAGGAGGAGGAGGAGGAGGAGGAGGAGGAGGAGGAAGACTATGGGGTCCTTGTTGCTCTCCAAGCTTGGTTGTTTTCATTTCATTATCCAACCAGAGATCATTATATATTACTTATATGTAAGGATGTAGGTCTATACATATGTTGTATATAGTTTCTTTAAATGTTGTTTATGTATGTGTACACTTTGAGAGCAATTAAAATTCATTGTGCCCACAGTAAAAAATGACAATAAAGGTTACCTAACTCTCTATCTATATCTATCTTCATCCATCCATCCCATCTATGTATCCATCCATCTCTATCTATCTATCTATCTATCTATCTATCTATCTATCTATCTATCTATCTATCTATCTATCTGACAAGTTGAAACAAAGAGGCATGTAGCTGCCCATGTATCTCTCTCTCTCATCTATCTATCTATCTATCTATCTATCTATCTATCTATCTATCTATCTATCTATCTATCTATCTATCTATCTATCTGACAAGTTGAAACAAAGAGGCATGTAGCTGCCCATGTATCTCTCTCTCTCATCTATCTATCTATCTATCTATCTATCTATCTATCTATCTATCTATCTATCTATCTATCTATCTATCTATCTATCTATCTATCATCTCTCTTTATTCTATCCTATCCTATCCCGTCTGTCTGTCCATCTATCATCTATCTCTTATCCATCCATCCATCCATCCATCCATCTCTCTCTCTCTTTCTCTCTCTCTTTCTCTCTCTCTCTCTCTCTCTCTCTCTCTCTCTCTCTCTCTCTCTCTCTCTCTCTCTCTCTCTCTCTCTCTCTCTATCTATCTATCTATCTATCTATCTATCTATCTATCATCTCTCTCTATTCTATCCTATCCTATCCCGTCTGTCTGTCCATCTATCATCTATCTCTTATCCATCCATCCATCCATCCATCCATCCATCCATCCATCCATCCACCCATATCTATATCATCTATCTATCTATCTATCTATCTATCTATCTATCTATCTATCTATCTATTATCAGTGCTAAAAAGGAAGTGGGGTTTGCAGAGAGGAAGAGGAGGGCTGTGGAGTCCTTGGTACTCTGAGCTTGGTTTTTTCCCCTTGCAGATGTTTCATTACCCAACTAGGTAAGACCATCCAAGCTATCATGAAACATCTGCAGGAAAACACCCCAGCTCAGAGACCACCAAGGGCTGCTCAGCCCACTCCATTTACATGTTCCCTTACCTTCTTCTTTTCCCGCTGTGGAACACAACATCGCTGGTCTTGTCTTTCCTCATTATCCCCCCCCCCGCACTTCCCTGAGGACCTAAACCACAATGGGGAAAAGCCACTCCTAATTTTCCACCCTTCTGACAAGGCCCAAGAAGCTACAGCTGGATTGAGTAGTAGAAGCAAGAAGCACTCTTCGACTCTGTGAACAGTAATTTCAAAGTAAACAGTTGGGCGAGAATTAATGAGTCCCCAATCAAGTAATTTTTTTTAAAAAAAAATCTGACTGGGTGGGCGGGATGATCACTTGGTGAAAAATTGCTTGGAAGCCGTGATTGCCCATCAGTCACAAAGGCACTGGAGAAAGGGGGGGTGGGGGGCTTCCCCCAAACCTCGGCTGGCTGCCTTTTGTAAGGGAAGTTGGAAGGAGGACTTTCATCCATTGCTTGCTTCTCCTCTGCCATCCTCTCCTTGAAGTCTCCATTCAAAGGCCAGGATAATTAATTTCGCTCATCCCCTCAAGGAAACAAAGATTTGGCCATTAGCATCCATCATGGTTTCCATTATCTGCTGAAAGGACTAAGAGACAGTGGAGACAGACCTGGCTGGCTGCAGAAGGGAGACATGGCACTGATGGAGGAGGAGGAGGAGGAGGAGGAGGAGGAGGAGGAGGAGGAGGAGGAGGAGGAGGAGGAGGAGGAGGAGGAGGAGGAGGAGGAGGAGGAGGCCCAAAGTCTCTTTGGAATAGTTTGCCATTTCACACGTGCTGAGGTCTCCATCACTTGGCTCTCCTTGGCATGCACTTTAGATCAGGGCTTCTCAACCTTGGCAACCTCTAAGAGAGGTGGACTGCAGAATTCCCTAGCCAAAAGCCCAGAAGACAGGCTCAAGACCCAGATGGATCTCGACAGACTTGAACACCGTCTAACAAAATGAAATTCAACGTATATAAAAGTCAGGCTTTACACTTAGGCAAGAAGAACTAAAGGCGCAGGTACAGATTAGCTGAAACGTTGCTCGGTGCCAGCAACTGTGAGAGGGATCTGGCAGTCCTAGTGCACAATCCCTTCACTGTGAGCCAGCCGCGGGCTGAAATGGCTGAAATGGTATGGGGTGTCCTGCTTGAGCATGGGGCTAGACTAGAAGATCTCCAAGGTCCCTTCCAACTAAAGGTCCCTTCTGTTCTCCAAAGCATCGGAAGGCTGGATACAATGGTTGGAAACTGATCAAGGAGAGAAGCAACCTGGAACTAAGGAGAAACTTCCTGACAGGGAGGACAATTAACCAGTGGAACTACCTGCCTCCAGAAGCTGTGGATGCTACAACACTGGAGGTTTTTAAGAAGAGACTGGACAGCCACTGGTCTGAAATGGTATAGGGTTTCCTGCCTGAGTCAGGGGGCTGAAGACCTCCAAGGTCCCTTCTAACTCTCTGTTATTCTATGTTATAAGGAGAAGGAAGGAAAGAAGAAGAGGGATAGAGGAAAAAGAAAAAAAGAAGGGAGTGAAGAAAGTTCATTCTATATTCCAGGCAGCGTTTCTCCACTTGTTAGGTCAGGGGCTCTTCAAACTCGGCCCTTTGATGACTCGTGGACTTCAACTCCCAGAGTTCCTCAGCCAGGCACGTGTGGGAGTTCCTCAGCCAGGAACTCTGGGAGTTGAAGTCCACGAGTCATCAAAGGGCCGAGTTTGAAGAGCCCTGCGTTAGGTGCTCCATCACTGGAGGTTTTTAAGAAGAGACCGGACAACCATTTGTCTGGAATTGTATACAGCAGAGTCCCCCAACCTTTTTGGCTTTGGGGGACTGTGTGGGGGAGCGGGGATGGTTCCACGTGAGAGGCCGGCAAGCACACGCACATGTGTGCAGCTCTATTTGCGTGAGTGGCAGGCACCTGTGTGCAGCACTCACGCAAATGGAGCATGCATGCGCTCACTCACCCCTTCCGTGGCCGGCTCACGGCCCAGTAGCCACGGCCCACCGCTTGGGGACCCCTGATGTCGAGTATCCTGCCTGAGCAGGGGTGAGGGTGGTGGACTTGAGCAATTCCCTTCCCACTCTATTCTTCTCTGTTCAGCCTCAGAGATTACTTCCCCATTCCTGATCGGAGAATGGAGCACCGCAAGCTACAAGCGCAACAGAGACTCCACTTCCTCAGGGACTTGCGGAAGAACAGGGTAGAACAATGGCTAATGACCCTCTTTTACCTCTCGTATGGTATTGTGGTTTGGTATGCTGGTCTGACAGCCGCGGATAGGAAAGTATTACAGAGGGTGGTGAGCACAGCACAAAACATTGTGGGCTGTCCCCTGACACCACTGGATGACCTCGCCAGGCCCCGCTGCCTTGGAAGAGTGAGGAAAATCCTCAGGGACGACTCACACCCTGGACGGTATCTCTTTACTCTCCTACGGTTGGAGATACAGGAGTATAGCCAGCCCTACCAACAGGCTGAAGAACAGCTTTTATCCACGAGCTGTTAGGCTTTTGAACGGGAAATAATTTTATAAACTTTATGCATGATTAACTTGCGAGGCCGGTGTGTTGTGCAATTAGCTCACATGTTGTAATAAGATGGAGGGTTTGTGTCACTGTGACGAAGGGAGGCTCAGCCAATCTCCATGTATACATGGTTGTACTTTGACAACAAAGGTTCACTCAACTGCAATTCTTAAGAACACACAGCGCAGACACAGGACCCTGCCCGACACAACCAGAACAACTGTTGGGCAAACACATCTGTGAACCAAGTAGAGCTTTTTTTTTGTTTTTTTACTTTTTTGGTTAAAAAAAAACACGATATAAAAAGAACGAGATTATAAACACATGTTCTTTTCTCATAGTGATCTGCCCCGCCCCCTGCAACCCCACCCCCTTTTTTTGCCTTTCGTTCTGCATTTCTCCGAGAAGTGCAAAGGTTGCCAAACTGGTGAGATTCTCCCACTTGTTTCTGTGTTTCACCCCTGTGAGGTAGGCCAGTCTCAAAGTGACCTTAAAACGCCTGGTGAGTTTCACAGCTGTGCAGTTTTCTCAGGGTGCTGGCAATATTTCCGTAGGTGCCATCGGGACTTTTGTTTTAAACTGCTTTGGAAAACGTCTGCGCAGATTCTCAGTCACCCAGGACACGGTTGCCCCAAGGACACCTTTACAAGAGGCAACTGGGCTTGCTTGATTTTCTTTGAAGACGTTTCGCTTCTCGAGAACTGAAGAAGCTTCTTGGATGAGAAGCAAAACCAGCACAACTTTTTTTAAACGTTAAGAAACTTTGGCTTGAAGTCTGCAAGAATGAACTATGATCCAGCTGAGGAGGAGGAGGAGGAGGAGGAGGAGGAGGACTGTGGGGTCCTTGGTGCTCTCTGAGCTCGGATGTTTTCTTGCTGAAGTTTCCTGACCCAACTAGGGCACATCACCAATGCTAGAAGGGAGGGGGCTTGTGAAGAGGAGGAGGGAGGGGAAGGAGGAGGGGGAGGGAGAGGGGGGAAGAGGATGGGAAGAGGAAGGGGAAGGAGGAGGACTGTGGGGTCCTGGGTGCTCTCTGAGCTGGGTGGTTTTCTTGCAGATGTTTCCTGACCCAACTAGGGCACATCACCAGTGCTAGAAGGGAGGGGGGGTTGTGGAGAGAGGAGGAGGAGGAGAAGGAGGAGGAGGAGGAGGAGGAGGACTGTGGGGTCCTGGGTGCTCTCTGAGCTGGCGTGTTTTCTTGCAGACGTTTGATTACCTGACAAGGTAACATCATCCATCCTACATGGAGTGGGATTTGCTCTTTATAGATATATATATATACTAGTGGCTTGCCCTCTCAGTGTGAAGAAACAGAATGGCCTTTGGGCCAAAATACAGCTGGGATACTGGAGCACCCAAAAGACCAGGAATGTTCTCAGCACCAGATCGGTTGGCCAGAAGAAGACCCAGAGATAATCCAGAACCTCAGCACCTCAAGTCTCTGGCTTCCCCGGACCTAGGCCACTGCTTGGACTGTGGTTCTCCAGGTAGAGAATCCCCAGGGTCCCCTTTTCCTGAGCCCCACCTGCTTTGGGGCCCTGCAGTTCCATGGACCAGGTGCTACCGGAGTCCAGGGCACCTTCGGATGAGTTCTGAGAATCGGCATCTTCTGAAGAAAAACTCCCGTGTCTGGAGAGCTGGAAGTACTGGGCTCTCTCACGCTTCTGGGGACGTGGACCTCTCACCAGTAGAGGAGCAGAAGGCTGGCCGGCGGGTGGCAGTGTCTCACCGGTTCCTGGCGTTGGCTGTGCCTTGGGAGAAGAGGCAGAAGAACGAGACAATGGAGGAGAACCCAAGGAGGTCCTCTGAAACCTTCCTGAGGGCTCCTCAGCCAGATGTTTGTGGTCAGGCCCACCAGATTCCAAGATGGCACCTGGAGAAGCTTTCTTGTTGCCTCCCACGCCTGTGTCCAAGCTGACGCACAAGGACTTCTTCGGAGAGGAAGGGTCAACACCGTCAATTCTGTCCATCGTTTCTTTGGAGAAGGGCTCCAGAATCTCCAATATCTCACCAGTCTTCAGGGCATCAGCTGGGACTGGCAAAGATGAGTCAGGAGCGGAAGGGCCACAGTCTCCTGCGGTGATCCCCTTGGTCTCCTTGAACCTGATCAGAAGGCCTTCCAGAATTTGCTTGGCTTCTTCACTTCGTTCCAAGGCTTCGCTCCAAATCAAGTGACCTTTTTCACTGTGCATACTGGACGCTTGGAGCTTCATCTGCTGGAACCTCTCCTCTGAAAAGTCCTGCGACATTCGCCGCAGAGCATCTTCGGCATCCTGGCGGACCTCCACGAAGTTGGGTTCCTTCTCCCTGGCCTTCCACTGGGCCAGATGTTGCTTGCAGTCTAGGTGAAACTCCGTGACCTTGATAAGACAATGAGGGCAACATTTGTTACGGACACCATTCAAGATTTCAGTCAGTTTCCACACTACGAGAACGATAAAGTGCTATTTTTCTTCTTCGTTCGATTTAGGCTTATTGGTCTCAGCAACCTAGAACTTAGGGGAAATTTCCTGACAGTGAGAACAGTCAACCAGTGGATGACGTGCCTTCAGAACTTGTGGGTGCTCCTCAACTCCCAGAATTTCCCAGCCAGCCATGTACAGAAGAGAAGAGAAGAGAAGAGAAGGGGAAGGGAAGAGAAGAGAAGAGAAGAGAAGAGAAGGGAAGGGAAGGGAAGGGAAGGGAAGGGAAGGGAAGGGAAGGGAAGGGAAGGGAAGGGAAGGGAAGGGAAGGGAAGGGAAGGGAAGGGAAGGGAAGAGTAGAGAAGGGAAGGGAAGGAGAAGGGAAGGGAAGGGAAGGGAAGGGAAGAGTAGAGAAGGGACGGGAAGGGAAGGGAAGGAAGGAAGGGAAGGGAAGGAGGGAAGAGTAGAGAGAAGGAAGGGAAGGGAAGGGAAGGAAGGGAAAGGGAAGGGAGGGAAGGGAAGGGAGGGAAGGGAAGGGAAGGGAAGGGAAGGGAAGGGAAGGGTAGAGAAGAGAAGGGAAGGGAAGGGAAGGGAAGGGAAGGGAAGGGAAGGGAAGGGAAGGGAAGAGTAGAGAAGAGAAGGGAAGGGAAGGGAAGGGAAGGGAAGGGAAGGGAAGGGAAGGGAAGGGAAGGGAAGGGAAGAGTAGAGAAGAGAAGAGAAGGGAAGGGAAGGGAAGGGAAGGGAAGGGAAGGGAAGGGAAGGGAAGGGAAGGGAAGGGAAGGGGAAGGGAAGAGAAGGGAAGGAAGGGAAGGGAAGGGAAGGGAAGAGGAAGGGAAGGAAGGGAAGGGAAGGGGAAGGGAAGGGAAGGGAAGGGAAGGAAGAGAAGGGAAGGGAAGGGAAGGGAAGAGAAGAGAAGGGAAGGGAAGGGAAGGGAAGGGAAGGAAAGGGAAGGAGAGGAAAAGAAATGAGAGAAAGACGAAGAAGGTAGAGAAGAGAAGAAGGAAAGAGAAATAAGAATGAGAAGAAAAGAAGAGAAAAGAGGGAAAGAGAAGAGGGTAAGAGAAGAAAAGAAGGAAAGAGAAGAAAAAAGAAGAAAAGAGGGAAAGAGAAGAGAAGACAAAATAGAAGAGAAGGGAGGGGAGGGGAGGAGAAGAAAAGAGAGAAAGAGAAGAGGGTAAGAGAAGAGAAGGAAAGAGAAATAAGAAAGAAAGAGAAGAAGACAAGAGAAGAAAAGAGGGTAAGACAAGAGAAGAAGGAAAGAGAAGAGAAGAGAGAAAGAAGAGGGAAAGGATGGGATGGGATGCAATGGGACAGAACAGGGCTAGAAGGGACCTTAGAGGTCTTCTGGTCCAATCCCCTGCCCAAACGTCCAGCAATGGAGCACCCACAGCTTCTGGAGAGAAGCCATTCCACTGGTTAATTGTTCTCACTGTCAGGAAATTCCTCCTTACTCCCCGGTTGGTTTTCCTCTGAGAAGCTTCTTGTCCTGCGCTCAAGTGCTCTGGAGAACCTCCTCTTCTCTGTGACAGGCCTTCCAGGATTGGAACACTGCTCTCATCTGCCCCCTGTGCCTTATCTTTTACAGACTAGACATACCGAGTTCCCTTAGCCCAGGGGTAGGGCAATCTTGGCCCCTTCATGGCTGGTGGACTTCAACTCCCAGAATTCCTGAGCCAGCATGGGGGGAACTATGGCCCCTTCGTGACTGGTGGACTTCAACTCCCAGAATTCCTGAGCCAGCATGGGGGAACTATGGCCCCCTTCATGACTGGTGGACTTCAACTCCCAGAATTCCTGAGCCAGCATGGGGGAACTATGGCCCCCTTCATGACTGGTGGACTTCAACTCCCAGAATTCCTGAGCCAGCATGGGGAAATCTATGGCCCCCTTCATGACTGGTGGACTTCAACTCCCAGAATTCCTGAGCCAGCATGGGGGAACTATGGCCACCTTCATGACTGGTGGACTTCAACTCCCAGAATTCCTGAGCCAGCATGGGGGAACTATGGCCCCCTTCATGACTGGTGGACTTCAACTCCCAGAATTCCTGAGCCAGCATGGCTCAGCTTGGAAACCTCTCCCTTTCCCCTCAGCGTGGTTGGCTCAGGAATTCTGGGAGTTGAAGTCCACGAGTTCTAAAAGAGCCAAGGTTGCCTACCCCTGCCTTAGCCATTCAAAACTGTTCTTCACCGTTCTTCCCATCTGTGCGTGTTTGTGAATCACGTTGGGGTGCTAAACATGGGTGGGAAGAGACCAGATCCCTTCTGCCAACATCAACCGTGCCCTCAACCAGGAAACTAGCAGACACCGTCCATAGTGGACAACCTTTGCAGGTGAAGAGACCTTCATCCTTAACTTCCTGCTTCCCAGCCAGCTTAAGTAATTGTTCCGGCAGCTCTTTTTCTGGCAAAGCAACTTCATTGACCCAAAGTGCTTTTGTCCCAAAGGCAACTGGACTCCTTTGCTTTTCCTTGGGAGACGTTTGGCTTCTCACCCAAGAAGCTCCTTCAGTTCGGTTCCTTCTTGGACGAGAAGCCAAACGTTTCCGGAGAAAGAAAGTCAACTTGCCTTGTTGGAAAAAGCCCCACTGGGACAACCGTGACCTGGATGATCTCCAAAGGCAACTTTGTGGGCGATGTCTCCGGATCCACGGAGATCCCCACTCGTTCCATCTCTTCCCTTCCACTTTCGTGAGGCCTTTTCTCGGCTCACCTTCTCACAGAATCTGTAGAGGTCCAGGAAGGCTTCCAGCTCTGCCCCTTTCATCTCCATGTCCATGTAGAACATGGTCAGCCTGGCTTGGAAGGCCCCCTTGGCTGCCTCGAAGGAGGCCATCTCGGGAAACCTGGAGCCCTGGATCTTGGCAGCCTCCTTGGACAGAGAGAGGCCTCGGTTGTAGTGAACCTGTGGGAGAAAGAAGACCACTCGGGGTCAACGCCGCTAACATCCAACGTTCTTGCTTGACAAGAGATGAAGAAGCAGCCATTTCATAGGTTAAACTTGTGTATCGCTTTAAGAGATTGGGTTAAGGTTGGGAGCGGGAAAGAGGAGGACTGTAGCTCAAGGCCGTCTGACATGAAAGAAGATAAGACCTTGGCGGGTTGTCTAAGGGAAGGGAAACTGATTCTTTAAATTAATTGGAGAATATGATTAAGGACAAAATTAGAAAGGTGGAGAATTGTGTTTAACATATTGTGCAAGGGGGCGGAGATTTCAGATTCCAGCTTCCTTCGAGCAAGCCTTTGCCGGTGTATTAGGCTAAATAAAGGACTTTTAAGGTAAACAAGGCCTCAGAGTCACTTGAAAAGCCCAGACGTGGGAAACGTGACATGCAGGGTTAGCCATCTGCAACAAAGATGATTTGGGGGGGGCGGAGGCTGCAGGAATTGGGTATGTCACTCTAGTCTAATGAAGGACCAGGAGGTGACATGATAGCAGGGCTCCAATCTCTCAGGGGCTGCCCCAAAGAAAAGGGGGGGGGGTCAAGCTCTTCTCCAAAGCACCTGAAAGGCAGGAGAAGAAGCAACGGATGGAAACTCATCAAGGAGAGAAGCAACCTGGAACTAAGGAGAAACTTCCTGGCAGTGAGGACAATCAACCAGTGGGACAACCTGCCTCCAGAAGTTGTAGGCGCTCCATCACTGGAGGTCTTCAAGAGGAGATTGCACAACCATTTGTCTGAAATGGTATAGGGTCTCCTGCTTGAGCAGGGGGATGGACTAGAAGACCTCAAAGGTCCCTTCTAGTTCTATTCTATTCTATTCTATTCTATTCTATTCTGTTCTATTCTGTTCTGTTCTGTTCTGTTCTGTTCTGTTCTGTTCTATTCTATTCTATTCTATTCTATATATTCTAATCTATTCTCATATTCTATTCTATTCTATTCTATTCTGTTCTGTTCTGTTCTGTTCTGTTCTGTTCTGTTCTGTTCTGTTCTGGTCTGGTCTGGTCTATCCTATCCTATCCTATTCTATATATTCTAATCTATTCTCATATTCTATTCTATTCTATTCTATTCTATTCTATTCTATTCTATTCTATTCTATTCTATTCTATTCTATTCTATTCTATTCCTATCCTATATATTCTATTCTATTCTATTCTATTCTATTCTATTCTATTCTATTCTATTCTATTCTATTCTATTCTATTCTATTCTATTCTGTAATTCTATTCTATTCTTTTATTTTTATTCTGTAATTCTATTCTATTCTACTCTATTCTATCCTATATATTCTAATCTATTCTCATATTCTATTGTATTCTATAATTCTATTCTATTCTATTCTGTAATTCTATTCTATTCTTTTATTTTTATTCTGTAATTCTATTCTATTCTACTCTATTCTATCCTATATATTCTAATCTACTGTATTCTCATATTCTATTCTATTCTATAATTCTATTCTATTCTATTCTGTAATTCTATTCTATTATTTTATTTTTATTCTGTAATTCTATTCTATTCTATTCTATTCTATTCTATTCTATTCTATTCTATTCTATTCTATTCTATTCTATTCTATTCTATTCTATTCTATTCTGTTATGTTCTGTTTTGTTCTGGTCTATCCTATCCTATATATTCTAATCTATTCTCATATTCTATTCTATTCTATTCTATTCTATTCTATTATTCTATTCTATTCTATTCTATTCTATTCTATTCTATTCTATTCTATTCTATTCTATTCTATTCTATTCTATTCTATTCTATTCTATTCTATTCTTTTTATTCTGTAATCCTATCCTATCCTATCCTACCCTATCCTATCCTAAAGTCCAACAGAAGAGAATATTTGTAGGTCAGGATTGAACTCCGGGGTCCCTGGTGCTGTCTGAGCTTGGGGGGGGGGTGGTTTTCTTGCAGATGTTTGAGACTTTTCTTGGTGACTTTGGGATTGTAAATGTGGGGGGAGGGAGCTGGACGAAATTATTAAATGGAGATCCTACACCTGGACATTGCTGGATGGACAATTTGAGCGTCACGTTGACTCTAGACGTGGAGAAATGCAACCCAATTAACCAGGACATTTGCAGGTGCTGATTGTGAAGAGGACTACGACTTATTAGAATCAAGTATAAGAGAGAAGGAAAAATAAAGATTTCTAGGTCTGTCAGGCACGTTTGATTTGGAGGAGCTTCGGGCAGAAAGAATTTAGATCAGCGAAGGAACAGAGTCAGCCCCCACTTCGTTCTGGGCAAGAGAAATGACGCCGTGGAGGAAGAGATAAGAGACTTTGCAGACCAGACAGGGGGAAAAGAAATATATATTCCTCAAATTAAAAAGTGACTTTCAGAACAAGCTATCAGGTTAGCCAAAGAAAAGTGCGAAATTAAAGCCGGGGGGCAAAAGGCTTCAGAAGAACTCGTGACGGAAATGAAAACATGAAAAATCCAGGTTTAAAAAATGAAGTTAAGAGACAGGCGGTCCTCGACTTTACGACCTCGCAGGCAAGGTGGGTTTTTAAGAGAGTCCTGCCCCCTTTTACAACCTTTCTTGCCCATGTTGTTCAGCAAACTTGTTGTTAAATGAATCCAGCTGACTTTGCTGGTCAGAAGATCACAAAAGCGGATCACGTGATGGGATAATCATTTGTCTGCTGGCGTGGTATATAGGTAGGGGTCTCCAAACTTGGCAACTTTAAGACTTGTGGACTTCAACTCCCAGCCGGCTGAGGAATTCTGGGAGTTGAAGTCCACAAGTCTTAAAGTTGCCAAGTTTGAAGACCACTGGTATCAGGTCTCCTGGTTGAGCAGGGGGTTGGACTAGAAGACCTCCAAGGTCCCTTCTGTGAGGATACTACGATTCTAAGCAAACACAGGACACAATTCTCAACAGGCTCCCTTAACGTTTCCAGAAAAATCTGGGAACTTGAAATACAGGGAAGACTTCAACTCTCCTGCCTTTATTCACCTATGGAGGGTTGCGGTTACAACCACTGAAGACTTAGAAGAGGGATGATTGGGTCTCCCGTTGTGCTGGGTCTGTTCTATTCTATTCTATTCTATTTTTAATGTTCTGTTCTGTTCTATTCTATTCTAATTTCTTATTCTATTCTTATTTCTTATTCTATTCTATTCTATTCTATTCTATTCTATTCTATTCTATTCTATTCTATTCTATTCTATTCTATTCTATAAACTGTTATTTCTATTCTATTCTATTCTATATTTAATATTCTATTCTATTCTATTCTATAATCTGTTATTTCTATTCTATTCTATTCTATTCTATATTTAATATTCTATTCTATTCTATTCTATTCTATTCTATTCTATTCTATTCTATTCTGGTCTATATTTAATATTCTATTCTATTCTATTCTATTCTATTCTATTCTATTCTATTCTATTCTGTTCTGTTCTGTTCTGTTCTGTTCTGTTCTGTTCTATTTTCCATATTCTATTCTATTCTATTCTATTCTATTCTATTCTATTCTATTCTATTCTATTCTATTCTACAATCTATTCCATATTCTATTCTATTCTATTCTATTCTATTCTATTCTATTCTATTCTATTCTATTCTATTCTATTCTATTCTATTCTATTCTACAATCTGTTATTTCTATTCTATTCTATATTTAATATTCTACTCTACAATCTGTTATATCTATTCTATTCTATTCTATTCTATTCTATTCTATTCTATTCTATTCTATTCTATTCTATTCTATTCTATTCTATTCTATTCTATTCTACAATCTGTTATTTCTATTCTATTCTATATTTAATATTCTACTCTACAATCTGTTATTTCTATTCTATTCTATTCTATTCTATTCTATTCTATTCTATTCTATTCTATTCTATTCTATTCTATTCTATTCTATTCTACAATCTATTCCATATTCTATTCTATTCTATTCTATTCTATTCTATTCTATTCTATTCTATTCTATTCTATTCTATTCTATTCTATTCTATTCTATTCTACAATCTGTTATTTCTATTCTATTCTATATTTAATATTCTACTCTACAATCTGTTATTTCTATTCTATTCTATTCTATATTTAATATTCTACTCTATTCTATTCTATTCTACAATCTGTTATTTCTATTCTATTCTATTCTATTCTATTCTATTCTATTCTATTCTATTCTATTCTATTCTATTCTATTCTATTCTATTCTACAATCTGTTATTTCTATTCTATTCTATATTTAATATTCTATTCTATTCTATTCTATTCTATTCTATTCTATTCTATTCTATTCTATTCTATTCTATTCTATTCTATTCTATTCTATTCTATTCTATTCTATTCTATTTTATTCTATTCCACTCCAATTAAGGAGAAAAGCAACCTGGAACTAAGGAGAAACGTCCTAACTGGGAGGACAATTAACCAGTGGAACAACCTGCCTCCAGAAGTTGTGCTTGCTCCATCCCTGGAGGTTTTTAAAAGGAGACTGGACAGCCATTTGTCTCAGATGGTAGAGGGTCTCCAGTGAGAGCAGGGGGCTGGACTAGAAGACCTCCAAGGTCCCTTCCACCTCTGTCCCATCCATCCTAGCTTACCGTGGCTTCTTTGAAGAAGCCCTGAAACCGCCGGTAGGACGCTTCCGTGCTCTCCAGGCTGCCCTCCGCCAGTCCCACCAGGCTCAGCTCGGCTTCTCCTTCTTCCTCAATCCACAAACTGACCTGCAGGAAGCAGCAGCGGAAAACAAGGAGCTGGATCAGGAGCTGGATCAGGAGGTCAAGCTCAACAACCTCGGCCGGCTCCCTTCACCTGATGCGCCGTTTCTAGGGAAGGTGAAGCTCACCTGGACCCCCTCCCCCTGCCTGGTTTCTTCTCCTTTTTGGCGCTTAGGATGCCTACGAAGGCAGCCCATCGCTTGGGTTCCATCCAGGGTTTATAGGTCGAAGCCAACAAACAGGGGTTTGTGACCTCAGAAAGAGGCTTGTTCAATCACCAGGCTACGTGTCTGGGTGGGTCGAGGTAGCCGGGTTGCTTTAAAAGCAGTCCCTGACTTACGACCACAACGGAGCCGGAAATTTCCACGGCTAAGAAAGACGGTTGTGGTTTTGCCCCGCTTTACGACCTTTCTTGCCACGGTCATTAAGCGAACCCCTTCGGTTGTTCGATGACCTTTGCCCCGCTTTACGACCTTTTTTGCTACTCTCGTTGTGAGTTACTGCAGTTAAGTGAGTTTTGCCCCGCTTTACGACCTTTTCTTCCACAGTCGTTAAGTGAATCGTTGCAGTGGATAAGTGACTTTGGCCCCCACTTTACGAACTTTCTTGCCACAGGCGTTAAACAAATCACGGCACTCAAGTGAGTTTTGCCCCATTCTGCGACCTTTCTTTCCACAGTCGCTAAGTGAATCACTGCAGTTATTAAGTTAGTTACCCGGTTGTTAAGCAAATCTGGCTTCTCCCTGGACTTTGCTTGTCAGAAGGTCGCAAAAGGGGATCACATGACCCCCCACCCCCACCCCACGATAAATACATAATACAAGCCAGCTGCGAAGCATTGAAATCTTGATCATGCAACTGTGGGGGATGCTGCAACGGTCGTAAGTGTGAAAAACGGTCCTAAGTCCCTTTTTTCCCAGTAGTGTCAGAACTACAAATGATCACTAAATGAACTTTCATAAGTTGAGGACTGCCTGAATGTATGGAGGAAGATCTCAGGCTGGTGGCTGGGTGAATGTCATTTATTTTTTAATCGTATTAATTCTGCCTACATTTTTACACCTGATACAAACACACACACACACACACACACACACACACGCTGGCTGAGGAATTCTGGGAGTTGAAGTCCACAAGTCCTCAAATTGCCACGGCTGGAGACCCCTGGCTTTAGCTGACAGACTTAGGGCAAAACTTCCTTTACCTGGTGAAATTCTTCCTCAAGTTCCCGGATCTTCTTGAGGAACTCCAAGTGCTCCAAGCAACCGTTGGATTTGGTCACCAGCGTGTGAACCTCCTCCTCCACCAGGTTGTAGACGGCCAGGGCGCTCTCGAAACTATGCCTAACAAACACACACAGGCCAGTCACTCCTGGCCTCGTCAAGGTGGGCTGACCGACCTACAGGCAGTCCTCGGCTTACGACTGCCCCCGAGCGAGACAGTTGTTAAGTGAACTGGGCCCCATTTGATGGCTTTTCTGGCCCCAGGATTTGGCCCAGGTCCCTCGAGTGAAATGGGGAAGGTCAGGCGCCTTCTCAGAGCACCAAGGACCCCACAGTCGTCCTCCCCCTAGCACTGTTGATGTTAGCTAGTTGGGTAATAAAACGTCTGCAAGAAAACAACCAGGCTCAGAGAGCACAAAGGAGCCCACAGCCCTTTTCCTCCTCCTCCTCCTCCTCCTCCTCCTCCTCCTTCTCCTCCTCCTCCTCCTCCTCCTCACAAACCCCATTTCCTCTAGCCTTGATAATGTTCCCTAGCTGGGTCATGAAATATCTGCAAGAAAACCACCAGGCTCAAGGACCCTACAGTCCTCCTCCTCCTCCTCCTCCTCCTCCTCCTCCTCCTCCTCCTCCTCCTCCTCCTCCTCCTCCTCCTCCTCCTCCTCCTCCTCCTCCTCCTCCCTTCTAGCACTGATGCTGTTCCCTAGTTGGGTCATGAAAGGTCTGCAAGAAAATGACAAAGCTCAGAGGGCACCAAGGACCCTACAGTCTTCCTCCTCCTCCTCCTCCTCCTCCCCCTCCCCCCTCCTCTTCACAATCCCCCTCCCTTCTAGCACTGGTGACGTGCCCTATTTGGGTCATGAAAGGTCTGCAAGGAAACAACCGAGCTCAGAGAGCATCAGGGACCCCACGGTCCTCCTCCTCCTCCGAACTGCCCCGAGGATTTTGCTTTCCTACCGGACGTCAGGACTGAAGCCGAGTCGGGCCGCCTCCTTCCGCAGCCGCGCCAGGGTGGCGCCCCCTTCCCTCTGCAAGCTGACCAGCTGGGCATTGCGCAGGACCTCCTCCATGAGCTGCCGGTGCCTGCTCAGCTGGAGCTCCACCGCCTGGGGGGGGGGGGAACAAGGCCGCCGGTCAGCCCAGGGCACGGAGAGCGGGACAATTCGCCTGGGATCGCTTGGCTCCAGGCAGCCTGGCCAGGCGGTCCTTGGTTTATGACCGCAACGGTCAGAAATCGCGGTGGCCGTTAAGCGATGCCCGCATGTGTTTGCCTCGCTCAGCGAGGCCAAGCCCTGCTCTCCCTGTTGCGGTCATTAAGTGAGCGCACAGGTTGTTAAGCGGAGCACAGGGTGCCTAAGGGGGCGGGGGACGCCCTGGGAGGCCTACTGCCAGCCCAGGTCCACCTCTCCAGCGCACAAGTCGCCTGCCAGGGCCTCCCCCACCGTCTCAGGCCCCCTGTCTCCCCTTTCCATTGTCCCGCTGTCCTTGGGCCTGCTTGCCACCCACCCACCCACCCCCGGCTCCCACATGCCTCCTTTGCAGCAGAAAAGGACATTTGTAGCTCGCGGGTGAAGTGTGGGTGCCTCGGGGCCCTCTGAGATCGGTGCTTTTCTTGCAGACGTTTCATGACCCAACTAGGGAACAGCATCAGGGCTGAACGTTGGATAATGAAACATCTCCAAGAAAACCAATAAGCTCTGAGAGTACCAAGGACCCCACATCCTCCTCCTCCTTCCCCTCCTCCTTTTTCTCCTCCTCCTCCTCCTCCTCCTATCCACAATCCCCCCTCCCTTCTAGCACTGATGACGTTCCCTAGTTGGGTCATGAAACGTCTCCAAGAAAACATCCAAGCTCAGAGAGCACCAAGGACCCCAGAGTCTTCCTCCTACTCCTTTTTTTCTCCTCCTCCTCTTCCTCCTCCTCCTCCTCCTGAACCACTGGTGATGTTCCCTAGTCTGGGTCATGAAACGTCTCCCAAGAAAACAAGCCAGCCCAGAGAGCACCCAGGACCCCACAGAGATTACTTCCAGTCCTTCAAAGCCAGGGAAAGAAGCAGATGCCACAGCCTGGCCAACGCGTGGCCTCAAACCCCACCTCCAGTAGAACCCCCACACCTTTACCTGCAAGGTCTCCAGAGCCTCCTCCTTCTCCAGCTCCTGGGTGGTGGTCCGCAGCAACTCAGAGGCCTTTTTGAGACCACTGACAAAATGGTGGACTTTCTAGGAGAAGGAATCACCCAAAGACATTCGGTCACAATGAAGGTTGCGGGTCTACAGATTGGTTCGGATGGTTGCAAGGTGGCGTCTGGACAAAATTTTAATAATAACCCCCCCTCCCCATCAACCCTCCCCCCTTCTCTCCCCCCCCCGCACTTCCCAAAGCAGAATACAGGGTATTACCTATAGCAATCTTATGCAAACATATGCTAAATATCTATTACAACGGTAACAAACCTTCCCACCCTTTAACTCCCTTATAACAAAACTAAAGTAATTATAATAACACTTCTATAATTGTTAAGAATTATTCATATGCTATTTGAAACTTTTTAGTCCCATATTTGTTTTGAATATAATCAATCCATCTTTTCCGTTCCAAAATATATTTTTCTTGTGACTGTTCTTTCAAATATGCTGAAACTTTTGCCATTTCAGCTACGTCCATTACTTTAAGTATCCATTGTTCTATTGTAGGTAAATCTTCTTTCTTCCAATGTTGCGCCACCAACAGTCTGGCTGCTGTTATTAAGTGTAACATTAATTTAGTTTCTATAACTGTACAATCCGAAATAATCCCCAATAAGAAGAGCTGCGGAGTAAATCTTATTTTTTTCTTAAAAACTTTCTGAAAAATCCACCATATTTTTATCCAAAAGGCTTTAACATTTTTACATGTCCACCATATATGGACAAAAGGTGGGTCACTAGGGAGGACAATCGGGCTGACAAAGCTGGGGGCAGCCATCTGCAAAAAAGGCCACGTGCCCCCAATTAAAGATGGGGAGAAGGGGCCTTGTCTTACCTGAACGCCTTCTCTCAGCACGACGATGGAGAATCCACCACAGAAGGGGTTAATCTTGTCTTCCTGCCCAGAGACCAAGTCAATCAACTCTTTGCCTCTTCCCAGTCTTGACGAAGGCGTAGCCGTTGATGACCCTACAATGTGATGGCTCAAAGGAAAAAAGTCCCCTAACACGGGACCTGACGGACTTAAACGGGGGGGGGGGGGGACTGGATTCTCCATCGTCACGCTGAGAAAAGGCGTTCAGGTAAGACAACGGCCCTTCTCCAGCACGACCGATGGAGAATCCACCACAGCATGGGACATACCAAAGCCTGACTGCCCCTGTGGGTGGGAAGTAGTCTGGGCCCGTGTCCCACTATCTGGTACTATTCTCTGGAGAACTCTCCTACCAAACGAGGCATCTGCCGAGGCAAAGCGATCTAGTTTATAATGCGTCACAAAAGGTGAAGGCGACGACCACGTCGCTGCCCTACAAATGTCCTCGATCCGACGCTTGCGTCACCCATGCCGCTGAGGTCGCCGCACTGCGAGTTGAGTGCACGGTGATCCGACTAGGTACTGGCGAGTAGCGTGTCTGATAGGCCTCCGCTACACGCGCCCTAATCCGTCTGCCGATGGTAGAGGCAGACACCTTCCGGCCCATTGGAGAGGGTTGGAAGGAAACGAAGAGGGCCTCAGATTTGTGAAAAGGAGCAGTTCGCTTAATGTAGTGACGTAAAGCTCCGCGGACGTCCAGGGTGTGCCCTTTACGTTCCAAGTCGTGAGACGGCTGAGGGCAAAAATCTGGCAGCACAACATCCTGTGAAACAAGGAACAGACCAAGGATCCAAGCGCAGGACCACCCTGTCGGCGTGAAAGATGCCTAAGTCATCTCTGATAGACAGGGCTGCCAGTTCGGAGAGACGCCTAGCTGACGTGATGGCCACTAGGAAGGCCAACTTCAGCGTCAGGAACCTCAGGGAACAGGATCTGACGGGCTCGAAGGGAAGAGAAGTGAGAGCCTGTAGGAACTTGCACAGATAAAAGGGGTATCTGCGAGCCACGGGTGGCCTGATGTTGGTCGCTCCCTTAACAACGGAGCGCACCATGGGATGCTGAGCCAAGGGCTCTGGATTGCCCTATGTAAGCACCGTGGACAGAGCAGGCACTTGTCTGCGGATCGTATTGGGCGACAAGCCTTTCCTGAGTCCCTCCATCAAACAGTCCAAAATCTTTGGGATGGCGATTCTCGCTGGGCTTAGCTGTTGCTTTCCACACCAGGTGCAGAAATTTTTCCACGTGGAATCATAAATCCTGTTAGTAGAGGGTCTCTGTGAAGCCTGCATCACAGTAATGACGTCTGATGAGTAGGACTCCTGCGACAGGAGTCGCCGTTCAAATGCCAGGTGGTTAACTGGAGCCACTGGAGCTCTGGGTGTTGTAGAATCCCCTGTCTGAGTGATATTTGGTCTGGAGGCGTAGAGCCAGATGTATAGCTCTGAGCTCCAACCAATTTATGTCATGCTGCAGTTCTGACCAGGACCAACGGTCCTGAGCCAGCTGTGATTGTAGGTGCGCTCCCCAGCCGAACAGGCTGGCATCCGAAGTCAGGACAAGCATGATGGGTTCCTTGAACAAGGTCCCTGTGGCTGTCGCTGGGGAAATCCACCACTGGAGGGATTGTAGGGTCTGTGACGAAACCCGCACCCTCTGGTTGGAAGAACTGGTGCTCAGTCTCTGGTACGGAAGCAGGAACCATTGCAACTATCTGGAGTGGCCCAAGGCACTATTGCTATTGTTGTGATTCAGTGTCAGCCTGTGCTCCTAGCAGCTGAGTCTGAGGAATCTGAGGAGGAGGAGGAGGCAGAGGGGTTTGTAAAGCCTTCGGTGTCGGAGGGAGGCTCTGATGCACTGCAGGACTCTCAGCCTGGCCCCTCCAGTCGTGTTCCTCATGAGGCTCAGCTGTGTGAGGAGGAGGGGTCGGACTCAGAGGAGTCACAGCTGAATCTGTTCAGAGACGCTAGAAGCAGAAGGCAATCCAGCAGAGCAGAGCAGAGAAAATCTATGAGGCAACCCAGTGAAAGGAGGAGAAGGCATTGAGAAGCCACACCTTGGGACAGATAATAAAAGGGGAAGGTGTGGGCGGGGCTGGTTGCTGAAGGCAACCGTTCGGAGACACTCAAAGAGAATCCTGGTCTGTTCTTGCTAATCTGTTTGACTCTCTTGTTGGATGTTTTGAATCATGTATTTTTGGTTGAAGACAATATTCTGCTGCTTTTTTGTTTGAGAGACTTTATTATTTGGAACTGTAAATAAATTTGAGTTGGGTTTTTTCAAGACTATTAATTTGTCAAAAGGAAAAATGGGTTGTCCCTGTCACACAAACAGGGCCGGTCGTAGGCTGGAACAGAACAGCTATGCAGGAAATTATCTTACCCAAATGTTGAGAAAGCAGCGCTAGGGCGACTACACGTTTCCTTCGGACCTGGAGAACCAGGGACCGGATGCTGTCCTGACATTCCCAAGAGAGGTAAACCTTGCATTTCCTTGTCTCTATTACCAGCCCCAAGTGAAGGAGGCGGGTGGAGGGAACTGTCTGGCTCTTCTTGAAATTTACAGAAAACCCATGGTCTTGAATGGTTTCGACAGCCAAAACTCAGGAATTCTGGGAGTTGAAGTCCATGAGTCATAAAAGAGCCGAGGTTGCCTACCCCTGGCCTAAACTAGAATGAGCCAAGCTTTATACGACCAAAGAAGACCAAGTCAAGACTGGGAAGAGGCAAAGAGTTGATTGACTTGGTCTCCGGGCAGGAAGACAAGATTAACCCCTTCTATGGTGGATTCTCCATTGGCCAGTCTCCAAGCAGCCCTGTGCGTGTGTCCTCCCGACACACACTTGAGCTCCCCTGCGCCAGAGTTTTCCACCTGCTACAAGCTCTTGGCTTGCTCCCAGAGCATTCCTTAGTGGGGACCGCTTGGGCCTAGTGGTTAAGACACCAGGCTAGACCAGTTCTCCGGACATGGCGAGTTCCAGACCTGCCTTAGCTATGAAGGCTGGCTAGGTGACTTGGAGTTCATTGCAGGGAGAGAGTGAGTTCTAGTTCCAGCTTACGTATGACAGCCAGCTGAATGACTCTGGGCCAGTCACCAGGAGACGGTGAGTTCTAGTCTCGCTTTAGGCAGGAAAGCCAGCTGGGTGACTTTGGGCCAATCACCAGGAGACGGTGAGTTCTAGTCCCGCCTTAGGCACAAAAACCAACTGGATGATTTGGGGAATCACCAGGAAAAGCCAACTAGGTGACTTCAGGCCAATCACCAGGAATCAGTGAGTTCTAGTCCAGCCTTAGGCAGGAAAGCCAGCTGGGTGACTTTGGGCCAATCACCAGGAGACGGTGAGTTCTAGTCCTGCCTTAGGCAGGAAAGCTGGCTGGGTGACTTTGGCCGAGTCACTTTCTCTCTGCCCAGCCCAGCCCACCTCACCGAGTTGTCGTTGTGGGGAAAACAGAAGGAAGGAAGTTATGTTGGCTATGTTTGCCACCTTGAATTATTTGGAAAAAATAACAAAGGTGGGATACAACCAAACAGATAAATACTGTAAATACTGTAAATTGTGTTTTACCCCCAGGGGGAATCCCCTACCACATCTGAGCTTGTGGATGTGCGGGAGGCCTGGAGTATGGGGCTGAAAGCCACGAAAGGGACTAGTGTCTTTTATTTCCAAGTGAGAAATCACAAAAGTCAATGGAATAAGGGCATCATTGGGTCCAAAATTTCAAGGTAGCTCCACCTGATCTTAATCTGTGCTGCGTGTCTTGAAAATTAAAACCACGACGGAACCTCAGTCACACCACAGCAGCTGCCATCTTGACTTTGTGGACCACCCTGCCGTGGAAGCCTAAGAAGCCAGTTTGTGGCCCAAGACCCCTCCCCAAATGGGCACAGGCGGGAGAAGAGGGTACCTGGAAGAACTGCACCCATTCCCCGTGGTTGTAGGGGAAGTGGCCGTCAAAAGCCGAGGTCAGCTGGCCGTGGTCCACGTGGCGGCTCAAAGCTTTCAGGGAGCTCACTATCTCCACCTGCAGGAAAGACACGGGATGACGTTCAACCTCAGCTGGGAGAAACATTTGCAGCTCAGCCCACCTCACAGGGTTGTTGTTTGTGGGGAAAAAGAGGAGAAGGAAAGAGCATTAGGTATATTTGCTGCCTTGAGTGATGTGTGAATAAGATTAAAAGGATAAAAATCCAATAAATAAACAAAACATGGAAATAACTACTACAAAGATTAAGAACTTGGACCGTCGAAAAGGAACAGAGTTTGGACTGGCACCAGTCAGCAGAGAAGAACTGCAATCATTAGAGGCAGATCCGACTACAGTTTAATTCAAAGAAAGGCCAAATTAGGGAACCGGAATCACAATAAACAATAAAAATAAGGATGCAGATCGCAGTCAGGAGGCAGAACTAAACAACAGGCAGAGCCGGCTGGCTTTGCAGTCCTGGACTTACGACCACAACTGACCCCCAGATTTTGGTTGCTAAGCGAGACGGGTGTTAAGTGGAGTTTTGCCCCGTTTTACGATTATTGTTTTTTATTAGTTTTTATTACAACCTTTCCTGCCACAGTTGTTAAGGGAATCACTGCAGCTGTTCAGCGAGTAACCCGGTCGTTAAGTGAATCTGGCTTCCCTGTTAACTTTGTTTGTCAGAAGGCTGCAAAAGGGGATCACGTGACCCCGGGATGCTGTGACCGTCATAAATACGAGTCAGTTGCCAAGTGGCTGAATTTGTTCACGCGACCACAGGGATGCCGCAACGGTCGTGAAGTGTCACAAAAGGCCATGTCACTTTTTTTTAGTGCTATTGTAACTTTGGACGGTCACTAAATGGATGCTTGTAACTCAAGGACTACCTATAATTTATTCAGCTTGCAGAATTGAGTCTCGGCTGGAACGGAGTTCAGACAACTCATCTTCCTAAGAAAGCAAAGCCAATTTATACCATCCTCCTGACTGCAGTTCGAGTCTCACTGGCTTGTCAACTCAGCCTTCCATCCTTCCGAGGTCGGTAAAATGAAGACCCAGATTATTGGGGGGGGGGGGGGCAAATAGGCTGACTCTGTAAACTGCTTAGAGAGGGCTGTCAAGCACCGTGAAGCGGTATATAAGTCTAAGGGCTATTGCTATCTATGTCTCATCTCTCCATCTTTCTGTCTCTCACTGTTTCTGTCTGTCTATTTATCTCTTTATCTATCATCTATCTATCTATCTATCTATCTATCTATTTATCCATCCATCCACCTTATCTCTCTCTCTCTCTCTCTATCTATCCATCCATCCATCCATCCATCCATCCATCTCTCTCTCTATCCATCCATCCATTATCTATCTATCTATCTATCTATCTATCTATCTATCTATCTATCTATCTATCTATCTATCTATCTATCTATCCATCCATCCATCCATCTACCTTATCTCTCTCTCTATCCATCCCCCCTCTCTCTTATCTCTCTATATATCTATCCACCCACCCACCCACCCACCCATATCTATCATCTATCTATCTATCTATCTATCTATCTATCTATCTATCTATCTATCTATCTATCTATCTTATCTCTATCCATCCCCCCTCTATATCTATCCATCCATCCACCTTATCTCTCTATTTATCCATCCATCCATCCATTCCTATCTATCTATCTATCTATCTATCTATCTATCTATCTATCTATCTATCTATCTATCCATCCATCTACCTTATCTCTCTCTATCCATCCATCCATCCCCCCTCTCTACCCATCCATCCATCCATCCACCTTATCTCTCTCTATTTATCCATCCATCCATCCATCCATCCATCCATCCATCCATCCATCCATCCATCCATATCTATCTATCTATCTATCTATCTATCTATCTATCTATCCATCCATCCATCCATCCATCCATCCATCCACCCACCTTATCTCTCTCTCTCTCTCTGCCATGGTGGCGCAGTGGTTAGAAAGGCGTATTCCAGGCTGACTCTGCCCACAGCCAGGAGTTCGATTCTCACTGGTTTCAGGTTGACTCAGCCTTTCATCCTTGCGAGGTGGGTAAAATGAGGACCCAGACTGTTTGGCGGGGGGGGGGGGGCGCAAGAGGCTAACTTTGTAAACCGCTTAGAGAGGGCTGGAAAGCACCGTGAAGGGGTATATAACACAGCTGTGACTATTGCTACTTTCGGAAGCCCTGCATTTCAGTCTAACTGATGCTGGGGGACCCCCTTGTACCCCACCTCTTCTGAACCAGGCGAGGCAGTGAGGGGTCTGACTGCCCTTCCCATTTGCCATTCATCAGGCACCCCAGAAGGAGCCTTCCCTCACCCCGTCTTGGGAAAGGAAGCCTTTTAATCACCCAGGGCAGCGGCAGTTTATCAAAGCCATTAATATTTCACGTTGCGTTAATTAAAGCCAGCGGCATTAATGAGAGGACAGAAACCCCTTCAAGGCTGAATTATTATCTTAATCTCTGGCTGACGTAGCCAGCAGGAGCCAGCAGTCCATTAACGCCGCTCGGAACCAACAGGGTTGGCATCATTAATGGCTGGGGAGAGAATAGAGACTGGTAGGATCAGAACTCGGTTCCCACCCCACCCAGTCAGCCCCGAGGGAGAATTTTCAAGCCAGCTTGTCCCACTCAGGTTGTATAATTGGGGAGGGGGGAGGGTCAGGCTGAGGCAGAGAAGATTTGGGGCACGCTGCCTTTCGGAGGATTCTTAATAACAGAATAACAGCATTGGAAGGGACTTTGGAGGTCTTCTAGTCCAACCCCCTGCTCAAGCAAGAGAACCTGTACCATTTCTGACAAATTGCTATCCAGTCCCTTCTTAAAAATCTCCATTGTTGGAGCACCCACAACTTCTAAAGGCAAGATGTTCCTTTCATTCATTCATCCACCAACCCATCCTTCCATCCCTCCATCCCTCCATCCATCTCTCCCTCCCTCTCTCTATCCCTCCATCCCTCCATCCACCCACCCATCCATCCATCTCTCCATCCATCCATCTCTCCATCCATCCATCCATCCATCCATCCATCCATCCATCCATACATCTCTCCATCCCTCCCTCCCTCCATCTCTCTATCCCTCCCTCCCTCCATCCACCCACCCACCCATCCTTCCATCCATCTCTCCATCCATGCACCCATCCACATATCCCTCCATCCATCTCTCCATCCCTCCATCCATCTCTCCATCCCTCCACCCATCCACCCACCATCCATCCATCCATCCGTCTGTCCGTGTGTGTGTGTGTGTGTGTGTGTGTGTGTGTGCGTGTGTGTGATTTTATCTCTCTCAGATTCACAGAATCCTAGGGCTGGATGGGACCTTGGAGATCTTCTACTCCAACCCTAGTCAGGCAGGAGACTCTATAACATTCTGGACAAATGGCTGTCTAATCTCTTCTTAAAAACCTCCATAACTCTAGGAGACAATAATTAACAAAGTTGGAAGGGACCTTAGAGGTCTTCTAGTCCAACCCCTGAGCATGAGACCCTATCCAGACAAAAGGCTGTCCAGTCTCTTCTTAAAATCCTCCGGCGATGGAGCAGCCACAACCTGCCTTGTTCTGGGGAATTCTGGGACTTGACGTCCAGATGACGTCAAGTGGCCGAGGTTGAGAAACGCTGAATTTGTGCTGCTAGCTAGCTGAGCCCGAAAAACAAGGCACCAAATTCTACCTTTTAATGCAAAAGAGTAATCCATTTAACTATATTTGATTGGGAAGGACCATTATTCATTAGACGTTAATGAAAACGGAATAAAAAAAGAGAAGGCAATTTGACTCCGCAGCCTGTCGGTCAAAGGCCACCCGTGGTCCTGCCACAGGGGGAGAAAAAATGGCTCAGCCTTAATCTAATAATTTGATTACCTCCGACCTAGTTAGAAATGGGTCTGTCAAGAGTTTTTGAAAAATGGCCTAATTGTTGCTTGTTCAGGTATAACTTCACGCTTCCCTGCTTCTATCCATCATTCTGCACACAGTTTTCTGTGAAAGTCAGCTAGATTCCCCATAACGGCTGCAATCCTTGCGTAATGGAGCCTGTCAATTATGGTCGTAAATTTCCAACAGTTGTAAAACAGGTCAGTCACGTGACTGACACGGTTTTACACTGCGTTTTGCCATGGTTGTTAAACAGATCCGCCGGTCGTAAGCGCAAACACTGCAGTTGTCGAGAGGACAAAGCGAGCATTAAGCAAAACCGCTGGTCCCTCTGGGGGACTGCTGTGATGTCCCCCCCCGTCCCCCAGCCCTTCCTTTTCTCCAGACGGGCCATTCCCAAATCCTGCAACCGTCCTTCGTATGGTTTTAGACTCCAGGCCTTTAATCGTCTTAGTTGCTCTTCTTTGCACTTTTTCCCAAAATCTCCACCTCTTTTTTGTAACACGGTGGCCAAAACTGGATGCTGTGGCTAGTTGTGGGGTTCTGGGAGTTGACGTCCAGACACAGACATACAGAATATGGAATAATAAAGAGTTGGAAGGGAGCTTGGAGGTCTTCTAGTCCAACCCCCTGCTCAAGCAGGAGACCCTATACCATTTCAGACAAGTGACTGTCTGAAGCACCCACGACTTCTGGTGGCAAGCAGTTCCACTGGTTAATTGTTCTCACGGTCAGGAAGTTTCCACTTAGGTTGCTTCTCTCTTTGATTAGTTTCCATCCGTTGCTTCTTGCCTGCCTTCAGGTGGTTTGGGGAATAAGTTGACCCCCCCTCCTTGGTGGCAGCCCCTCAAATACTGGAAGACTGCTATCATGTCTCCCCTCTTGCTTCTTTTCTTCAGATTAGCCAAACCCAAGTCCCGCAGCCGTTCTTCGTATGTTGTACCCTCCAGGCCTTGGATCATCTTAGTGGCTCTTCTCTGATTTTTCCCCCCAAACTCTCAACATCTTTTTTGTGATATGGTGACCAAAACTGGCTGCAGTATTCCAGGTGTGGCCTCACTAGGGTTTTATCAAGTGGTACTAACACTTTGCGTGATCTTGATTCTACGCCTCTGTTTATACAACCCAGGATTGCATTAGCTTTATTGGCTGCTGCTGCACATGCTTAACTCCATACTTGTTTGCTTAACCCTTTTTAGCCTCTTCTGAATGTGGGGCTTGCGCACACTGGAAAAATCTGGTTAACCCTCATAAACCAGCACACAGCCTACAGCCCCGCTGCTGTTTGGGGACGGAAGAGGACTGGGCAGCATGACAACACAACGAGATGCAAGTTCAGGCAGAGACGCAGATCGGCAGAAGTTACCTGTAAGCCGAGGAACTTCTCCAGGTGAGACGTGGTCTCCTTCTCTGCCACCAGCAGAAGAACGTGGATGGATCCGGGAAAGATTTTCTGCAAGGAAATGGAGAAATCAGGGACTTCCCAGGTTCTCTTCCGTGGCTCCCTCTGCTTGCTGGATCGGTGTGCATGTGCGCATGTTTGTGTATTTGTGTGTGGCTGCAGCACTTTCCAACCTGAAGCTCTTCTCTCCTCTGCCCCCTTCTATTCTGTTCTGTTCTGTTCTGTTCTATTCTATTCTATAATCTGTTATTTCTATTTTCTATTCTATTCTATTCTATTCTATTCTATTCTATTCTATTCTATTCTATTCTATTCTATTCTATTCTATTCTATTCCATTCCATTCCATTCCATTCCATTCCATTCCATTCCATTCCATTCCAGCTTGGTAACTGGTTCATATTTCCCTGCGGTTGTAATCGAACAGTCCCTAAAGCAGGCATGTCAAACTCGCGACGTCATGTGACGTCGCGCAACCTATCGGAACTTTTTCCCATTGCCAAAAATGGGATGGGCGCAGTTTCTCCGTGATGCTCCGGCCCGCGGGCCGGCAGTTTGACACCCCTGCCCTAAAGGAATGGTTATACTGCAAGTTGAGGACTTCCTGTTATCAAGAAGGAATCTTGGAATCCCCCTCTCCAGGTGAGAAACCCCCTCCCCTCCCCACCTGCCCACCCGTAATTACCTGGAGGGACCCCAGGGCCGTGGGGAGTGTGGGAGGGGGAGATTCTTTTCGGGCATCGAGGAGGATCACCACCCCCTGGCCGTTGGAGCGCTTCCTGCATGGGGGAATAAAACAGAGCGATGGAGACTCTCGAATTGAGCTGGACCTCACGAAGACAACTCCTGACCCTCCCCAGTGGTGGTCCAGAAGGGTGGGTGGGTCCTTACCTTGGGGGTCTTCTAGGATGGTTTCCCATCTTCCTAGATTTCCTAGTGGTCTCCCATCCTTTTATGAGCCAGCAGCAAGTTTTAGTTTAATATATATATTAAGGTAAAGATTCCCCCGCACATGCGTGCTAGTCGTTTCCGACTCTAGGGGCCGGTGCTCATCTCCATTTCAAAGCCGAAGAGGCAGCGCTTGTCCGAGGACGTCTCCGTGGTCATGTGGCCGGCATGACTAGACACCAAAGGCGCACGGAACGCTGTTACCTTCCCACCGTAGCGGTCCCTATTTTTCTACTTGCATTTTTAGGTGCTTTCGAACTGCTAGGTTGGCAGAAGCTGGGACGAGTAACAGGCGCTCACTCTGTTACGCGGCACTCGGGATTCGACCCACCAAACTGCTGACCTTAATATATATATTAAGATTGCGACAATGCTGCCCTCTGCTGGGTAGGAGTTGAACTAAGAGGCTGATGAGTTGGAAGGGAATTCCTCCTGGAGGAGGCAGCAAGTGTGTGTGCGGGGGGGGGAGTTTAGAACTTGGGGGGATGTTTGTGGGGTCAGGGGGAGGTTTGGGGCAACTCTTGCCACTCAGGGGGAGATTTGGCGGGCTCCATTTCAGGCACCCCGAGGCAAAAGCCCCTTTCTTGGCTTCCTCCCATCGTCTCGGCCTGCTTTCCTCTCGACTTGCTTACCTGGCTATGCAGCAAAGGCCGAGCAGAAGCTGCGCCAACTCTCTGACGGAGCCCCCGGAGTCCTGGCAGCCTCCTCCGTTTTGGGGGATTTCGATCACGGGCCTCCCCAGCTTGTCCACGCTGCCTGAAATTCCAGAAGAAGTCATGGCAAACCCCACGTTAGTCCAGGGGTCTCCAAACATGGCCACTTTAAGACCTGTGGACCAAGTGCCAGAATTGGTGGGGGAATTCTGGGAGTTGAAGTCCACAAGTATTAAAGTGGCTATGTTTGGAGACCCCCCCACATTAATTGGAAAAAACTTTGCACCCTAAAGATCCTTTTGAAGGGGGAATGTAGAAAGGATGAGTTTTAAAGGGTTGCTTGGTTTGGAAAAAGGCACCTCCTTAATTAGAACAATTAATCTGTGGGAAGAATAGAAATGGAAATAGAATAGAATAATAGAATAGAATAGAATAGAATAGAATAGAATAGAATAGAATAGAATAGAATAGAATAGAATAGAATAGAATAGAATAGAATAGAATAGAATAGAATAGAATAGAATAGAATAGAATGAGAAATAAGAATAGAATAGAGTGGGATGGGATGGGATGGAATAGAATAGAATAGAATTAGAAATAATAGAGTAGAATAGAATAGAATAGAATAGAATAGAATAGAATAGAATAGAAGAGAAGAGAAGAGAAGAGAAGAGAAGAGAAGAGAAGAGAAGAGAAGAGAAGAGAAGAGAAGAGAAGAGAAGGGACCTTGGAGGTCTTCTAGTCCAACCCCCTGCCTCCAGAAGTTGTGAATGCTCCAACGCTGGAAGTTTTTAAGGAGAGATTGGACAACCATTTGTCTGAAATGCATAAGATTTCCTGCCAGAGCAGGGGGTTGGACTAGAAGACCTCCACGGTCCCTTCCAGCTCTGTTATTCTGTTCGTCTGTTAATTGTGCACGTCCAGCTTGCAGAGGGAGAGCTGAGTTCGAGCATCTTCTTCAGAGCTTCTTTGTTTCAGGGAGGACTGCGTTGTGCCAATAACACGACACAACACACACAAGCCTTGGGAAGAGGACTTGTATGCAACTATTTATCCCCAGGGTGCAACACTATACAGGTAATCCTACCTACTTAAGTCATGAAACATCTGCAAGAAAACATCCAAGCTCAGAGAGCACCAAAGACCCCACAGTCCTCCTCGTCCCCCTCCCCCTCCTCCTTGTCCCCCTCCCCCTCCTTCTCCTCGTCCTCCTCCTTCTCCTCTCTCCAAACACCCCCCCCTTCTAGCCCTGATGATGTTCCCTAGTTGGGTCATGAAACGTCTGCAAGAAAACAATGAAGCTCAGAGAGCGCCCAGGACCCCACAGTCCTCCTCCTCCTCCTCCTCCTCCTCCTCCTCCTCCTCCTCCTCCTCCTCCTCCTCCTCCTCCTCCTCCTCCTCCTCCTCCTCCTCTCCACAAACCCCACCCTCTTCTATCTCTGATGATGTTCCCTAGTTGGGTCATGAAACGTCTGCAAGAAAACATCCAAGCTCAGAGAGCACCAAGGACCCCACAGATCACCTCCTCCTCTTCCTCCTCCTCCTCTCTACAAGCCTCACTCCCTTCTAGCACTGATGGGGAATTCTGGGAGTTGAGGTCCACCCATCTTCAGCTTGTCCAAGTTGAGAAACACTGATCCCGGAGGGGTTTCAAGCTAAGGATCCAAATCTTTCACGGATCAACTCTCTGCCCAGCAACTACACAACAGGAGCAGCCGCGAGATTTCAGCGGGAAAAGGTCCCTCGGACGATCCTCAAGTGCTACCTGGCAGACGGGCCATCCCTGAAGATAAAAGCTCGGAGTTGAACAGATCCCACGGGACCGACTCGGAGGGACTCGATCCCAGGACAAGAGACTCGTCGATCAGGGCATCGGTGCCGGAGGGGGTTGCGCCAAGAGGGTCCAGATTCAGGGGTCTTAGAGGTTCCCCAGACGCTGCTTCAGTCGGATTGGAACCTGGGAGGGAAACAGGCCAAATTTATTTCATTTATTATTTCATTTCATTAAATTTATTTTATGTTTTACTTTATTTTATATTTTATTTATTTTATTATTTTACTATTTTATTTTATTCTATTCTATTTTTTTATTTCATTTCATTTATTTTATATTGTATTATATTTTATATTTTGTTATTGTTTGTTTATTTTATATTGTTTATTTTATTATTTTACTTTATTTTATTAATTTATTTTTTTATTTTTATTATTTTTTAAAAAAATTAATTTAATTTAATTTAATTTATATGCCACCCATCTGACTGACAAGCAACACTGGGAGGCTGACAAACCTCATAAAAACCAAGGAATGCAACATATATACCTGGCATATTTAAATACAGGTAGTCCTCGACTTACGACCAAATTTACAACGGCACGCAAAAAAGGGCCTCAGGCCCTCGTATTTATGACGGCCGCCATGTTCCGGGGGGGTCATGTGACCCCATTTTGCGACTTCCTGACAAACAAAGTTGAGGGGGAAAACCAGATTCACTTAACAACCATATGACTCACTGAAGAGCCGTGGCAAGGAGGGTAGCAAAATGGGGCGAAACCCCCTTAACCAATGTCCCGCTTAGCCACGGAGATTTTGAGCTCAGTCTGTGATCGTAAGTCAAGGACAGACTCGGCTGGTTCACGGTTGAAGATATCCTGAGAAAGGGTTAATCGTGGCCCGGCAGGTTGTGTGAACGCAACCTGGGCAACTTTAAGACGGTCGGACTTTAAATCCCAGAGTGGCTGAAAGTCCACCCATCATGTGAAAGTGGTCCAGGCTGAAAAACACCGTCCTTGCTTGGATCCTCTTTTCCTGGGGAAGGAACCACATGTAGTCCTCCATTTATGATTACAACGGCAACAGACCGCAACCGTCATCAATACGAAGCAGTTGCCAAGCGTCTGAATTTTGGGGATGTTGCAAAGGTCGTAAGTGTGAAAAATGGTAATAAGTCACTTATGACCTTGGGGTTGGACTTGTTCTGTTCCAGCCTACGACCGGTCCTGTTTGAATGTCAGGGACAACCCCTTTTTATAGTCAACAGGCTGGAAACACCCAACCAAATTTATTTACAAAGAAACCAAAAGTTCAAACAAGAGTTAAACAGGAATAACAGACCAGGACTCTAGCAGAAGATCTTCAAACGGTTGCCTTCAGCAACCAGCACCTCCCACACCTTCCCCTTTTATCAGCAGTCCCAAGGCGTGGCTTCTCATTGCCTTCTCCTCCTCTCACCGAGTTGCCTCATTGCCTTTCTTTGTTCTAATCTGCTGGATTGCCTCCTGCTCCTAGTGTCCCTGAATAGATCCAGCTGTGAATCATCTACGCCCAATACCTCATGCTCACACGGCTGAGTCTGATGAGGAACATGACGGGAGGGGCCAGGCTGAGAGTCCTGCAGTGCGTCAGAGCCTCCCTGTGACACCAAAGGCTCTCCAAACCCCTCCTCCTCCTCCTCTGCAGAATCATCAGACTCAGCTGCCGGTATCACAGGCTGAGGCTGAATCACAACAGGACTAGATGGCCTACAAGGTCCCTTCCAACTCTGTTTATTCTATTCTATTCATTATTCCATTCCATATTTTCTTTTTTTCCTTTCCTTTCCTTTCCTTTCCTTTCCTTTCCTTTCCTTTCCTTTCCTTTCCTTTCCTTTCCTTTCCTTTCCTTTCCTTTCCTTTCCTTTCCTTTCCTATTCTATTCATTATTCCATTCCATATTTTTTTCTTTTCTTTTTTCTTTCCTTTTCTATTCTATTCTATTCATTATCCCATTTCATATTTTCTTTTCTTTCTTTCCTTCTTTCTTTTCTTTTCTTGTCTATTCTTTGATTTGATTTACTTAATAACTGTACGAAGAAAGGTCACAAAGCAGGGCGAAACTCACTGAACAACTGTCTTGCTTCGCAGCGGGAATTCTGGCCCAATTGTGGCCATTAAGCCAAGTACTACTTGTAAAAACCAAAAATTAATTCCTACACACACACACACACACACACACACACACACAAACACACTCGGTTCCTCTTACCCTTCCCAGCTGCTGGCTTCGCTCTGGCCACTTTGGGAGAGGAGACCGTCAAAGATTTCTTCCTGGGCCCTTCTGGTCCCTTGCCAGCTTTTTCGGGACCCCCAGACCCCTCCCCAGAAGAGGCCAAGGGACGGTGGCCCTTCCGGAAGGAGAATTTACTGCTGCCTGCAGGACCTTCGACTGGAGACTTTGCCAGTTTTGTGGCCCCCGACTTGGGACCTTCCTCAGTTTTCCTGCCCTTGTTGGAGTGCTCAAAGAGGTTCGGAGAGGCCATCTGGCCTGACCCTTCACCCAGTTGGGCCTCAGTGTCCTCTGGAGCGGGCGCTGCTTGGGCCAAGTCCATCTCCTCCAGGATGGCCGCCATCAGCCCCGAGTTGATGCTGATGGGATTCTGGAGAGCCGCCACGTAGGAATCTCGGTAGCGGCACCGTGGCTCGTGGATCTTGGGGTCTGGGCTGAGTTTCCTTCTCAGACAGGGGGTGCAGGGACCCGCCTGCGAATCTTCCTCCTTCCCACAATTCCAGGGGGCCACCTGAGGTCCGGTCTCCATGTTGGCCTGAAGAAGACCTTCCTTCTTCTCAGCCGCGGGAAGTGCTTCTGGTTGGAGGGGATGAGGGATCACGGCTGGAGGAGGCCTCTCAACCTTGGGAGACGCTTCCGAGAAGTCCACCAGGTTGACATACTCGCCCTCCAGGTTCTCGCTAATGATGTCGCACAGGCTGGGCACCACAAAGAGGGTGGACTTCTTCCAGGAACCTTGATCCACCTTGATGAGGCCCGGATACTTCCCTGGCGATGGCTTGGAGACCTGGTCTCCACCGCTGTGGCTGCTCGGATGCTCAGCGTTCAAGACGCCGAGGGTCTCAGGGTGGGCGGGGTCCTTCTCCATGAGATGTTCCGCTTTGGGCAGCTGGACAAACTCCGGGGTAGCTATTTTATTCCAGGGGACGGGGATGATCCCGTTGCCGGTGGCCACCAGGCAAGTGTGCAGGGTTGGCCCTTCCAGCTCTTGGTTGAGGTTCTCCAACCACGCTTCGGTGAAGAGCCACGAGCAAGCGGCATCAGGGATGGGGATCTTCTCGGCAGTGGTCAAGTCCCTGGAGAGACACTTCACCACCAGGCAGGCTGACTGCTCCCCACAAGGCTCAGCTTGGAGGTAAAAGTCTCCCGGGCGGAGCAGGAGCGGGTTGAGGGGGCTGAGGTGGATGGTGACCTTCTCGTGGAGACACAAGGGCCAGCCTTCGTGCAGGAAGACCCAGCCGGAGTAGGGAGCCTGGGGGTTAGAGAAGGACAGAGAGATGGGATGGACGGAGACCACTGAATTCCGTGTCACCCTAACTGGTTTTATAGTTATAATTGACTGATGATGCCCTGATGGAGTTACCCAGTGTGGTACAGAAATGTCTGCAAGAAAACATCCAAGCTCAGATAGCTCCAAGGACCCCACAGTCCTCCTCCTTCCCCTCCTCCCCCTGCTCCTTCTCCCACTCCCACTCCTCCTCCTCCTCTCCACATACCCCCCTCTCCTCTAGCACCAATGATACCCCCCACTTGAGTCACGAAACATCTGCCAGAAAACCACCCAGCTCAGAGAGCACCCAGGACCCCACAGTCCTCCTCCTCCTCATGTCTCCACAATCCCCCTTCCCTTCTAGCCCTGATGATGTTCCCTAGGTGGGTCATGAAACATCTGCCAGAAAACCACCCAGCTCAGAGAGCACCCAGGACCGCACAGTCCTCCTCCTCCTCCTCTCTGCAAACCCCCCTCCCTTCTAGCACTGATGATGTTCCCTAGTTGGGTCATGGGATGTCTGCAAGAAAAGAACCAAGCTCAGAGAGCATCAGGGACCCCACAGTCGTCGTCATCGTCCTCCTCCTCCTCCTCTCCACAAACCCCACTCCTTTCTAGCACTGATGGGGAACCCTGGGAGTTGAAGTCCACCTGTCTTCAAAGTGGAGAGACCACTCTCTCAGAAAGAGGAAGGGCCTGCCATGAAGTCAGCAAGAGCTGTGAAACTTTCTTTGTCATGGATATCTTACAGGTGGGAGCCAATCCACCCTTTGCATGAGGTTACTCTGACGATCGTGTCTTTGCTCGGGCTTCCTCTGCACACCCGTCGATGCTGCACTGAAGCCCAACATCCCAGGGCTGCCAATGGCACGTACACACAGAGAGAGAGAGAGAGAGAGACAGACAGACAGACAGACAGAGACAAAGAGACAGACAGAGACAAAGAGAGAGAGAGAGAGAGAGAGAGAGACAGACAGACAGACAGACAGACAGACAGACAGACAGAGACAAAGAGACAGGGAGAGAGAGAGAGAGAGAGAGAGAGAGAGAGAGAGAGAGAGAGAGAGAGAGAGAGAGAGAGAGAGAGAGAGAGAGAACACACACATCCCTTCACACACCCCAGAGCTGGAGATTTTCCATCTGTACTTACACAGGCGGCCTGGCGGATGTGCTCCAAAAGACGCTTCAGAGGGATGAGGAAGTCCAGGAGGCAGCAGAGCCCGTCCCCGTGGTACTTGGACTCCAGGACCCGGAAGAGTTGGCTCAGCACCGTGGGAGCCGTCACCTCGAAGGGAGGGAAGAGCCCCGCCAAGGTGGTCTGCACAGCGGCATCCAGAGACTGGGGGTCCTGCCGTGGGGAAGGGACGGAGGGAGGAGTAGGAGAAGAAAGAGGGGAGGGAGGGAGGGAGGGAGGGAGGGAGGAAAAGAGAGAGGAAGGAAGGAAGGAAGGAAGGAAGGAAGGAAGGAAGGAAGGAAGGAAGGAAGGAAGGAAAAGGGATAGAGAGAGGAAGGAAGGAAGGAAGGAAGGAAGGAAGGAAGGAAGGAAGGAAGGAAGGAAGGAAGGAAGGAAGGAAGGAAGGAAGGAAGGAAGGAAAAGGTAGAGGGAGGAAGAAAGGAAAGAAAAGGGAGAGAGAGAGGAAGGAAGGAAGGAAAAGGGAAAGAGGGAGGGAGGCAGGGAGAGAGGGAAGAAAAAAGGAAGGAAAAGGGAGGGAGGGAGGAAGGAAGGAAAAGGGAGAGAGGGAGGAAGGAAGGAAGGAAAAGGTAGAGGGAGGAAGAAAGGAAAGAAAAGGGAGAGAGAGAGGAAGGAAGGAAGGAAAAGGGAAAGAGGGAGGGAGGCAGGGAGAGAGGGAAGAAAAAAGGAAGGAAAAGGGAGGGAGGGAGGAAGGAAGGAAAAGGGAGAGAGGGAGGAAGGAAGGAAGGAAGGAAAAGGCAGAGGGAGGAAGGAAGGAAAGAAAAGGGAGAGAGAGAGGAAGGAAGGAATGAAGGAAGGAAAAGGGAGGGAGGAAGGAAGGAATAAAAGGGAAAGAGGGAGGGAGGGAGGGAGGGAGGGAGGAAACAAAATTTATCTCTCAGCCTTCTCACTGTCAGGCAACTCTGAGTGACTTACAAGGACTTACACAATCAAAAAAAAAAAATATCAAAGCACCAACCCAAGAGAAGATTGTTGTCCAAGGTCGAACTGTGGGGTCCTTGCTTGTTTTCTTGCAAGACGTTTCTTGACCCAACTAGGGAACGCCACCAGTCCTTCAAGGGAGCCCCCTCCCTCCTAGCCCTGATGATGTTCCCTAGTTGGGTCATGAAAGGTCTGCAGCAAAGCAGCCACATTCACCAGGAGCACCAAGGATGCCACAAGAATCAAAAGCGTGGAAACCCACAAAGCGTTAAAATCAGAACACCGCAGTGGGGACGAACTGCAAGAACATCGGTGAGGCTGAAAAACGAAATCTCTCGATGGATCAAATCTGAACCCAGAGCAGCCCACAGGATGGGCCAGATCCACAAGCATCCGGGTCACACCAACGTTTGACCCAGCCTAGAACTTGACCCATTCCTTGGGTTGGCTCACTAAAATTAAATTGGCATTAATTTACTGCTCAGTGTTCACTCGTTGGTTTATGTCATTACAGAGAGTCCTCAACTTATGACTACAATTGAGCCCAAAATGTATGTTGCTAAGAGAGACATTTGTTAAATAAATAAATAAAATAAATAAATAAACCTATATTGTCAAAGTACAACATGTGTACATTGAGATTAGCTGAGCCTCCCCCTGTGCTCTCTCCCCCCAACACACAGTGACAACAAACCCTCCATCCCACCACACTATGTGAACCAACTACACAACACACCGGCCTCCCAAGTCAATTCTGCATAAGATTATGTCCCATTTAAAAGCCTAACAGCCCACGGATAAAAGCTATTTTTCAGCCTGTTGGTAGAGCTGGCTATTTTCCTATATCTCCTACCGGATGGTAGGAGAGTAAAGAGATACCGTCCAGGGTGTGAGTCATCCCTGAGAATCTTCCTCACTCTTCCAAGGCAACGAGCCCTGGCGAGGTCATCCAGTGGTGTCAGGGAACAGCCCACAATGTCTTGTGCTGTGCTCACCACCCTCTGTAATACTTTCCTATCCGTGGCTGTCAGACCAGCATACCAAACCACAATACCATACGAGAGGACGCTCTCTATAGTAGACCGGTAAAAGAGGGTCATTAGCCGTTGTTCTACCCTGTTCTTCCGCAAGACCCAGAGAAAGTGAAGCCTCTGTTGGGCCTTTCTAGCCACCTGAGTTGTGTTAACTTTCCAGGTCAGATCTTCACAGAGGTAGACTCCCAGAAATTTAAAGGAGGAAACTCTCTCCACACAGTCCTCCCCGATGTAAAGTAGGGCAGGTTCCTCCTTTTTTCTCCGGAAGTCTAACACCATCTCTTTCGTCTTGCCGATGTTTAGGTGCAAGTTGTTGTTACTACACCATATGGATAGTTTTTGTACCTCCGCCCTATATGCTGTCTCATCCCCACCTGTAATAAGACCCACCACAGTTGTATCATCTGCGAACTTGATTATCGCAGTGGATGGGTCAGATGATACACAATCATAAGTGTATAAAGAGTACAGGTAGGGGCTAAGCACACAGCCCTGTGGCGTGCCGGTGCAAAGCTTCAGGGGGGTGGACAAAGCAGACCCGACCCTCACTGTTTGTACCTGATCCCTAAGAAAGTCTTGAATCCAATCGCAGATAGCGGGGGAGAATTTCAAGTCAGTCAGCTTCTCGATGAGAAGGCTCGACAAAATGGTGTTGAAAGCCGAGCTGTAGTCAACAAAAAGCATCCTGACGTAACTTCCAGGTTTCTCGAGATGACTTGCTACAGAGTGTAAAGCAGTAGCTATGGCATCGTCTGTCGACCTATTTCCCCTGTAGGCAAATTGATGTTTATCAAAGTCCAGTGGGAGGCATGTCCTAAGATGTTGGAGAACCAATCTTTCGAAGCATTTCATGACTACAGACGTTAATGCAATAGGTCTGTAGTCATTCAGGCACTCAACTGCAGTTTTCTTGGGGACTGGGACAATGGTAGCTGCCTTCAAGCACGATGGTACACATGCCGTTTGCAAGGAGATGTTAAAAATCCTTGTCAGGACCCCTGCTAATTGATCGGCACAATTCCTGACCACTATCCCCAGCACCCCATCTGGGCCTGCGGCTTTGCTGGGATTCAGAGCCTTCAATACAGCTCTCACTTGGTGTTCACACAGGGTGAGTGGCTGAGAGTCAGAAGGCCGGCCAGCAAAGGCTAAGGGGTCTGGTCTTTTAACCTCGTAGCGGGCGAAGAAGATATTCCGCTCCTCAGCCAACGAGGCATCGGTGTTCGCCATGCTCCTCGTGCTGCCCTTATAGTTGGTTAAGTGCTGCAGTCCCTGCCATACTTGCCTCGGATCGTTGTTCGCTAAATGGTTCTCCACCTTTTGTTTGTATTGTTGTTTTGCCATCCTAATGCCTCTTCTGAGATATCTGTCCCTGTCCCCCGCCTTAAAGGCAGAATCCCGGGCTCTCAGGAGTGTTCGTATCTCTGCAGTCATCCAGGCTTTACAGTTCCCGTAAACTCTAATGCACTTATCCATCGTTACGCTGTCAGTGCATGTTCTAATATAAGAGAGTACGGCATCTGTATATGAATTTAGATCTTGTTCTTCAAATACACTCCAGTCAGTGGTTTCAAAGCAGTCCTGCAACTGACTGAGAGCACCCACTGGCCAGGTTCTGACCCTTTTTGTGACTGCCTGTGAAGGGACTTGTGGCCCGTTTTAGGACCTTTCTTGCCTCAGTCGTTAAGTGAATCATTGCAGTTGTTGAGTAACACAGTCGTTAAGTGAATCCCGTTGGTTTTGCTTGTCATATGGTCACAAAAGGGGATCACGTGACCCCCCCCCCCCCCGGGACGCTGCGACCATCATAAATACGAGTCAGTTGCCAACCATCCAAATTTTCACCACGTGACCGTGGGGATGCAGCAACGGTCGTAAGTGTGAAAAAAAAAAAAGATCATAACTCCCCTTTTTTTCAGAGATGTTGTAGCTTGGAAAGGTCACGAAATGAACTACCACGTTTGTAACACGGTACGTTTGCCCAGAGTTGCACATGTGCATTTAATAAATGAATTAAATGAAATGAAACAAAAGATCAGATAGTCAAATCGCCGGGAATTCTGCTGCGTTGGTGGCTTTGGCCACATTTTTGCCTCAACCTAGGGTTGTGTCAAAGGAACAGTTGCGGGTGGGTGTGCCAGCCAAGCTTTTAACATAATTTTGTTTGTGGAGTTGAATTTTATACCCTCACACCCTCAACAACTTCAGTTGCCGATAATAAGAACCGGGAAGTATAAAGCCAATGAGTAACAGCCCTGGGCACCAATTAAATCAAACTGCCTCACATTAAGATCCCCACCCTGATAGCCTCGTAAAAGGTCCTCAGGGTTGGGGGGGGGCAAGGAGGCCCCCAGGAAGTGGGGTGCTACCTGGTGCCCCCCCAAAAGAGGCATTGTATGCAGCCCCCACCCCCAATGCGCCCTAGTGTTTTCTGAGGCAATGTTTGCCAAATCTAGCAACTTGAAGACGGGTGGACTTCGACTCCCAGAATTCCCCAGCCAGGCCAGCGTTTCTCAGCCTTTGGGACTTGAAGACGGGTGGACTTCGACTCCCAGAATTCCCCAGCCAGCCACGTTGAAGTCTACAAGTCTTAAAGGGGCCAAGCTGGAGGACCCTTGATTTAACCGATAACATTAAACATGGAGCAACCGAAGCTTAGTTTAAGATTTAAAAATGTAAATCAACGTTACAGGTAGACCTCGATTTACAACGGTCCATTTACTGACCATTCCAAGTGAGAACAGCACCGGGGGAAAAAAAAGTTTGAAGGACTGTTTTTTTTCACCCTTACGACCGTTGCGGCATTCCCCCGTGGTCACATGCCCTAAATTCAGTTGCTTGGCAACTGACTCGTATTTATGACCGTTGCAGCGTCCTGGGGTCACCTAATAACAACAACAACAACAACGATTATGATGATGATGATGATGATGATGATGATGATGATGATGATGATGATGATGATGATTATCATTATCATTATTATCATCATCATTATCATTATTATCATTATTTATTTATTTATTTTATTTATTTTATTTAATAATAATAATAATAATAATAATAATAATAATAATAATAATAATAATAGTAATAATAGTAATAATAATGTTGGAAGCGACCTCGGAGGTCATCTAGTCCAACCCCCTATAATATTCCGGACAAGTGATTGTCCAGTCTCTTCTTAAAAGCCTCCAGTGATGAAGCACCCACAACTAAATAATAATAATAGAGTTGGAAGGGACCTCGGAGGTCATCTATTCCAGCCGCCTGCTCAGGCAGGAAACCCTACACCCTTTCAGACAACTGGCTGTCCAGTCTCTTCTTAGAAACCTCCAGGGATGGAGCACCCACAACCTCTGGTGGCAGGTTGTTCCACCAGTGAATTGTTCTCACGGTCAGGAAGTTTCTCCCGAGTTCCAGGCTGCTTCCCTTTTGTGACCTTCTGACAAGCAAAGTCAATGGCGGAAGCCAGATTCACTTTACAACCGGGTTACTAACATAACAAACGCAGTGATTCATTCAACAACTGTGGCCAGAAAAGTCCTAAAATGGGGCAAATGCTTCACTTAGCAACAGACACGTTGGGCTCAGTGGAGGTCCTAAGTCGAGGACTCCCTGATTTTCCCCTTATAGCCAAACACATGCTGCCCTCCCTTTCATTTCCTGCTGGCTGGGGAATTCTGGGAGTTGAAGTCCACGCACCACCAAGTCGCAGGGATCGAAGAACTCTGTTCCAGGGGTCTTCCAACTTGGCCCTTGGATGACTGGTGGACTTCAACTCCCAGAATTCCTCAGCCAGGCACGTCTGAGGAATTCTGGGAGTTGAAGTCCACCAGTCATCCAAGGGCCAAGTTGGAAAACCCCTGCTCTGTTCTAATGCATTTTTCCCCCTCCTTTTCCACTTTTTTTAAAATTTTTCCCCCTGTGAGGATATGGTGTTTGTCTTCCAGAAAAACTTTGCAAAACCGGGAACTGACCATGTTGTTCCTGCAGGACCAACCACACGGGAGAATGGGGCAAAGTCCGTGGCCACAAAGATGGGTGAATCCGATCTCAGTTGGTCCAGAGGCGAAAACATGGGAACTGAGTCCTGATGTGCATGTTTTCTCCCAAGGAAAAGGGACTAGGAGCAATGTGGCCGAGTCCAAATAGTCAATCCACAGGGTCAACAGAGTGGCCTATTGATCGGGCAATCAAAGGCTCATCCCACCATATAACCACTACTAATGTATAAACGAGACAACAAACCCCCCTCCCTTCTAGCACTGATGTTGTTACCTAGCTGGGTCATGAAACCTCTGCAAGAAAACCACCCAGCTCAGGCAGCACCAAGGACCCCACAGTCCTCCTCCTCCTCCTCCCTTCTAGCACTGATGATGTTCCCTACTTGGGTAATGAAACATCTCCAAGAAAACCACCCAGCTCAGAGAGCACCAAGGACCCCACAGTCCTCCTCCTTCTCCTCCCTCCTCCCTGCAAACCCCCCTCCCTTCTAGCATTGATAATGTTATCTAGTTGGGTCATGAAAGGACTGGAAGGAAACACCCAAGCTCAGAGAGAACCAAGGATCCCACAGGCTTTCCTCCTCCTCCTCCTCCTCCTCCTCCTCCTCCTCCTCCTCCTCCTCCTCCTCCTCCTCCTCCTCCTCCTCCTCCTCCTCCTCCTCCTCCTCCTTCTCTCCCAAACCATCCTCCCTTCTATGACTGATGATGTTCCCTAGTTGGGTGATGAAACATCTCCAAGAAAACCACCCAGCTCAGAGAGCACCAAGGACCCCACAGCCCTCCTCCTCTTCCCTCCTCCCTGCAAACCCCCCTCCCTTCTAGCATTGATAATGTTATCTAGTTGGGTCATGAAAGGACGGGAAGGAAACACCCAAGCTCAGAGAGAACCAAGGATCCCACAGGCTTTCCTCCTCCTCCTCCTCCTCCTCCTCCTCCTCCTCCTCCTCCTCCTCCTCCTCCTCCTCCTCCTCCTCCTTCTCTCCCAAACCATCCTCCCTTCTATGACTGATGATGTTCCCTAGTTGGGTGATGAAACATCTCCAAGAAAACCACCCAGCTCAGAGAGCACCAAGGACCCCACAGCCCTCCTCCTCTTCCCTCCTCCCTGCAAACCCCCCTCCCTTCTAGCATTGATAATGTTATCTAGTTGGGTCATGAAAGGACGGGAAGGAAACACCCAAGCTCAGAGAGAACCAAGGATCCCACAGGCTTCCTCCTCCTCCTCCTCCTCCTCCTCCTCCTCCTCCTCCTCTCCCAAACCATCCTCCCTTCTATGACTGATGATGTTCCCTAGTTGGGTGATGAAACATCTCCAAGAAAACCACCAAACTCAGAGAGAACCAAGGACCCCACAGATCTCCTCCTCCTCCTCTTCCTCCTCCTCCTCCTCCTCCTCCTCCTCCTCCTCCTCCTCCTTCTCCTCCTCCTCCTCCTCCTCCTTCTCTCCCAAACCATCCTCCCTTCTATGACTGATGATGTTCCCTAGTTGGGTGATGAAACATCTCCAAGAAAACCACCAAACTCAGAGAGAACCAAGGACCCCACAGATCTCCTCCTCCTCCTCTTCCTCCTCCTCCTCCTCCTCCTCCTCCTCCTTCTCTCCCAAACTATCCTCCCTTCTATGACTGATGATGTTCCCTAGTTGGGTGATGAAACATCTGCAAGAAAACCACCAAACTCAGAGAGCACCAAGGACCCCACAGTCGTCCTCCTCCTCTCAAACTCACCTCCCTTCCAGCACTGATGATGTTGCCTAGTTGGGTCATGAAACGTCTGCAAGAAAACCACCCAGCTCAGAGAGAGCCACACGGTCCTCCTCCTCCTCCTCCTCCTCTTCCTCCTCCCCACAAATCCCACTCTGTTCTAGCACTGATGATATAACCTCCTTTGGCTAATGAAAATCTGCCAGGAATCAACCAAGCCGACAGAGCACCAAGGACTCCTCATTCCAATCCTGAGCTACAAATATTGTCGTTCATCAGAGACTTGGTCAGCCTGCTGTCCACCCTGCACCTGTCCACTGCATTTTCACCAATGCTGATCTGGTCTCGGGCGGGCCTCCTGTCTCTCCGTTTGCATTTTTACTATCTTTCGAAAAAGGACCAGGACAGCTGGAAAAACACAGCTGGCTTTGCAAATCCTGAGTTGCTGCTTCTGTTGGGCTCTCAGCCTCTGTAGGAAACACAGAGTGATTCGTTTCATAAAGCCAATTTTAGAACATAGAACACAAGGTCATAGGGCTGGATGGGACCTTGGAGGTCATCTAGTCCAACCACCCCCCTGCTCAAGGCAAGAGACCCCATACCTTCCAGACAAGTGACTGTCCAGTCTCTTAAAAACCTCCAGCGACAAAGCACCCCAATTCTGGAGGGACACTGGTTAACTGTCCTCCCTGCCAGGAATTTTCTCTTTAGTTCCAGGTTGCTTCTCTCCTTGATTAGTTTCCATCTGTGGCTTCTTGTCCTGCCTTCAGGCGCTTTGGAGAATAGCTTGACTCCCTCTTCTTTGGGGCAGCTCCTGAGATACTGGAAGACTGCTATCCTGTCCCTCCCTATCCTTCTTTTCAATAGCACGATTTACTCAGGAGTAAGGGGTGGGCTAGATTCCCAGCAGCTGCAACTCCTTCCCATCTGCCACCATGAGTCCCAAATCTACTGCAGTAACTCTGTGAGTAAATGGCATGAAGGGCCAGGGAAAGCCGTGCAGAATAACTGGGACGTGGTAGTTAGGCGGCACAAGCAAGCTGCGTCCTCAGCGGGCGTTGCAAGAGAGCGGGCATGCCACAGCGAGTAGCTGGGGGTGGCTTCACCTGCAAGCAGCCCACACAGGTGGCCAGGTGACCTCAGAGTTGGCAAGGCGCCTCTGCCCAGGTAAATGCAAACAGGGACAGGTACGGCCACGCCACAAAAATTGTGGGCAGTACAAAGCCTGTGCTGATCTCACCGATGAGAGGTTGGTAAGGGTTGGGGAAGAAATGGAGGTAGTGACAGATTTTATTTTCCTGGGCTCCAAGATCACTGCAGACGGGGACTGTAGCCAAGAAATTAAAAGACGCTTGCTCCTGGGGAGGAAAGCCATGGCAAATCTAGACAGCACACTAAAAAGCAGAGACATCACCCTGTCAACAAAAGTGCGTATAGTCAAGGCTATGGTCTTCCCAGTTGCAATGTATGGCAGTGAAAGTTGGACCGTAAGAAAGGCTGAGTGCCAAAGAATTGAAGCCTTTGAACTCTGGTGCTGGAGAAGACTCCTGCGAGTCCCTTGGACTGCAAGGTGATCAAACCGGTCAGTCCTAGAGGAGATCAACCCTGACTGCTCTTTAGAAGGCCAGATCCTGAAGCTGAAACTCAAATCCTTTGGCCACCTAATGAGAAGGAAGGACTCACTGGAGAAGAGCCTAATGCTGGGAAAGGTTGAGGGCAAGAGAAGAAGGGGACGACAGAGAAGGAGGTGGCTGGATGGAGTCACTGAAGCAGGAGGCGTGAGCTTAAATGGACTCCAGAAGATGGTGGAGGACAGGAGGGCCTGGAGGAACGTTGTCCATGGGGTCGCGATGGGTCGGACACGACTTCGCAGCTAACAACAAAAACAAAGGGCTGCTTCCGGATGCATAAGGACTCAGGCGACACAGGTACAACAACCCTTTGTTTAGAGGCCGTGCAAAGTTCCAACGGCGCTGGAAAAAAAAGTGATTGGTGACCATTTTTCACGCTAACGACCGTTGCAGCATCCCCCTGTGGTCACGTGATCAGGATTTGGATGCCTGGCAAGAGGTTCGTGTTTACGACGCTTGCAGCGTCCCGGGGTCACGTGATCATCCCCTCTTGCGACCTTCTGACCAGCAAAGACGATGGGGAAGCCAGATTCACTTAACAGCCATCTTATTTGCTTAACAACTAGAGTGGAATGATTCGCTTAACAACGGTGGCAAGAAAGGTTGCAAAATGGGATAAAGCTCACTTAACAAGGGGGTAGGGATTGCAAGAGAGGAGGAGGAGGAGGAGAAGGAGGTGGTGGTTGTGGAGGAGAAGGAGGAAAAGGAGGACTGTGGGGTCCTTGATGCTCTCTGAGCTGTGTTGTTTTCTTGAAGACGTTTCATGACCCAACTAGGTAACATCATCAGTGCTAGAAGGGAATAGAGTTTGTAGAAAGGAGGAGGAGGAGGAGGAGGAGGAGGAGGAGGAGGAGGAGGAGGAGGAGGAGGAGGAGGAGGAGGAGGAGGAGGAGGAGGAGGAGGAGGAAGAAGACTGTAGTGTCCTTGGTGCTCTCTGAGCTGCGTTGTTTTCTTGAAGGTGGTTCATGACCCAACTGGGGAACATCCATCAGTGCTAGAAGGGAGTGGAATTTGCAGGGAGGAGGAGGGGAAGAAGAAAAGAGAGGAGGAGGAGGAGGAGGAGGAGGAGGAGGAGGAGGAGGAGGAGGAGGAGGAGGAGGAGGAGGAGGAGGAGGAGGAGAAGGAGAATTGTGGGGTCCTTGGTGCTCTCTGACCTTTGTGGTTTTCTTGAAGACCTTTCATGACCCAACTGGGGAACATCATCAGTGCTAGAATGGGACAGGGGTTTATGGAGAGGAAAAGGAGGAGGAGGAGGAGGAAGAGGAGGAAGAAATGTTGTGGGGTCCTTGGTGCTCTCTGACCTTTGTTGTTTTCTTGCAGACCTTTCATGACCCAACTGGGGAATGTCATCTGTGCGCTAGAGAGTAAACTCTCTTCCTGGAGTGAAAAAGCCACTGAGGTGGCAGCGGGGGCCTCTGCTGAAATGGATTTTGGCCTTTTTGAGCCTGGCGGGGCCAGGAGACCCAGGACTTTTGTCTGGCTGGTGTCAACCTTGACCTATAGCAGATGCTACTCTGCAGGCAGAAGCTCACCGTCTCAATTTAGCTCTGCTGGGGGGGGGGCTGGCCAGGGCATTCCAGGCCCCTCTGAAGGGGAGGGTGGAGGACAGACTCCCACCCCCAGCAGGTGCCAGCCTGGTGCCGATGCCAAGGTCACCCCTGGCCCCCAGCAAAGCAGGGGCTACGAACTATGCCAGCCTTGTGACTTTTAATCCTGGGCAGATGACACTCCCGGGCCAACACTGGAAGCTATTTTTAAAAACGTTTGTAAAGGCTTCGAGCTGTGGAGGAGCTGTTTACACATACCCCAAATTAAGAGCATCTGCCAAGGGAAGAGGAGGAGGAGGAGGAGGAGGAGGAGGAGGAGGAGGAGGAGGAGGAGACTCCCAAATTTTTCCCAGCATTGATTATGGCAGGCAAACGAGAGGTATGGAGACGGAACAGGAACTGCAATCAGAAACTTGGTTAAAGGTGAAAGACAAACTGGGTTGGTGCAACACCCTGAACCTGGCGTGGTGCCCGTGGCCTTGCATCTGACCTTGATCCTCAGGTTGGTTGAACCCGGCCTGTGACAAGAACTGCCAGGCAAAGCCCCCCCCCCATGGCCCAGGAATCTGGGTGGTGGTGGGGGGCTACAGACTGGCTGGAATCATGGAAATGGATGTTTAAGCCCCTCCAGAATCACTGATGGGAGAAATCTCTGTTTTCTTCCTGCATTTGTTTCTTCTCTGAGGTTGGAGAAGAAAGTAGAATTAGCACAGCCCGTTTGGTCTAGCAGTGAAGGCGTCGGGCTAGAAACCAGGAGACGGTGAATTCTAGTCCCGCCTCAGGCAAGAATGCAGGCTGGGAGACTTTGGGCCAATGACCAGGAGATGGAGAGTTCTAGTCTTGCCTTAAGCATGATAGTGGGCTGGATGACTTTGGGCCAATCACCAGGAGTCGGTGAGTTCTAGTCCCGCCTTAGGCATGAAAGCCGGCTGGGTGACTTTGGGCCAATCAGTAGGAGATGGTGAATTCTAGTTCCGCCTTAGGCATGAAAGCCGGCTGGGTGACTTTGGACCAATCACCAGGAGACGGTGAATTCTAGTTCCGCCTTAGGCATGAAAGCCAGCTGGGAGACTTTGGGCCAATCAGTAGGAGATGGTGAATTCCAGTCCCGCCTTAGGCATGAAAGCTGGCTGGGTGACTTTGGACCAATCACCAGGAGACGGTGAATTCTAGTCCCGCCTTAGGCATGGAAGCTGGCTGGGTGACTTGGGGCCAATCAGTAGGAGACGGTGAATTCTAGTTCCGCCTTAGGCATGGAAGCCAGCTGGGTGACTTGGGGCCAATCACCAGGAGACGGTGAATTCTAGTTCCGCCTTAGGCATGGAAGCTGGCTGGGTGACTTGGGGCCAATCACCAGGAGACGGTGAATTCTAGTTCCGCCTTAGGCATGAAAGCCGGCTGGGTGACTTGGGGCCAATCACCAGGAGACGGTGAATTCTAGTTCCGCCTTAGGCATGAAAGCCGGCTGGGAGACTTGGGGCCAATCACCAGGAGACGGTGAATTCTAGTTCCGCCTTAGGCATGGAAGCTGGCTGGGAGACTTTGGACCAATCACCAGGTGACGGTGAATTCTAGTCCCACCTCAGGCAGGAAAGCCAGCTGGGTGACTTTGGGTCAGTCCCTCTCCCTCAGCCTACCTCACAGGGTTGTTGTAGTGGGGGGAAAAGTAGGAAGGTGTTTTAGGCATGTCCGCCGCCTTAAGTTACTTCTAAACCACGGGTCGGCAACCCGCGGCTCCGGAGCCGCATGCGGCTCTTTGAGCCGTCTCCTGCAGCTCCCAGCCGCCCGGTGCGCGCGCACCTCTTCCAAATGGAGAGTGGCACCGCCCGTTTGGAGAGGTGCGCGCGCACCTCCCCAAACCTTTGGAGTGGTGCGCGCGCACCTCCGCGCGAACGGGCAGCGGCGCCGCTCTTTGGGAAAGCTGCGGCGCCCCGTTTGCAGGCTGCTGAAGGCGGTAGCTCTGCAAACGGGCCGTCGCCGTCCCACAACCAGGAACCGGTTCCATCACACATAAAAAAATGGCAACCGTGCGCGTCCGCGCAAGAAAAAAAACGTTTTGCTCATGCGCAAAACTTTTTTGCGCATGCGCGTGCATGGACGCACGCACACGGCTCCCACTTTTTTTTATGTGTGATGGAACCGGTTCCCAGTGGCTCTTTTCCTTTTTCAGGTTGCCGACCCCTGTTCTAAACAGTCATAAATCCTGGATAAAAATCAAATACCTCAATCAAATAAATGGTGGACCCTAACCCCTCTCTTACATGCCTGGTATACCGCCCTTCCAACAGCCACACACACACACACACACACACACACACCGCCCAAAAGCAGACACCATCCACTTAAACACACACACAAACACGGGGCTGTGTGAATTCGCCACTGCGCCCCTCCCCTTGCAGAAAAGCACATCTAAAGCCAAACTTTTCTGGCAACCCTCTGAGCTGAAGATTCAAACGGCTGAGTCTTCCCATTGTCCCTCCCTCCCTTCCCTTCCTCCCCCTCCCCCCTTTTTTTAATGAAAAGACCCTTGCCCGGATGGGGTCACCTCCAACAATACAAGCAAGGCCAGCAGCGACCCCCTCCCAGGCTGGAAGACTGAGGGCCCCCCACCCCCCACCCCGGAAAAAAGCGGCCTGTTTCTTGTCTCCTGGTCCCCCCCTCCCCCTGCCCATCTCTTGGCTGACGTGAAAGATGTGGGGGGGGTAGAGAGAGGGAGAACAAGCCCCCTCGGGCCCACCCTCAGCCGGGACCACCCCCGCGTTCTCCGCAAAACAGGAACTCTTCCCAGAGGCAAGAGTTTTGGCAGGAATCCGAACAAGGAGCCGCTGGAGGAGAAGGAGAAGGAACAATGAATTATGGAGGAGAAGGCAGCCCAGAGGCCAGTGGGGAAACACAGGCTGTCTGGGAACGGGTATAAACAAGCAGTCAAGTTCCCACCCTCATGAACTCTCCTCCAGCTTTGGGAATCCGGTCGCTGCCTGCCAGCCTCGTGTGTGCGTGCGTGTGTGCGTGCGTGTGTGTGTGTGTGTGTGTAAGTAATTCCTGGGTCTGAGTGGAAGTTTGTGCTGGGATTTCAGCCTTTCTGGTGGGTTGGGAAAGTCCCCCGCTAGGCCAGACAAGTTCTTTTGCCCCTTTGAAACCGCATCGGAAAGGCACACCTACACAGAATGTAGAACGATAGGGTTGGAAGGGAGCCTGGAGGTCTTCTAGTCCAACCCCTTGCCCAAGCAGCTAGTCCTTAAGTTACAGCAGCTCGTTCAGTGAACGTTCGAAGCCGTAAGGACACTGAAAAAAAGCGACTTAGGATGTTCTTTTTTTCACACTTACAACTTTTGCAGCCTCCCCCCCTCCCCTCCCGGTCACAAAATCAAAATTCAGACCCTTGGCAACTGACTCGTATTTATGTCGGTTGTCCCGGGGTCACGTGATTTGGCAACCTTCTGACAAGGAAAGTCAAGAGGGAAGCCAGGTTTAATTAACCACGCTTGTTACTAACGTAATAACTGGGGGGGGGTTTCACTTAGCCACTATGGCAAGGAAAGTCGTAAAATGGGGCAAAACCCCACTTAACAACCTCTCACTTAGCCCCAGCAAATTGGGGCTCAGTTGTGGTCATAAGGCAAGGACTACCTGTACCATTTCAGACAAGCGACTGTCCAGTCTCTTCTTAAAAGGCTCCAGTGATGGAGCACCCATAACTTCTGGAGGCAGGTAGTTCCACTGGTTAACTGTCCTCACTGTCAGGAAGTTTCTCCTTAGTTCCAGGTTGCTTCTCTCCTTGATTAGACTCCATCCGTTGCTTCTTGTCCGGCCTTCAGGTGCTTTGGAGAATAGGTGAAACCCCCCCCCTCTTCTTTGGGGCAACCCCTGAGATATTAGAACATTGTTATCCTGTCCCCCCCTCGTCCTTCTCTTCGTTAAACTAGACATACTCAATTCCAGCCACCGTCCTTCGTATGTTTTAGCCTCCAGTCCCCTGATCATCTTTGTTGCTCTTCTCTGCACTTTTTCCAGAGTCTCAACATCTTTTTTGTGTTATGCTGAGCAAAACTAATTAAGGAGAAAAGCAACCAGTGGAACAACCTGCCTCCAGAGGTGGTGAATGCTCCAACACTGGACATTTTTAAGAAGAGACTGGACACTCATTTGTCTGAAATGGTATAAGGTTTCCTGCCTGAGCAGGGGGTTGGACTAGATGACCTCCAAGGTCCCTTCCGACTTCTTCTTCTTCTTCTTCTTCTTCTTCTTCTTCTCTTCTTCTTCTTCTTCTTCTTCTTCTTCTTCTTCTTCTTCTTCTTCTTCTTCTTCTTCTTCTTCTTCTTCTTCTTCTTCTTCTTCTTCTTCTTCTTCTTCTTCTTCTTCTTCTTATTCCTACAACTAAGACAAAATTTCCTAACACTGAGAACAATTAACCAGCGGAACAACCGGCCTCCAGAAGTTGTGGCTGCTCCATCACTGGAGGATTTCAAGAGGAGATTGGACAGGGGGTTGAAGACCCCCAAGGTCCCTCTGTTGTTCTGTTATAAATTCCATTGTAGAACTGGACACAGGATTCCAAATGTGGCCTCACCGTGGAATGATACCCTTGGCTTGAGCAGGGGGTTGGGCTAGATGACCTCCAAGGTCCCTTCCAGCTCTATTCTGATTGGCTGATTGAATGCTGTAGATCGGAGGCCCCTCAACCTTTCGGGCACCAGGGACCGGTTCCGTGGAGAGAGGTTTTTCCGTGGACCGGAGAGTGCATGGTTTTTGTGTGCTGCCTGCATCCCACGGATGGGGCTTGGCTTGTTTGTGCGGACCGGTTGCTGGCGTGCCGCGGCCCGGTACCCCTCCACGGACCAGAGGGGTTGGGGACCCCTGCTGTAGATCCCCCTTCTCGCTGTTTTGCAAATCTTTCTGAATTTCTCCCATTTTAGAACAGGAATAAGAGATGGAGGCTTCCAGCTGGCAAAGATAACAGGGGTTTTTTTTAGGGCTTCGAACCAGGCTTATGACGTGGGCTGGCCTGTGTCCCAGGTCACCTGCCTCCCGACCAATGCCAAGCCTCATAGAATCATAAAATCACAGAGTTGGAAGGCACCTCAGAGGTCATCTAGTCCAACCCCCTGCTCAAGCGGGAGACCCTTACAGAACCATAGAATGACAGAGCTGGTAGGGACCTCAGAGGTCATCTAGTCCAATCCCCTGCTCAAGCGGCAGACCCTTACTGAACCATAGAATGACAGAGCTGGTAGGGACCTCGGAGGTCATCTAGTCCAACCCCCTGCTCAAGCGGGAGACCCTTACAGAACCATAGAATGACAGAGCTGGTAGGGACCTCGGAGGTCATCTAGTCCAACCCCCTGCTCAAGCGGGAGACCCTTACAGAACCATAGAATGACAGAGCTGGTAGGGACCTCGGAGGTCATCTAGTCCAACCCCCTGCTCAAGCGTGAGACCCTTACTGAACCATAGAATGACAGAGGTGGTAGGGACCTCGGAGGTCATCTAGTCCAACCCCCTGCTCAAGCGGGAGACCCTTACAGAACCATAGAATGACAGAGCTGGTAGGGACCTCGGAGGTCATCTAGTCCAACCCCCTGCTCAAGCGGGAGACCCTTACAGAACCATAGAATGACAGAGCTGGTAGGGACCTCGGAGGTCATCTAGTCCAACCCCCTGCTCAAGCGGGAGACCCTTACAGAACCATAGAATGACAGAGCTGGTAGGGACCTCGGAGGTCATCTAGTCCAACCCCCTGCTCAAGCGGGAGACCCTTACTGAACCATAGAATGACAGAGGTGGTAGGGACCTCGGAGGTCATCTAGTCCAACCCCCTGCTCAAGCGGGAGACCCTTACAGAACCATAGAATGACAGAGCTGGTAGGGACCTCGGAGGTCATCTAGTCCAACCCCCTGCTCAAGTGGGAGACCCTTACAGAACCATAGAATGACAGAGCTGGTAGGGACCTCGGAGGTCATCTAGTCCAACCCCCTGCTCAAGCGGGAGACCCTTACAGAACCATAGAATGACAGAGCTGGTAGGGACCTCGGAGGTCATCTAGTCCAACCCCCTGCTCAAGCGGGAGACCCTTACTGAACCATAGAATGACAGAGCTGGTAGGGACCTCGGAGGTCATCTAGTCCAACCCCCTGCTCGAGCGGGAGACCCTTACACAACCATAGAATGACAGAGCTGGAAGGGACCTCGGAGGTCATCTAGTCCAACCCCCTGCTCGAGCGGGAGACCCTTACAGAACCATAGAATGACAGAGCTGGAAGGGACCTCGGAGGTCATCTAGTCCAACCCCCTGCTCGAGCGGGAGACCCTTACAGAACCATAGAATGACAGAGCTGGAAGGGACCTCGGAGGTCATCTAGTCCAACCCCCTGCTCGAGCGGGAGACCCTTACAGAAGCATAGAATGACAGAGCTGGAAGGGACCTCGGAGGTCATCTAGTCCAACCCCCTGCTCGAGCGGGAGACCCTTACAGAACCATAGAATGACAGAGCTGGAAGGGACCTCGGAGGTCATCTAGTCCAACCCCCTGCTCGAGCGGGAGACCCTTACAGAACCATAGAATGACAGAGCTGGAAGGGACCTCGGAGGTCATCTAGTCCAACCCCCTGCTCGAGCGGGAGACCCTTACAGAACCATAGAATGACAGAGCTGGAAGGGACCTCGGAGGTCATCTAGTCCAACCCCCTGCTCGAGCGGGAGACCCTTACACAACCATAGAATGACAGAGCTGGTACGGACCACAAGGGTCATCTAGTAGTCCTTCTTCCCCGCACCTCGGCCAGGGGTAACCCTCCCTGGGCCTCCCTTCGCCCCGAGTGAGCTGGGGCTCTCCGCACAGCACCCCCATCTCCAGCCAGCCCTGCAGAGGATGCCAAAGCAGTCCAAAGCCCCTCCGAGTGCCCCCACCCCGGGGCCAAAGGCGCACGGCTGCTCCAGCAGACGAGTCTCCCCGGTTTCCTGGACCAGGCTGAGAACATCCTTTTTCCGAGCGGCGAAGCGTTCCAGCCAAGCCACAGGCCGCCTTTCCAAACAGCTGCGAGTAATCCTGACCTCCCCAGTGCCAAACTTTTGTTCCTGCTGCTGAAGACGAGCAGGGGAGGTTTTTATTTTACTTTTATTTATTTATTTTGCGTGAGAAAGGAACTTCTCTCCCCCCTGCAGGGCCAAGAGGAGGAGGAGGAGGAGGAGAGAGATGGGAGGGGTTGCTAGAAAGTTGGGGCTCCGGCAGGCAGCCAGGGACACTTTGCACCCCCAGCCTTGGGCCCGAGCCCTTTGTCCTTCCAGAGCAGGGCAAAATGTCTGGAAAAATCTACCCCCTCCCCGGTTTTTTTGCCGTTCTTTAGCCAAACAGAACCGCCACGGGCAGGGGATGCCTAGAGACCGCCAAGTCAAACAGTGGTTTTTTGCTCAACCGCTAAGCTCAGACGACCTACAATGGCCAAAGATTTTGAGGCTCCTACAACCGGCATGGTTTCGGCTTGGGACAGGCTACACAACCTACAACGGCCAAGGTTTTGAGGCTCCTACAACCGCCAAGATTTCCGAGTGACCTACAGCCGCCAAGGTTTCGACGTGGGCCAAGCCCTTTCGGCACTGCCACGGCACCCGCTCACACCAAGGCCCCCAGTCTCAGTCTGACGCAAAGCCAGTAACCCCGCAGCCGGTTCCCCTTTCGAAAGGCGCCTTCTACCCACTCCCTCCCCCCAATGTTGCGCTGGCACCCACCCGCAAGATCAAAGCCACACACACACACACACACACAAAAACCCACCCAGGGTGCGTTGAGCCACCTGGAGCCCAGCTGATAAGACTTGGCGCTCGGCCAGGCGCTTTTGGTGCTTCCCCAAGGGGTCCTTCGCTCCCCCCCTCACCTTCGGGAGACCCACGCTCTGCCTCCCCGCCAATCCCTGGGGCGCACCTGGCCCCAAATCCTACCGAAAAGCAACTTCCTCCCGTTCAGAAGTTTCCCATCTTCTTCTTCTTCCGCCTCGCCCGGGAGAGAGAGAGCGAGCGTGTGCCAGCCAGGTTGGCCTTCGCCCACTTAATGGCTGCGGGGGGGGGGGGAAACTTCGGAGGACTTTCCTTCGGGCCTTCGGGTGGAAGCACCTTTACCTGGCCACGTCCCACCGCCCCCTCCCCACCCCCGGGGCTCTGCCTGCCCCTGGAGGAGGGCACTAGGTGGGGGGGGGGAAACACGGAGGTGTGTTTGTTTCGTGTTTGTTTGTTGACTCTTTTAAAAAAGAGGATTCTCACGTTTCCGGGGTACCTGCAACTTGCAGAGGACAAAGCCAGGAGCGCAGCTGGACTCCTCCTGCAAAGTTTTGCCGTCCCGCATCAGATGGAGGGTTGCCTCCCCCCAAAGGGGCCGAAGGGGTTTCGGGCCGCTGTGCAAAGCAGCGGCGGGAGGGGTGTGTGTGTGGGGGGGGGACAGGGTTCCCCTTGACACCCCCCCCGAGTTTCGTCTTTTGGGGGGCGGGAGGGGGTGCCGGGGGGTCAGAAGAGGCGCAAAAGAGGAAGAAAGGGGGTCTCCTTACCATGGCTCCTTCGGAAGTGACGCCGGCGGGGGCAGAGGAGCCGGCGGGGGCGCCCCCCGACCCCGACGGCCTTCCTTCCCCGGGGGGTCAGCGGGCGGCGGCGGCGGCGGGCGACCTCTGGCTGCTGCCGGCTCGGCCATCGGGCTCCTTCTCGGGCATGCTGGAGCGGGGGAGCCGGTCTTGGGGGTCGGGGCCGGGCGCCGGGTGGGATCCAGGGGTGCTTCGCCCCGGGGCGGTGGGCCCGGCTGACCCCCCCCCTCTCCTCCCTGCCAGCGAGGACGCCCCCCGACACCCCCCCCCCCCAGCGCCGGCTCGCCTCGCTCCGGCTTCGGAGAGAGAGAGAGAGAGAGAGAGAGAGAGAGGGAAGGGCGCTCGGGGGGGGGAGAGGAGGGGTGGGAGGGGAAGGAGGAGAATTGGGGTGGGGAGGGAGGGAGGCTGCCCGCTCTTGAAAAACTCCCTCCTCCCTCCTCTCTTTCCCCTTTCCTCTCATGCACTCTCTCTCTCTCTCTCTCTCTCTCTCTCTCTCTCTCTCTCTCTCTCTCTCTTCTGTCTCTCTCTGTCTTTCTCTTTTCTCTCTCTCTCTCTCTCTCTCTCTCTCTCTCTCTCTCTCTCTCTCTCTCTCTCTCCTCTTTCTCTTTCTCTCTCTTTTCTCTCTTTCTCTCCTCTCTCTTTTTCTCTCTGTCTTTCTCTCTCTCTCTTTGTCTTTCTCTTCTCTCTCTCTGTCTCTCTTTTCTGTCTCTGTCTTTCTCTTTTCTCTCTTTCTCTGTGGTTTCTTTCTCTCTCTCTCTCTCTCCTCTTTTTCTCTCTTTCTCTCTCTGTCTCTCTTCTGTCTTTCTCTCCTCTTTCTCTTTCTCTCTCTTTGTCTTTCTCTTTTTTCTCTCTCTCTGTTCTTTCTTTCTTTCTCTCTCTCCTCTTTTTCTCTCTTTCTCTGTCTCTCTTCTGTCTCTTTCTCTCCTCTCTCTCCTCTCTTTCTCTTTTTCTCTCTCTGTCTGTCTTTCTCTCTCTTTGTCTTTCTCTTTTTTCTCTCTCTTTCTCTGTTGTTTCTTTCTCTTTCTTTCTCCTCTTTTTCTCTCTTTCTCTCTCTGTCTCTCTTTTCTGTCTCTTTCTTTCCTCTCCTCTCTTTCTCTTTCTCTCCTCTCTCTCTCTCTCTCTCTCTCGTTTCTCTCTCTCTCTCTCTTTTTCTCTCCTCTCTCTCTTTCTCTTTTTCTCTCTCTCTTTTGTCTCTCTCTCTCTCTTGTCTCTCACTGTCTTTCTCTTCTCTCTTTCTCTGTTCTTTTTCTCTCTCTCTCTTTCTTTCTCCTCTTTTTCTCTCTTTCTCTCTCTCTCTCTCTTTTCTGTCTCTTTCTTTCCTCTCCTCTCTTTCTCTTTTTCTCTTTCTTTCTCTCTCTCTCTTTCTCTCGTTTCTTTCTCTCTCTCTTTCTCCTTTTCTCTCTGTCTCTCTTCTGTCTCTATCTCTCCTCTCTCTTTCTCTCTCTCTGTCTTTCTCTTCTTCTTTCTTTCTCTCTTGTTTCTCTCTCTCAATTTTTCTTTCTCTCTCTCTCTCCTCTTTTTCACCCTGTCTCTCTTTTCTGTCGCTTTCTCTTCCTCTCTCTCTCTCTTTTTCTCTCTGTCACACGCCCAAACACACACACACACACACACACACACACACACACACACACACACGGGCTGCAAAAGACTGCAGAGCAGTGCCAGCCCTCCAGAACAGCGGGCCCCCTTTGTGTCCCGGGTCCTGCCCTGTGCCCAGACAGCTTCAGAACCGTTCTCTGCTCACAGGATTGGGGAGGGGGCTGGGGGGGGCAGGCAAACCCTTCCAGATTGTAACCCTTGCAGCTGGCCCTGGGGGGGGGGTGTCTCGCCAGAAGCCCATTTGGTCGGCTGAAGTGACTCCAGTCCCGTTTGGCCAGCCTTTCTTTCTGCAAAGGAGCCCCCTCCCCCCACCCATTTCTTTCTCTTTCCTTGGTGAAAAGGGGTCTAGCTGCCCCCCCCCCCACAGCCCAGTCAATAGCCAGCTTAGCTGGAGATGCCAAGGCGGAAAGCAAAGTGGGAGAAACACTGACTGAGATCTTTTTTTGCCCCAAACAAGGAATCTGCTTCGCCCACAGATCTGGCTGGGCAGCCATGGGGATGGGTGGGCATTGCCATGGAAGTGGGCAGGAAGGGAAAGGAGGACCCTCTCCGCCCTTGAGCCCCCAGGAAAACTTCTATTCCTTGGAAAATGCTAGCGAGCCAGGCACCAAAGCGCCCGAAGGCAGGAGAAGAAGCCACGGAGGGAAACTCATCAAGGAGAGAAGCAACCTGGAATATAAGGAGAAAATTCCTGGCAGTCAGGACAATTAACCAGTGGAACAACCTGCCTCCAGAAGTGGTGAATGCTCCAACACTGGAGGTTTTCAAGAAGAGACTGAACAACCATTTGTCTGAAATGGTACAGGGGTTTCCTGCCTGACAAGGGGATTGGACTAGGTGACCTCCAAGGTCCCTTCCAACTTCTTCTTCTTCTGTTATTCTTTGTAACAGGAAAATAACCAAACTTTCTTCTTTCTTTCTTTCTTTCTTTCTTTCTTTCTTTCTTTCTTTCTTTCTTTCTTTCTTTCTTTCTTTCTTTCTTTTTTCCTTCCTTCCTTCCTTCCTTCCTTCCTTCCTTCCTTCCTTCCTTCCTTCCTTCCTTTCCATCCACCTTCCTTATTTTTACAAATAACTCAAGGCAGCAAGCATACATAATATTCCTCCTCCTATTTCCCTGTGAGGTGGGTTGGCTGAGAGAGAGGGACTGGTCCAAGGTCACCCAGCTGGCTTTCATGGCTTAGATGGGATTTGAACTCACAGTCCATTGCTTTCTAACCTGGTGCCTTAACCCTTAAATGCAGGGTCTGCAAATTTGGCAACTTTTAAGACATGCGGACTTCAACTCCCAGAATTCCTCAGTTTGGAGACCCAGGGGTAGGCAACCTTGGCTATTTTATGACTCGCGGACTTCAGCTTGGCTCAGCTTGGAACCCTCTCCCTTTTCCCTCAGCGTGGCTGGCTCAGGAATTCTGGGAGTTGAAGTCCACGAGTCATAAAAGAGCCAAGGTTGCCTACCCCTGGCTAGACCAAACTGCCTCTCCGCTGAGAGTTTAGCAACTGAATTCGCAAGGCCAATCACCAGGAGGCTGTGAGTTCTAGTCCCGCCTTATGCATGAGAGACAGCTGGGTGATTCAGTCCCTTTCTCTCTCAGCTCAACCCACCTCACAGGGTTGTTGTTTGTCGGGAAAAGAGGAGAAGGAAAGAGCATTAGGTATATTTGCTGCCTTGAGTGATGTGTGAATAAGATTAAAAGGATAAAAATCCAATAAATAAACAAAACATGGAAATAACTACTACAAAGATTAAGAATTTGGACCGTCGAAAAGGAACAGAGTTTGGACTGGCACCAGTCAGCAGAGAAGAACTGCAATCATTCGAGGCAGATCCGACTACAGTTTAATTCAAAGAAAGGCCAAATTAGGGAACCGGAATCACAATAAACAATAAAAATAAGGATGCAGATCGCAGTCAGGAGGCAGAACTAAACCACAGGCAGAGCTGGCTGGCTTTGCAGTCCTGGACTTACGACCACAACTGACCCCCAGATTTTGCTCTTTTTTTATATTCAATTTTATTTTCCCATTTCTTCCACAAACAAGTCAACAAATATATCGCCATACATAAATACATACACGTAAGTTTGGTTGCTAAGCGAGACGGGTGTCAAGTGGAGTTTTGCCCCATTTTACGACTTTTCTCACCATGGTTCTTCAGCGAATCCCTGTGGGCGTTGTCACACAGTCACTAAGCGAATCCGGCTTGCCCGTTGATTTTGCTCATCCGATGGTCACCAAAGGGGGTAATCACGTGATCCTGGGGGATGCTGCAACCGTACACGCCGGTTGCTGAGCCTCGGATGTTTGATCACGTGACCACAGGGAGGCTGCGACAGTCGTACATATGAAAAACGGTCGTAAGTCCCTTTTTTGTCGCCGTTGTAACTCGGAAGGGTCCCTAACTGAGCTGTGGTGAGTTGACGATGCGTATTTGCGCAAGGTGGATCTTTTTCCCGTAGTAAGCAAACGGCAGCCAAACAGGAATTACGGCCGGTGCTTCGTTGGCCCAGACGTGACGTCACTCGGGGCAGGCGGTGGCAAATCGCAACCTCTCCTCCTGACGGGCTGCCCCCCAAACCACCTGCTGATTTCGGGTTGTGTCTTTCCCGCAATTACAGTGTCTGTGAGCTGCCCGAAGACGTTGGGAGTTGCAGTTGCAGTTGCGTTTCCAGACTTTGGCTGACCGGAGGGAGATCCGGGATGGGTTCAAAGGGGGTGGGTAGGCAGAGGGGTAGAGGATGCCCCACAGCAAGGAATGCCGTGGAAGAGCTATTAATTCAGAATCACAGCATTGGAAGGGACCTCGGAGGTCTTCTAGTCCAGCCCCCTGCTCAGGCAGGAGAGCCTTCCAGAATGACAGAGTTGGAAGGGACCTCGGAGGTCATCTAGTCCAGCCCCCTGCTCAGGCAGGAGAGCCTTCCAGAATCACAGCATTGGAAGGGACCTCGGAGGTCATCTAGTCCAGCCCCCTGCTCAGGCAGGAGAGCCTTCCAGAATGACAGAGTTGGAAGGGAACTCGGAGGTCATCTAGTCCAACCCGGTGCTCAGGCAGGAGAGCCTTCCAGAATGACAGAGTTGGAAGGGACCTCGGAGGTCATCTAGTCCAGCCCCCTGCTCAGGCAGGAGAGCCTTCCAGAATGACAGAGTTGGAAGGGACCTCGGAGGTCATCTAGTCCAACCCGGTGCTCAGGCAGGGGACCCTAGACCCAACGTTACCCAGTGTCTCTGGCTTTGCGGACCAGCGCTGGAGGGGGAGGGGAGGGAATGGTTTGCGCAAGCAGTTGGCAACCGTGCGCGCTGCTCCATTTGCACGTGCAGCATGCACGCACGCCCGCTTCTCACAGAAATGGAGCGCAGGTGCTCACCCGCTGCTCGGGCAAGTGCCCATGCGTGTGCTCGCTGGCCATTTCCATGGCCCAGTTGCAAACCCATCACGGCCCACTAGTGCGCCACGGCCCACAGGTTGGGGACCCCAGTTCCAGACCACTCCAGACAGACGATGGTACGACGTCTTCTTAAAAACTTCCTTAGATGGAACACCCCCAAATTCCAGAGTGAAGCCATTCAGACTAGTTCAAAGGTGCTCCATCCCTGGAGGCTTTTAAGAAGAGTCTGGACAGCCACTTGTCTAGAATGGTAGAGGTCTCCTGCCTGAGCAGGGGGCTGGACTAGAAGACCTCCAAGGTCCCTTCCAGCTCTATTCTGATTGATTGACTGATTGATTGAAATGGTCTAGGGTCTCCTGTTTGAGCAGGGGGCTGGACTAGAAGACCTCTAAGGTCCCTTCCAGCTGTATTCTGATTGATTGATTGAAATGGTCTAGGGTCTCCTGCTTGAGCAGGGGGCTGGACTAGAAGACCTCTAAGGTCCCTTCCAGCTCTATTCTGATTGATTGATTGAAATGGTCTAGGGTCTCTTGCTTGAGCAGGGGGCTGGACTAGAAGACCTCCGAGGTCCCTTCCAGCTCTATTCTGATTGATTGACTGATTGATTGAAATGGTCTAGGGTCTCTTGCTTGAGCAGGGGGCTGGACTAGAAGACCTCTAAGGTCCCTTCCAGCTCTATTCTGATTGATTGACTGATTGATTGAAATGGTCTAGGGTCTCTTGCTTGAGCAGGGGGCTGGACTAGAAGACCTCTAAGGTCCCTTCCAGCTCTGTTCTGACTGATTGATTGACTGATTGATTGAAATGGTCTAGGGTCTCCTGCTTGAGCAGGGGGCTGGACTAGAAGACCTCTAAGGTCCCTTCCAGCTCTATTCTGATTGATTGATTAAAATGGTCTAGGGTCTCTTGCTTGAGCAGGGGGCTGGACTAGAAGACCTCTAAGGTCCCTTCCAGCTGTATTCTGATTGATTGATTGAAATGGTCTAGGGTCTCTTGCTTGAGCAGGGGGCTGGACTAGAAGACCTCCGAGGTCCCTTCCAGCTCTATTCTGATTGATTGACTGATTGATTGAAATGGTCTAGGGTCTCTTGCTTGAGCAGGGGGCTGGACTAGAAGACCTCTAAGGTCCCTTCCAGCTCTATTCTGATTGATTGACTAATTGATTGAAATGGTCTAGGGTCTCTTGCTTGAGCAGGGGGCTGGACTAGAAGACCTCTAAGGTCCCTTCCAGCTCTGTTCTGACTGATTGATTGACTGATTGATTGAAATGGTCTAGGGTCTCCTGCTTGAGCAGGGGGCTGGACTAGAAGACCTCTAAGGTCCCTTCCAGCTCTATTCTGATTGATTGATTGAAATGGTCTAGGGTCTCTTGCTTGAGCAGGGGGCTGGACTAGAAGACCTCTAAGGTCCCTTCCAGCTCTATTCTGATTGATTGATTGAAATGGTCTAGGGTCTCTTGCTTGAGCAGGGGGCTGGACTAGAAGACCTCTAAGGTCCCTTCCAGCTCTATTCTGATTGATTGACTGATTGATTGAAATGGTCTAGGGTCTCTTGCTTGAGCAGGGGGCTGGACTAGAAGACCTCTAAGGTCCCTTCCAGCTCTGTTCTGACTGATTGATTGACTGATTGATTGAAATGGTCTAGGGTCTCCTGCTTGAGCAGGGGGCTGGACTAGAAGACCTCTAAGGTCCCTTCCAGCTCTATTCTGATTGATTGATTGAAATGGTCTAGGGTCTCTTGCTTGAGCAGGGGGCTGGACTAGAAGACCTCTAAGGTCCCTTCCAGCTCTATTCTGATTGATTGACTGATTGATTGAAATGGTCTAGGGTCTCTTGCTTGAGCAGGGGGCTGGACTAGAAGACCTCTAAGGTCCCTTCCAGCTCTGTTCTGACTGATTGATTGACTGATTGATTGAAATGGTCTAGGGTCTCCTGCTTGAGCAGGGGGCTGGACTAGAAGACCTCTAAGGTCCCTTCCAGCTCTATTCTGATTGATTGATTGAAATGGTCTAGGGTCTCTTGCTTGAGCAGGGGGCTGGACTAGAAGACCTCTAAGGTCCCTTCCAGCTCTATTCTGATTGATTGATTGAAATGGTCTAGGGTCTCTTGCTTGAGCAGGGGGCTGGACTAGAAGACCTCTAAGGTCCCTTCCAGCTCTATTCTGATTGATTGACTGATTGATTGAAATGGTCTAGGGTCTCTTGCTTGAGCAGGGGGCTGGACTAGAAGACCTCTAAGGTCCCTTCCAGCTCTGTTCTGACTGATTGATTGACTGATTGATTGAAATGGTCTAGGGTCTCCTGCTTGAGCAGGGGGCTGGACTAGAAGACCTCTAAGGTCCCTTCCAGCTCTATCTGATTGATTGATTGAAATGGTCTAGGGTCTCTTGCTTGAGCAGGGGGCTGGACTAGAAGACCTCTAAGGTCCCTTCCAGCTCTATTCTGATTGATTGACTGATTGATTGAAATGGTCTAGGGTCTCTTGCTTGAGCAGGGGGCTGGACTAGAAGACCTCTAAGGTCCCTTCCAGCTCTGTTCTGACTGATTGATTGACTGATTGATTGAAATGGTCTAGGGTCTCCTGCTTGAGCAGGGGGCTGGACTAGAAGACCTCTAAGGTCCCTTCCAGCTCTATTCTGATTGATTGATTGAAATGGTCTAGGGTCTCTTGCTTGAGCAGGGGGCTGGACTAGAAGACCTCTAAGGTCCCTTCCAGCTCTATTCTGATTGATTGATTGAAATGGTCTAGGGTCTCTTGCTGAGCAGGGGGCTGGACTAGAAGACCTCTAAGGTCCCTTCCAGCTCTATTCTGATTGATTGACTGATTGATTGAAATGGTCTAGGTCTCTTGCTTGAGCAGGGGGCTGGACTAGAAGACCTCTAAGGTCCCTTCCAGCTCTGTTCTGACTGATTGATTGACTGATTGATTGAAATGGTCTAGGGTCTCCTGCTTGAGCAGGGGGCTGGACTAGAAGACCTCTAAGGTCCCTTCCAGCTCTATTCTGATTGATTGATTGAAATGGTCTAGGGTCTCTTGCTTGAGCAGGGCGTGGACTAGAAGACCTCCAAGGTCCCTTCCAGCTGTATTCTGATTGATTGATTGAAATGGTCTAGGGTCTCTTGCTTGAGCAGGGGGGCTGGACTAGAAGACCTCTAAGGTCCCTTCCAGCTCTATTCTGATTGATTGATTGAAATGGTCTAGGGTCTCTTGCTTGAGCAGGGGGCTGGACTAGAAGACCTCTAAGGTCCCTTCCAGCTCTATTCTGATTGATTGACTGATTGATTGAAATGGTCTAGGGTCTCTTGCTTGAGCAGGGGGCTGGACTAGAAGACCTCTAAGGTCCCTTCCAGCTCTGTTCTGACTGATTGATTGACTGATTGATTGAAATGGTCTAGGGTCTCCTGCTTGAGCAGGGGGCTGGACTAGAAGACCTCTAAGGTCCCTTCCAGCTCTATTCTGATTGATTGATTGAAATGGTCTAGGGTCTCTTGCTTGAGCAGGGGGCTGGACTAGAAGACCTCCAAGGTCCCTTCCAGCTGTATTCTGATTGATTGATTGAAATGGTCTAGGGTCTCCTGCTTGAGCAGGGGGCTGGACTAGAGGACCTCCAAGGTCCCTTCCAGCTCTATTCTGATTGACTGATTGATTAAAGTTTCCCAACCTTGACAATTGACAGATGGGTAGATTTCGACTCCCAGAATTCCCCAGCCATCATACAGAAGGTCCTGGACTTAAACATCAGCTCGCTTAGTGACCGTTCAAAGTTGCAACAGCACTGAAAAAAAAATGACTTGTGACCATTCTTCACACTTACGACCGTCGCAGCCTCCCCCAGGGTCACGTGATCAAAATTCAGATGCTGGGCGATTGGTTCCCATTTGATTCACTTAACAAAGTGTGGCAAGGAAGGTCATAAAAAGGGTCAAGACCCACGTAACAAACCAAATTTCTGGCTCAGTTGTGGTTATAAGTTGAGAACTGCCTGTATTTTAAAATGTGTGGACTTCCTTGCTGGGAATTAGAATAGAATAGAGCCAGAAGGGACCACGGGAGGTCTTCTAGTCCACCCCCCCCCACTTGAGCAGGGGAACCTAGGCCATTTCAGACAAGTGGCTGTCTAGCTTCTTCTTAAAGACCTCCAGTGATGGAGCGCCCCAGATTTCTGGAAGCAAGGAGTTCCACTGGTTAATTGTCCTCACTGTCAGGAAATTCCTCCTTAATTCCAGGTTGCTTCTCTCCTTGATTAGTTTCCAACCATTGTTTCCTTAATTCCAGAAGTCCAAGTGTTCATAAAGCTGGCAAAGTTTCCTACCCCAGCCTACTTGAGTGTTCATGCACCACTGTTTGTGCTTTGAGTTGTCCACATGGCAGGGTCTGATCAGCACATCTGCAACCATCTCTTTGGAAGGCCCATCCTGGGTCCCACCAATCTCTCCAATCCTCTCCCTTCTAGCACTGATTATTCCCTAGTTTGGGTAATGAAACGTCTGCAAGAAAACAACCAAACTCAGCACCAAGGACCCCACGGTCTTCCTCCTCCTTCTCCTCCTACTCCTCCTCTTTCTTCTCCACAACCCTCCTCCCTTCCAAGCACTGATGATGTTACCTAATTTGGGTCATGAAATGTCTTCAAGAAAACCACCAAGCTCAGAGAGCACCAAGGACCCCCACAATTCTCCTTCTCCTCCTCCTCCCTTCTAGCACTGATGATATTCCCCAGTTGGGTCATGAAACGTGTGCATTGGGAAGAATAAAGCGCATAGATATTTCCAGAACCATGCTTTAAGAAATGCACCTCTCTTTGAATGGGAAAAAATAAAAGAAAAAATTTATATTAAGATACCTGAATGGCTTTCAACAATGGAAGCTTTTGCTTACCCAAACTTAATTAACTATGATAAACTTCTAACATATAAAGACTTACTGGACAGTGAAAGAAGATTGAAATCTAGACAAGGCTTACAACAACAAGGTATTGACCTAACATGGTGGCCATACCTGCAAATCCAATCAAGATATGAAATAGAGGTGAAAACAACTGGGCTCTATAAGGAACAGACAGAACCTGATCTTATATCGTTAAAAACAGATGAAAAGCTGATTAAAAAACTCTATAGATTTCTGCTTAACTTAAAGATGGAGGAGGAACAAGTTAAAGAAACAATGATAATATGGGCAAAAAATAGAGCTTGAAGAACAGGAAAAGTTATGGGACAGAAATATTAGATTAACCAAAGCTGTACCATATAAAGAAAACTTGTATAAAATGTTTTATAGATGGCACGTGACATCAGTGAGACTTGCCAAAATGTTTAAAAATACTTCAAATGTCTGTTGGAAATGTAACCAAAGACCAGGTACTTATTACCATATCTGGTGGCCATGTCCTAAAGCAAAAAGGCTTTGGCTTAAGATACATTTATGGTTGGAGAAGATGATTAAAAAACAAATAGAATTTAAACCAGAATTGTTTCTGTTAGGAATGATAGGCCCCAACTATGACAAGGAGAGCGGATACTTAACATTACATGTATTGACAGCAGCGAGAATCATGTGCGCCCAATATTTGGAAAAATGAAAAGCTACCGACGGAAGAAGTAATAATTAAGAAAATATTGGATTGTGCAGAAATGGATGGATTAACTTTAGAGATTAAGGAGAAAGGGCATTCAGTTTACTATAGAACTTGGAATAAATGGCTAGATCAGCGAGTTAGAGAGAAAGGAATGTGATATGCAATTTTGAATTTATTTGAGTAAGAAAAATACTATACGTTGAAAACTTAGTATTGTTTATGTCACAGGGGTGTCAAACTCAATTTCATGGAGGGCTGCATCAGCACTGCGGTTACCCTCAAGTGGCCGGGTGGGTATGGACAGGGTGGGCGTGGCCTACTGGGTGGGCGTGGCTAGAGTGCGAATGGCCTACTGGGTGGGCGTGGCCAGCTCTACATCATTTGCATCAAAGGTCCCTATGGGGGCCCGGGCAGGAGTGGGACAGATCTGAGGGTCTCTGGCAGGAGGAGGGTCTCTGGGCCAGGGACAAGGCAGTGGGGGCCGTTCCCTCACTCTTTCCAGGATGGCTTCGCGGGCCACATGAAACCACTTCACGGGCCGGATCTGGCCCCCGGGCCTTGTGTTTGACATGTCTGGTTTATGATAATCTATTATACCTATCATTGTTATCAATTATTAGCCTTATTACTTTTATTTATATATATTTACCCAGACAATATGCTGTTTGCCAAATATTGAATGTTATTGGGGGTAAGCCTAACCCTCACCCCCAACCTTTCCTGTATCCTAACCCTAATTCCCATCCCCTTACCCCACTCCTTAACCCTATAAAATCTAATATATTTTTTTCCAAAAAACCCCCAACCCATGTGCATTCTCTGCTATTATGGCATTTCATACCGCCCAGAGGGAGGTCCAGGGGTCTTCCAAAAGGGAGCTCAGGAGCTCTGCTTGACCCCCTCTGATCCCAGTCAAGAACATTGGAAGCCAGCCTGCGAGTCCCGAGGAAGAGGTCATGCAAACGCTCAGAGTTCTCTGGAATTTCCGTTGCTTATTTGTGTGGTTTACCGAGCGCCTCAATCCAAACAGGACTTCGGCGTGTTGCGAATGCTGACGTTAACCCAAACCAGTTGGAGTACACAATGCAAAAGTGGTCTAGGGTCTCCTGCTTGAGGGAATAGAAGGGGAACTCGTCAAATTTGCAGATGACACCAAACTGGCAGGAGTAGCCAAGAGCCCAGAAGACAAACTGAGGATCCAAAAAGATCTTGACAGACTTGAACAATGGGTCCTGTCCAACAAAATGAGTTTCAGTGTGGAGAAAAGCAAAGTTTTACATTTAGGCAGGAAAAATCAAAGATATAAGTACAGATTGGGTGAGACCTGGCTCAAAACCAGCAACTGTGGGAGGGACCTTGGAGTCCTAGTGGACGATCACTTAAGCATGAGCCGGCCATGTGCGGCAGCAGCCAAAAAAGCTAATACAATCCTTGGTTGCATAAACAGAGACAAAGAATCAAAATCACATTACGTTTGAGTAGGGCTTTGTAAAGGCTTAGCAAGGCCACACCTGGAATCCTGCATCCAGTTTTGGTTACCACATTACAAAAAAAGATGCTGTGACTTTGGAAAAAGTGCAAAGAAGAGAAACTAGGATGATTAAAAGCCTGGAGACAAAAAAAAAACATATGAAGAACGGCTGCAGGATTTGGGAATGGCCAGTCTAGAGAAAAGGAGGACTGGGGTGGGGGGGGGCATGATAGCAGTCTTCCAATATTTGAGGGGCTACCACAAAGAGGAGGGGGGGCTAACCTATTGTCCAAAGCACCTGAAGGCAGGACAAGAAGGAACAGATGGACACTAACCAAGGAGAGAAGCAACCTGGAACTAAGGAGGAATTTCCTGACTGTTAGAACAGTTAACCAGTGGAACAGCCTCCCCAACGTCAGATTTAAACAGTTCAAGCTTTGAATAATTCATTCTTCAGCGTCGTCCTCTCTCCCCACCAACGTCGTCCAGGTTGGACAGGCTGAGGGAAGCAGAAGGAGAGCAAGTCATGATGAAGAAATGGGAGATGCCTGCGCTGGCTGCAGCTCTGAGCTGAGGCTGGTTACCTCCAGAGGATTCTCCTCAGATGTTCGTCTTTGGTCTTCCTGAGACTTGCAGAAGCTTCTCAGCCCTCACCCCCCCACACACACCACCACCCCAGTTGAATTTTCAGCTTCTTCCCCCATGAAAGGCATATTCAGAGTTTGCTGTTTGGGTAGGGCAGACTGACATGTCCCGTCCATAAAAAGCTCTCTGTTCTTCTCTTGCCCCCCCCCCCCCGGTTCTTCCCTCCCACCCCTCCCCTCTGCGGTCCAGCATTTTTGCTTGGTGACTTGATGTCCAGAGACACAGCTGAAGACACAAGGGAGATCAGAAGGCTGGGCCAGGGTGACCTTGAAGAGAGAGAGAGAGAGAGAGAGAGAGAAAGAAAGAAAGAGAGAGAGAGAGACAGAGAAAGAGAAAGAGAAAGAAAGAGAGAGAGAGAAAGAAAAAGAGAGAGAAAGAAAAAGTGAAAGAAAGAGACAGAAGAGAAAGAATGAGAGAGAAAGAAAAAGAGAGACAGAGAAAGAGAGAGATGAGAGAGACAGTAAAGAGAAAGAATGAGAGAGAGAAAGAAAAAGACAGAGTGAAAGAAAAAGAGAAAGAGAAAAAGAAAGAGAGAGACAGAAAGAGGAGAAAGAAAAAGAGAAAGAGAGAGAAAGAAAAAAAAAAGATAGACTGAATGGAGGGGCTGTGACTTCTCGGAAAACAGAAAAGCCAGAAATGGTTGGAGAGAGTATTTTGGGGGGGGGGTGTTAGAGGAGGGGGGGGGAAGTGGAAGAGAGGGTTATGTGAGAGAAAGACCTTCTCATTTCCGATCTGGGCAGCCCATGAAGATAGTCTCTCTCTCTCTCTCTCTCTCTCTCTCTCTCTCTCTCTCTCTCTCTCTCTCTCTGTGTGTGTGTGTGTGTGTGTGTGTGTGTTGCTGTACCCCACATTTCTGCTTCAAGGGGGACGGCAAACTTGCCTCCTTGACTGTTACCAAAAGGCCGTTGGGAACCTGTTGTAGCAACCTGGCCAAATCCTGCCAGGGGACACTGAGCAGGAGCGGTACAAATCCCGGGGGGGGGGGGGAAACGAGGCTCACCCAGGACCTATCCTGGGATCTCCATCTGAAATGGGAACTGCCAATCACCCCAAACTGAAGGCTTTCCAGATCTCAGGACAGGAGCCGAGTTAGAGGCACGGCTACCGGAGCCATCCACAGGCACACAGAGATCAAGTGCAGCTACACGCCATTCAAAAAGCGAAAAGACCCAGAACGGCCTCCTCACCAGCAGTCAGCGCCCTGAGAAGCAGAGATTAATGCCAAGATTAACAATAGGCCAGCCATCAAGGATTAAACAATACCCCAATCAAGGAACTCAGACAAACAACAGTAAATAACAGCCTATTCATGGAACCACTAAGAACACTGGCATGGCAGGCCGTGTATGTAAACAGCAAAACCGCCCCTCCCTTCTAGCCCTGATGATGTTCCCTAGTTGGGTCATGAAATGTCTGCAAGAAAACAACCAAGCTCAGAGAGCACCAAGGACCCCACAGTCCACTTCCTCCTCCTCCTCCTCCTCCTCCTCCTCCTCCCCCCCTCCTCCTCCTCCTCCTCCTCCTCTTCCTCCTCCTCCTCCTCCTCCTCTTCCTCCTCCTCCTTTCTAGCCCTGATGATGTTCCCTAGTTTCGGTCAGGAAGGGTCTGCAAGAAAACCACCCAGCTCAGAGAGCACCAAGGACCCCACAGCCCTCCTCCTCCCCCCCTCCTCCTCTTCTCCCAAACCCTCCTCCCTTCTATGACTGATGATGTTCCCTAGTTGGGTAATGAAACATCTCCAAGAAAACCACCAAGCTCAGAGAGCACCAGGGACCCCACAGTCCTCCTCCTTTCCTTTCTAGCCCTGATGATGTTCCCTAATTGGGTCATGAAATGTCTGCGAGAAAACCACCAAGCTCAGAGAGCAAAAAAGGACCCCACAGTCCATTTCCTCCTCCTCCTCCTCCTCCTCCTCCTCCTCCTCTTCCTCCTCCTCCTTTCTAGCCCTGATGATGTTCCCTAGTTGGGTCATGAAACGTCTGCAAGAAAACCACAAAAACTCAGAAAGCATCAAGGACCCCACAGTCCTCCTCCTCCTCCTCCTCACCCCCCAAACCCCTCTCTTCTAGCACTGATGATGTCCCCTAGTTTGGGTCAGGAAGGGTCTGCAAGAAAACAAACCAGCACAGAGAGCAGTTGTTCTCCTCCTCCTCCTCCTCCTCCTCCTCCTCCTCCTCCTCCTCCTCCTCCTCCTCCTCCTCCTCCTCCCTTCTAACACTCATGATGTCCCCTAGTTTCGGTCAGGAAGGGTCTGCAAGAAAACCACCCAGCTCAGAGAGCACCAAGGACCCCACAGCCCTCCTCCTCCCCCCCCTCCTCCTCTTCTCCCAAACCCTCCTCCCTTCTATGACTGATGATGTTCCCTAGTTGGGTAATGAAACATCTCCAAGAAAACCACCAAGCTCAGAGAGCAAAAAAGGACCCCACAGTCCATTTCCTCCTCCTCCTCCTCCTCCTCCTCCTCCTCCTCCTCCTCCTCCTCCTCCTCCCCCCTTCTAGCCCTGATGATGTTCCCTAGTTGGGTCATGAAATGTCTGCAAGAAAACCACCAAGTTCAGAGAGCAAAAAAGGACCCACAGTTATCATCCTTCTCCTCCTCCTCTTCCCTCCCTCCCTTTTTTGGAGTCCATCATATCTCCAAACAGTTGTTAAATGAACATTCATAAATCAAGGACTTCCTGTATTTCAGGAGAGCATTGAATTAGTAAACAGGCATCCCAATGAACGAATGCAGTTCCTGCCATTTCTGCGCGCTTGCAATTAATTCGTATCCAAGTGACGGTGCTTGCGGTGTCGGGTCCAAAACAACCCGGCCACTGACCAAGTTTTTGGACCATTCTCTGAAGACACCCTGCATCCAAGACCCAGCCAGACCGCAAAAACAGATTGCAGAAAGGGAAATTTATGGAGAGAAAAAAACAAAGGGAAAAAAAACACAATGGTTGGCAAACAGATTTTATTCGTTTCTGCACCGTTCAGCCAGAAGGCTTTGGCCAAAAGTTTCCAACACAGTTCCTGATAATCGTTTTATTGTACATTTTTCTGAAAGCATCATGAGACAGGGCGGCAAAAGAAATGAATCTAACTGTTGTTACTCATTGCCGGACAGACCCTTTGGAGAACTGCTTATTTGGCATTTTTCTCAGGATCACGGGCATTTAAAATGTGGGGATTTTAGCTCGGCTGAAGAATTAACCCAAGAAGCAAAGAATCCCACCAGTTGGGGGGTGGGTGGTTTTAATTAAAATCAGCTTCTCTTTTTTGGTTTCATACACAAAGTATTTCCTCTTACATTGGCCCAGACGCCTTGGTGGTGAGAAATTCTAAATATAGAGGTTTGAAGTGTTGCATCTGTCTTTCAGATTACACATTTATTCAGTGTATACTTTCCAGGTGGGTGTTGTCCTTTGCTTTTCAGTAATTTTTTTTTTTACCATATGTTTTGCGTTTCACTCCCTTCTGGTATTCTTAAATTTTAGAAAAATACAGGTCCATCCACACACAAAGTATGTTTAGACAGCCTTTTCCTCCCCTCCCCTCTTTGTACTCTTTCTAGAGTCTCAACGTCTTTTTTACATCGTGGTGACCAAAACTGGATGCCGTATTCCAGGTGTGGCCTTACCAAGGCATTGTAAAGTGGTATTAATACTTCACGTGATTTTGATTCTATCCCTCTGTTAATGCAGCCTAGCACTGTGTTGGCTTTTTTGGCAGCTGCAGCACACGGCTGGCTCATATTGAAGTGATTGTCTACTAGGACTCCGAGATCCCTCTCACAGTTACTACTATTGAGCAAGGTACCACCTATACTATACCTGTGCATTTGATTTTTCCTGCCTAAATGTAGAACCTTACTTTTTTCACCATTGAATTTCATTTTGTTAGATAGTGCCCAGTGTTCGAGTCTGTCCAGATCCTCCTGTATTTTAAGCCTGTCTTCTGGAGTATTGGCTATTCCTGCCAGCTTGGTGTCGTCTGCAAATTTGATGAGTTCCCCATCTATCCCCTCATCCAAGTCGTTAATGAAGATATTGAAGAGCACTGGGCCCAGAACAGAGCCCTGGGGCACCCCACTACACACTTCCCTCCATGTAGATGCGGTTCCATTGAGGACCACATGCTGAGTACGGCCTGTCAGCCAGCTACGAATCCATCTGGTGGTAATGCTATCTAACCCACATTTTTCTATCTTATCAAGTAGTAGGTTGTGATCTACTTTATCAAATGCCTTACTGAAGTCCAAGTAAATTATATCCACAGCATTCCTCTGGTCCACTAATTTTGTCACCTGGTCAAAGAATGCAATAAGATTTGTCTGGCATGATCTGTTTTTGACAAACCCGTGTTGGCTTTTGATAATGAATAGAATAGAATAGAATAGAATAGAATAGAATAGAATAGAATAGAATAGAAAATATGGAATGGAATAGAATAGAATAGAATAGAATAGAATAGAATAGAATAGAACGGAACGGAACGGAACGGAACGGAACGGAACGGAACGGAACGGAACAGAATAGAATAGAATAGAATAGAATAGAACAGAACAGAACAGAACAGAACAGAATAAGAATAGAATAGAATAGAACAGAACAGAACAGAACAGAATAGAATAGAATAGAACGGAACGGAACGGAACGGAACGGAACGGAACGGAACGGAACGGAACGGAACGGAATGGAATAGAATAGAATAGAATAGAACAGAACAGAACAGAATAGAATAGAATAGAATAGAATAAGAATAGAATAGAATAGAATAGAACAGAACAGAACAGAACAGAACAGAACAGAATAGAATAGAATAGAATAGAATAGAATAGAATAGAATAGAACAGAACAGAACAGAACAGAATAGAATAGAATAGAATAGAATAGAATAGAATAGAAAATATAGAATAGAATAGAATAGAATAGAATAGAATAGAATAGAATAGAATAGAATAGAATAGAAAATATAGAATAGAATAGAATAGAATAGAATAGAATAGAATAGAATAGAATAGAATAGAATAGAATAGAATAGAAAATATGGAATGGAATAGAATAGAATAGAATAGAATAGAATAGAATAGAATAGAATAGAATAGAATAGAATAGAATAGAAAATATGGAATGGAATAGAATAGAATAGAATAGAATAGAATAGAATAGAATAGAATAGAATAGAATAGAATAGAATAGAATAGAAAATATGGAATGGAATGGAATGGAATGGAATAGAATAGAATAGAATAGAATAGAATAGAATAGAATAGAATAGAATAGAATAGAATAAGAGCAGAATAGAATAGAATAGAATAGAATAGAATAGAATAGAATAGAATAGAATAGAATAGAATAGAATAGAAAATATGGAATGGAATAGAATAGAATAGAATAGAATAGAATAGAATAGAATAGAATAGAATAGAATAGAATAGAATAGAATAGAAAATATGGAATGGAATAGAATAGAATAGAATAGAATAGAATAGAATAGAATAGAATAGAATAGAATAGAATAGAATAGAATAAGAGCAGAATAGAATAGAATAGAATAGAATAGAATAGAATAGAATAGAATAGAATAGAATAGAATAGAATAGAATAGAATAGAATAGAATAGAGCTGGAAGGGACCTTGGAGGTCTTCTAGTCCATCCCCCTGCTCAAGCAGGAGGACCTATACCATTGTTTGCCTCTAGGTGTTTACTGATTCGTTGCTTGATTATCTTTTCCATCTGCCACCTATTAGCAATGAAGAGGAGATGGAGTCCACTCTTCCTCCTGATCCAAGGACACAAAGAGCAGAGAGGAGGCAGGCACAACGCCGGTCAGCAAGGCTACACACGAGCTGCATCGGCGTCGCCTATCCCGCCACAAGGACTTGAGCATCACTTGAGCAACCTGCCCAGTTCCATGTCTTGTGTGCTGGTGCTGTTGTGTCCTGAGCCGTTTCAGACTGCTTTCCTGGACTTCGTGCGCGCCCATTGGACTCGGTTACCCAGCAACTCTTGCGGTGCTGTATTTGCAATCTGCACCTGTGCCGTGGGGATGCTTTCTGAGGACCTGTTTGGGGGAATAAACACCTGTAGAACTCTTGCTGTGTTTGTGTGCGTGTGTGTGAGGGGGGGAGCAGGGCCCTCTGTTAGCCTTCTTTTGACTTTTTTGACCACATCCTACAGACTCCCCAGATACACCAAATCTTAATGTTCTTGCCTTTCTAAGTGAGACAAACTTCTCCAGGTGTTTCCACCGCTGAAGACTTCCTGCCGCCCTGGAGGTATTAATTTACCTGGCTCTTAGACGGAGCTTGTGTTTCCAGCAAGGACCACCGACATTTATCATGCAATCACAGCTAGGCACTTACCTGGAAGTGAGTCACCTGGATTGTGTTTTGAGCAGATACACATTCACTGGAGCTAATTGTATATATTTCTCCTTTCATGGCCATTTCATCTCCGGCTTCTACAATTATCCTCTCCCTCCCTCCCCAGCCCTCTCCCTTGTTCACTTATGTTAGATTATGGTTAATTCAGCTGGAGATGCTTTTAATTATAGCTTGGGGGAATGATTACTTTTAGCGCCTTTTGGCTATATGAACAGACAAGGCAGCAGAGCAATCAAAGGAATGGCTTGCTTTTATCCCATCAATTAAACCACGGTTCCCCAGGACTAGACCAGGACTCCGTTCCCCCCCACCCCCATGTCCTGGTCTGACACACCTGATGGGCACCATGCTGGTAAAAAGGTAAAAAAGTACTGCTTTATAAAGCCTTCAGATCCTGCATCCAATTTGGGCCACCGCGCTAGAAAAAAGAGGTGGAGACTTTGGAAAAAGTGCAAAGAAGAGCAACGAAGAGGATTAAAGGCCCAGAGACTGAAACATATGAAGAACGGTTGCAGGAATTGGGTATGGCCAGTCTAGAGAAAAGAAGGACTGGTGGTGGTGGTGGTGGGGACATGATAGCAGCCTTCCAGTATCTCAGGGGCTGCCCCGAAGAAGAGGGAGTCAAGCTCTTCTCCAAAGCCCCTGAAGGCAGGACAAGAAGCAACGGAGGGAAACCGACCAAGGAGAGAAGCGAGTTAAAATTAAGGAGAGACTTCCTAACAGAGCAATCAACCAATGGAACAGAAGTTGCCTTCAGAAGTTGTGGGTGCTCCATTGCTGGAGGTTTTGAAGAAGGGACTGGACAGTCACTTGTCTGGAATGGTCTAGGGTCTCCTGCTTGAGCAGGGGGTTGGGCTAGAAGACCACCAAGGTCCCTTCCAATCCTGTTACTCTGGTCTTCTGTAAAAGAAGGATGTCTCCGTGGTCACGTGGCCGGCATGACTAGACGCCAGAGGCGCACGGAACGCTGTTACCTTCCCACCGGAGTGGGCCCTATTTCTACTTGCCTTTTTACGTGCTTCCGAACTGCTACATTGGCAGAAGCTGGGACGAGTAACAGGCGCTCACTCTGCTACGCGGCACTCGGGATTCGACCCGCCAAACTGCTGACCTTCAGATCGACAAGCTCAGCGTCCTAACCCACTGAGCCACCGCGTCCCTGAGTGGGGATAGAGAAGAACAAAATCTCTATCAAGTCTCTCTCTCTTTCTGTCTCTCTTTCTCTGTCTCTCTGTCTGTCTCTCCTGTCTCCCTCTTTTTGTCTGTCTGTCTGTCTCTCTCATTTTCTTGCAGATGTTTCATGACCCAACCAGGTAGCGTCAGTGCTAGGAGGAGGAGGAGGACTGTGGGGTCCTTGGTGGTCTCTGCACTTGGTTGTTTTCTTGTAGACATTTCACTACCCAACTACATAACATCATCAGTGCTAGAAGGCTGTGGAGATTGCAGAGAGGAGGAGGAGGAGGAGGACAGTGACTATGGAGTCCTTGCTACTCTCTGAGCTTGATGGCTTTCTTGCAGACGTTTCATGACCCAACTAGGTAGCAGCATCAGTGCTACAATGGAGTGGGGGTTGTGGAGTGGAGGAGGACTCTCTGAGCCGGGTGGTTTTCTTGCAGATGTTTCATGACCCAACTAGGGACCATCATCAGTGCAAGAAGGGAGTTGGGTTTGCAAGGAGGAGGGGTGGGTGGGCTGTGGGGGTTTTGGTGCTCTCTGAGCCGGGCGGTTTACTTGCAGATGTTTCATGACCCAACTAGGGACCATCATCAGTGCAAGAAGGGAGTTGGGTTTGCAAGGAGGAGGGGTGGGTGGGCTGTGGGGGTTTTGGTGCTCTCTGAGCCGGGCGGTTTTCTTGCAGATGCTTCATGACCCAACTAGGGACCATCATCAGTGCAAGAAGGGAGTTGGGTTTGCAAGGAGGAGGGGTGGGTGGGCTGTGGGGGTTTTGGTGCTCTCTGAGCTGGGCGGTTTTCTTGCAGATGTTTCATGACCCAACTAGGGACCATCATCAGTGGAAGAAGGGTTTGTGGAGTGGAGGAGGACTGTGGGTCCCACATTGAACAGCATTGATGATGTTCCCTACTTTGGTAATGTCTGCAAGAAAACAATCAAGCTCAGAGAGCACCAAGGATTCCCCAGTCCTCCTCCTCCTCCTCCTCCTGCCCCCAAGAGCTACAAATATTCTCTTCTATCTTAGAGTAGTAAAACATCTCCCCAAGGTTCCCATTGAGGAATGACCCAAAAGACAAGGCCCAGTCAACCCTGAGCTCAGGCTGAAGACCAAGAAAAGACACACACACACACACACACACACACACCCTTGCAGGAGGATGCTGGGAAGTGCCTGGACCTCTCCGCTCCTGTCCCAATAAAACGTCTTCGCTGGCAGGCTTGGGACCCCACCGCTGCACTCTCTGCAAACGTGGCTCCTGCCCAATCCCCCTCCTGCTCCTCCTCGGCTCTGCACAGCACAGACTCGGAAAAAACTCAACCCTTCTCCTCCCCCCACCCCAGAAAAGCATTTTTCTCTTAGCAAGAAGGGTTTCCCCCCCACTCTGGGGAAAAGACGTTCACAGCTTTGGATCTCCTGAGCCGGTTTCCTTGCAAAAAGCGGTCTCTTTGGCTGGCCACGGAAGTGCAGGCAGCCCTTGCTGAGATGCGCAGACAAGGTTTTAACCAGGATTGCCACAGGAGCCTCTGCCAAGCTACAGACAGAGTAGGAATGGCAATGCCAGTTCCCCCCCCCTGCCCTGCTGCAGCTGCGTCTGGCGCCACCTGGTGGAGACAGGAGGGGGTGAAGCACATTTCATTATTTTAATAATGATAACAACATAATAATAATAGTAATAACAACAAAACAACAACAACAACAAAACAACAATAACAACAACAACAACAACAACAACAACAATAATGTTGGAAGGGACCCTGGAGGTCATCTAGTCCAATCCCCCCCCCCCGCTCAGGCAGGAAACCCTATACCATTTCAGACAAATGGCTGTCCAGTCTCTTCTTGAAAACTTCCAGAGTTGGAGCATTCACCGCTTCAGGTGGCAGATTGTTCCACTGGTTAATAATTATGATTTATGTACAGGCAGTCCCCAACTTTATCACCACAAGTGAGCCCAAAATTTCTGCGGCTAAGCGAGGCGTGTGTGAAGTGAGTTTTGCCCCATGTTACGACCTTCCTTGCCCCAGTTGTTAAGTGAGTCACTGCAATCCTGAAGTGAGTCTGGCTTCCCCTCCCCCCGTTGACTTTGCTTGTCGGGAGGTAGCCAAGGGGGATCACGTGACCCCGGTGTTGAAAGAAAAATCTTCATCACGGTCCCGTCCAAGCCGGGAACAAACGACATGGCGACTGCTTTAGAAAGAAGGTTGCAGTTTATTGAAGAGCAGAGCCAGACAGGAAGATGGCTCTGGAAGAAAAGAGAGTGAGCACTTGTAGGGAGTGGGTTTTTATACCCTCTGGAGCCTTTTGTTTGGAGTTGTTTCCTGTTCCTGTTTGAGGCTTTGTATTTCCTGTGTCATGTATGCTGACCTGTGACCCTTTGGCATCTGTGGGTTAATCCTATTAGGTCCTGTCTTAGAATTTGGGTGGGGTATGTGGATTTTAGGGGGTCTTCTAAATCTTCTAGCTGGGGCCTCCAACCTTCCTGAATGGATTATCACATCTGCATTTCTACAGAGCTGGTTTCCGCTTGGGGGAGGGAGACTTGGGGCTATTAAGAAAAAAACTGGGCATGCTTTTCTGCCTCTTTAAGATCCTTTGAGGAAATATATTTTTTCTGCCCTTTTAATATTTCCTTCTCTGGGGGGGCTGACTTCCCACAGTGCCCCTTTGGCATTGGTGGGTTAATCCTATTATGTCCTGTCTTAGACTTTGCGTGGGGTATGTAGATTTTAGGGGTCTTTGTCTTCCTAAGCTTCTAGCTGGAAGCCTCCAACCTTCCTGAATGGATTATCACATCTGCATTTCTACAGAGCTGGTTTCTGCTGAGTTGTCTGGCTGGGGGGTGAGGGGAGAAGTTTCTGCCTTGAAGATCCTTTGGGGAAATATAATATTCTGCCTTTTAATATTCCCAAAAATATTTTTTTCCCCAGGGGGTGGGGGGTGGGGCTGACTTCCCACACCGGGACACTGCGATTGTCATAAATAGGAGTCCATTGCCAAGCATTCAAATTCTGATCCCAGGACACAGGGATGCCGCAACGATCGTCGGTGTAAATGTCAGCCGTGAGTCACTATTTTCAGCACCCTTGTAACTTTGAACAGTCACTAAGCGAGTCGGCGGGCTCGGAAACGGGTGCGAAAAGAGAGACATTCTGCCAGTCATATTGTTTTGGGTTCTGCTCTGTGGAATTGGGGGACGGGGGATGGATCTGTAGAGAAGATAAAGGAATATTTTTCTCAAACAGGGCTCTTCAAACTGGGCCCTTTGATGACTTGTGGACTTCAACTCCCAGCATTCCTCAGCCAGCATTCCTGTGTTATTTTACCCTGCAGTTTTTCCAAAGCTTTCTTCTCCAGCAAAAGAGGCTTCTGTTTCCTATCTTATTGTCTTCTCTCTCTCTCTCTCTCTCTCCCTCTCTCTCTCTCTCTCTCTCTCTCTCTCTCTCTCTCTGTGTGTGTGTGTGTGTGTGTGTGTGTGTGTGTGTGTGTGTGTTCATTCCTTTGCAGCCGAACTTCAACGCTGGACAAACATTGCTCCAGGCAGGATCTTCCCTTCTATCCTTTTGCAGCCTTGGAAAATCTTTCCGCTCTTCTTCCCCTCCCAATCTGCCAGAGCCCCACTGTTTCACACACACACACACACACACACACACACACACACACACACACTGCCTTCCCTTGGGGTGGATTGGAGGCCTGGGAAGCGGGGAGGCTGCAGGACCCTGGAGACATGACAGTGTAGCAGGAGGCAGAATCTCCCAGCCCAGAGCCCTGGGTCGACCCAAGAGGAGATTCCTGCAATGGTCACACTTCCTTGTCCTGCTCTCTGGAAAAGAGACACTGTGCAAGGACACTCGGGAAGGGCGGGCAAACCCACCCTAGGCTGCTCTTTGGCCTGAGGGGAAAGGAGAGCGGGTTCCCTCACTGACACCCCCACTTTGACATGCAGCCCCCTTGCACAAGTGAGTTTTCTCCAGCCCTCGTCCCTCTGCTGGCTGATTGTGGGTGGTGTTGTACATGGTGGGTGTTGTAGTCCAGCCGGACTCTAGAGGGCACCTGGCTGGGGGAAGGAAACGAGCAGGCAATGCTGGACAACCTGTGAACTGTGGGGTCCTTGGTGCTCTCTGAGCCTGGCTGTTTTCTGGCAGTTTCCCCATTAGGGAGCATCCTCAGTGCATGAAGGAAATGGATTTGGCATGGAGGAGGAGGAGGAGGAGGAGGAGGAGGAGGAGGAGGAGGAGGAGGAGGAGGAGGAGGAGGAGGAAGAAGAGATCTGTGGGGTCCTTGGTGCTCTCTGAGTTGGGTGGTTTTCTTGGAGATGTTTCATGACCCAACTAGGCAACATCATCAGTGCTGGAAGGGAGGATGGTTTGGGAGAGAAGGAGGAGGAGGAGGAGGAGGAGGAGGAGGAGGAGGAGGAGGAGGAGGAGGAGGAGGAGGAGGAGGAAAGCCTGTGGGATCCTTGGTTCTCTCTGAGCTTGGGTGTTTCCTTCCAGTCCTTTCATGACCCAACTAGATAACATTATCAATGCTAGAAGGGAGGGGGGTTTGCAGGGAGGAGGGAAGGGCTGTGGGGTCCTTGGTGCTCTCTGAGCTGGGTGGTTTTCTTGGAGACTTTTCATGACCCAACTAGGGACCATCATCAGTGCTAGAAGGGAGGAGGGTTTGCAGAGAGAACAAGGAAAAGGAGAGGAGGAGGAGGAGGAGAGGAAGGACTATGTGGCCCTTGGTGCTTTCTAAGCTTGCTGTTATCCTGCAGACATTTCATGACCTTTCAGTGCTAATAGGAGTGGGGTTTGCTCTCTGTTTATATACCAGTGGCTTGTACCGTCAGTTTTGATGAGAGTGCTGTTTTTTTTCTTGATAATTCCTTGATTAGATTATTATTTATAAACGGAGAGCAAACCCCAGTCCCTTTTAGTATTCAAGATGTTGTCTAGTTAGGTCACGAAAGATCTGCAAGAAAACTACCAAGCTCAGAGAACATCGAGGACCGCAGAGTAACAGAACAACAGAGTTTGTTGGAAGGGACATTGGGGGTCATCTAGTCCAACCCCCTGCTCAGGCAGGAAACCCTATTCCATTTCAGACAAATGGCTGTCCAGTCTCTTCTTAAAAACTTCCAGTGTTGGAGCATTCACAGCTTCTGGAGGCAGGTAGTTCCACTGGTTAATTGTTCTAACTGTCAGGAAATTTCTCCTTAGTTCCAGGTTGCTTCTCTCCTTGATGAGTTTCCATCCATTGTTGCTTCTTGTCCTTGTCTTCTGGTGCTTTTGGAGAATAGCTTGACTCCCTCTTCTTTGGGGCAGCCCCTGAGATACTGGAAGGCTGCTATCATGTCACTCCTAGTCTGATCTTCCTGGATAGGTTGGTCCTCTGCTCCTCTCCTGCTCTTTGCCAGCTTTGCCAGTTGGAGTCCCCATGAATGGTCCACCTTCTCCTCTTCCCTCTCCAGAACTTTTCAGAGTTCCTCCAGAGTGGAACTTTTTTCCTCTGCTTTGTCTCACAAACTTTGGCCATTAATAATGGATTTGCTGAGAGCGTTTTTCCCTCCGGCTGTAAACAAACCATCCATTTCTTTTCTGCAGCCCATTAAAAGGCCAAAAGCTTCGCTGGTTATTTATTGTTTAGTCCAAAAGCAGATTAACTATGCCCCAGACAGCTTCCAGACTTTATTTTTATACGGTTTGATCACAGATGGAGATTGGTGGGGGGCCAGAAGAGGGAAGCCGCTCAATCAATTTCTCATATTAAACTTTGGAAGCTCTCTGTGGAGGGAGCCTGTTAAGCCACCTGGCCTTTACGCTACGGGGATTTTATTTTATTATTTTATTTTATTATTTTATTTATTTTATTTTATTTTATTTTATTTTATTTTATTTTATATTTATTATTTTATTTTATTTTTTATTTTATTTTATTTTATTATTTTATTTTATTATTTTATTTATTTTATTTTATTTTATTTTATTTTATATTTATTATTTTATTTTATTTTTTATTTTATTTTATTTTATTATTTTATTTTATTTTATTTTTTACAAAACTAAGATGTAGTAGGACATCAAATCATCTAAATTATGGATCCATTCTCAATATTCCAGGCACAGCAGCAGTCATGGGAATACATGAGGCTTATTCAAAAGCAAAATAGGAGTGTAAAGTAGAGGGTCCGACGCAAGGAAGAGATGCCAGCCGGAGTACGAGTTCAGCTCTTTATTGTGGGGGGGGGGTTGTACTGGAGAACAAGGGCTACTTGGCCTCCTTATATACTTGGCCAGGCAGGCGGCTAGCCAATGGGGTTGGCCCTAGGTTTCCCGCCAAAACTGGGTTTCCCGCCAAAACTGTCTAGGCCAACGCCCCCTGGTGGCTGTTGCTATGCAGATGCCTGCACTTGGATACATAACACCAGGGAAGCAGCTCAATTTTTGACATTGAAATGGCTGAATGGGGATGGATACTTTTTCCTTCCTTCTTTCCTCCCTCCTCCCTCCTCTTGTTTCCTTCCTTCTTTCATCCCTCCTTCTCTTATTTCCTTCCTTCTTCCTTCTCGTGTTTCCTTCCTTCTTCCTTCCTTCCATCCTTCTCCCTCCTACTCTTCTTTCCTTCCTTCCTTCTTTCTCCCTCCTTTCTTCCTCCTTCTCTTATTCCTACCCTTCCTTCTTCCTTCTTTCTTTCCTCCCTCCTCTTATTTCCTTCCTCCCTCCTCCCTCCTTCTCTCATTTCCTTTCTCCCTTCCTTTCTTATTTCCTTCCTTCCTCCTCCCTTCTCATTTCCTTCTTCCTTCCTTCCTTCTGTCCTTCCTTCCTTCCTCCTCCCTCCTTATTTCCTTCCTTCCTCCCTCCCTCCTCCTTCCTTAGTTCCTTCCTTCCTCCTCCCTTCTTCTCATTTCCTTCTTCCTTCCTCCCTCCCTCCTCCCACCTTCTCTTATTTCCTTCCTCCCTTCCTCCTCCTTCCTTATTTCCTTCCTTCCTCCTCCTTTCTTCTTGTTTTGCTTCCTTCATCCTTCCTTCCTTCCTCCTTCCTCCTACTTATTTCCTTCCTTCCTTCCTCCTCCTTGTCTTATTTCCTTCCTTCCTTTTCCTCTTTCCCCTCCTCTTCTCCTCCTTCCCTCCCTAGATGTAGATGATCCAGATCTACAATTCTGTGATAAATATAATTTCCTTAAATCAAACATTCTCAACAACAACAACAACAACAACAACAAAAGAAACCCCAAAATGTCTACCGCCCATTGTTCCTTCTCTTTAGTTCACCCCGAGAAACCAAATAGGTGACTGGGAGCTCAGAAGCTTCACTGCAAATATTCTTCTGCCTCACGCAGGATCCAAAAGTAGAGTCATCTCTGGATTTTTAACGTGCCCATGATGCAAATACTGGGCCCAGGACGCACAAGACCTGTTCCAGATGACACTGAACCAAGGCATAATATTCAGCCTTGTTCTGTGTCTGTTCAGGGCAGCTGTGTTTGTCTTCTGAAGACCCTGAGTCAGGGTAGGCAACCTTGGCTCTTTTATGACTGGTGGACTTCAACTCCCAGAATTCCTGAGCCAGCATGGGGGAACTGTGGCCCCTTCGTGACCCGTGGACTTCAACTCCCAGAATTCCTGAGCCAGCATGGGGGAACTATGGCCCCTTCGTGACTCGTGGACTTCAACTCCCAGAATTCCTGAGCCAGCATGGGGGAACTATGGCCCTTTCATGACTCGTGGACTTCAACTCCCAGAATTCCTGAGCCAGCATGGGGGAACTATGGCCCTTTCATGACTCGTGGACTTCAACTCTCAGAATTCCTGAGCCAGCATGGGGAACTATGGCCCCTTCATGGCTTGTGGACTTCAACTCCCAGAATTCCTGCGCCAGTGTGGGGGAACTATGGCCCCATTTATGACTTGTGGACTTCAACTCCCAGAATTCCTGAGCCAGCATGGCTCAGCTTGGAAACTCCCTTTCCCCTCAGCATGGCTGGTTCAGGAATTCTGGGAGTTGAAGTCCACAAGTCATAAAAGAGCCAAGGTTGCTTATCCCTGCCCTGGGCGAATGTTCTTTCCTGCCATCCAGCTCCAGCTGCCTCATTCCTCTCCCATGGCAATAGGGAAAAGGATGTTGCTCCAACTTCCATGGTCCATAATGATGGATGCTCAGAAGGGCAGCCTTCTCATCCATGCCTGCCGTGACCTGCTCAATGTTCTGATTGTGATTCCGTGAACCTGGAACAGCGCATCAAGTTTTGGTCACCACATTACAAAAAAAAAAAAGATGTTGAGACTTTAGAAAAAATGCAGACAGGAGCAACTCACGACAATTAAAGGCCTGGAGACAAAAACACGAAAAATGGTGTTGGCCAGTCTAGAGAAAAGGACTAGGGGTGACAGGATAGCAGTCTTCCAATATCTCAGGGGCTGCCCCAAAGAAGAGGGAGTCAAGCTGTTCTCCAAAGCGCCTGAAGGCAGGACAAGAAGCAATGGATGGAAACTCATCAAGGAGAGAAGCAACCTGGAACTAAGGAGAAATTTCCTGACAGTGAGAACAATTAACCAGTGGAACAACCTGCCTCCAGAAGCTCCAACACTGGAAGTTTTTAAAAAGAGACTGGACAGCCATTTGCCTGAAATGAGTATAGGGCTTCCTCCTTGAGTAGGGGGCTGGACTAGAAGATCTTTGAGGTCCCTTCCAGGTCAATTCTGATTGATTGATTGATTGATACCATCTCGTCTTCCAGTGAAGCTGGAAGACCTTCCCATCCTTAGCCACCCTCTCTGATGGGCTTTGCTCCTTCCTGCATCTCCTGGGTCCTTGCGTGTACCAAGAATTCCTCTGTGTTTGAGGAATGTGTTGAATAGGACGCCAAACGCCTCTGGCAGGTTCACGACATGCCACAAGGCTTGGTTTCCAATCAGTCCTTCATCCATCTGGAGGCAACCCTGATCAGTGTTTAACATGCTGCTGGAATATCCTTCCCAAAAAGACAGGTGTAACCGGGTGACTTATCTGGAGGAATAACGCCGCCAACTGCAGAAATACATCTTTTTAGGAAGTTAGACACGATTCGAGCTTTGGTTTGAAAGCCGTCCAGCAGAGAGCTTACAAATTACAGGTTCTGTGCAAGCCAGCAGCGTTTGTTGTTGTTGTTGTTCTGGTCCCTGAAGTCCAAATGCCTGGCGGCCATCACAGTGATGGGATGCTCAACCTCGAGTGAGCAGAAATGAGGAGCTTGACGTTAAAAGCTGCCGAAGGATGCCTAGATGAAAAGAGGGAAGCAGGAGCCCTTTAACAAATGAAACAAAATCAGCCCAGTCCTTGGCAGGCACTCCAGACTGTGCAGGAAACACCCATCTGTTAATGTTTGGCAAGTAGATTCAATTAGTCTGAAGAGACTGGCTGGCTGAGAGACCCACTGACTAATTGGCACAACGCTCAAGGAAGCAATAAAAGAGAATCAGGGCTGAACCGGGAGACCCTCTGTGGGCTTGGCAGTTTTCCTGTAGACCTTTCATTATTCAATTATTTTATTTATTTTTATTTTATTTTAATTCCATTTATATCCCGCCCTTCTCCGAAGACTCAGGGCGGCTTAGAAGCTTAGCAGTAGCCTTCATTCTATGTATATGCCTGCTTATTAGGGCTTTCACACACACCCCAAGCGGCATTATTACAAAGTCAGCTTATTGCCCCCAACAATCTGGGTCCTCATTTTACCTACCTCGGAAGGATGGAAGGCTGAGTCAACCTTGAGCCTGGTGGGATGCGAACCTGCACTAATTGCAGGCAGCTGGTGTTACTTAAGGAGGCATTAGGGTTAGGGAACATCATCATTGTTTGAAGGGAGTATGGCTTGTGAGGAGGAGGAGGAGGAGGAGGAGGAGGAGTGTGGGGTCTTTGGCGGTCTCTGAGCTGGGTTGTTTTCTAGGAAACGTTTCATGACCCAAACTAGGTAACATCATCAGTGCATTTATGGAGAGGAGGAGGAGGAGGAGGGAGAGGAGGAATAGCAGCATAACGGAAGGGACCTTGGACATTTTCCAGCCCAACCAGGAGATCCTATTCCATTTCAGACAAGCAGCTATGCAGCCTCTTCTTAAAAACCTCCAGTGACGAAGCACCCACAACTTCTGGAGGCAAGCCATTCCACCAATTTTTTCTCTCAGGAAATTCCTCCTTAGTTCTAGGTTGCTTCTCTTTTTGATTAGTTTCCATCCATTACTCTGCCTTCAGATGCTTTGGAGAATAGCTTGATTCCCTCTTCTTTATGGCAGCCCCTCAAATATTGGAAGACTGCTATCATGTCCCCCCTCGTCCTTCTCTTCATTAAACGAGACATGCCCAATTCCAGCAACTGTTCCTTGTATGTTTTAGCCTCCAGTCTCCTGATCATCTTTGTTGCTCTTCTCTGCACTCTTTCCAGAGTCTCAACATCTTTTTTACATCGTGGTGACCAAAACTGGATCCAGGATTCCAAGTGTGGCCTTACCAAGGCCTTGTAAAGTGGTATTAAGTGATCTTGATTCTGTCCCTCTGTTAATGCAGCCTAATAGTGTGTTGGCCTTTTTTGGCAGGTGCCGCACACGGCTGGCTCCTATTTAAGTGATTGTCCACTAGGACTCCCAGGTCCCTCTCACAGTTGCTACTATTGAGCCAGATGCCATGATTGTAACTGTGGGTGAAACTATGGTCATAAGTTAAGGACTGTTTTGTTCTGCATCATATCTAAGAAATTAAAACTATCGAATTAATCCTCCAGAAAATGTACTCGACCTGGTTACAGAGTCAACCTGTTTTCTAGATTCGTAAAATCCAGCAACCCCCAAATGGGGTGGATCCCTTCTGCCCTGATTCAGTACTACCCTAGGGGCACTTCAAATAAATAAATGCACTGCGCGACACACTCTGTTTCTTCTGTATCAATCCTGGTTTGTCCTTTCTAGTTTTGCAAACCAGTCTCTTTGGTTGCAAAGATGCTGCACTAGGAGTAAGACCCCACTTGGAATACTGCACCCAGTTTTGATCACCACGATAAAAAAAAGATGTTTTTTTTTATTGAAAAGTTTTACAGTACATTTTTGAATACAAAACTCCTCCCCTCCCCCTCCCCTCTCCCCAAACCTCCCCAACTCTCCCCTCCCCTCCCCCCTCCCCGACTTCCCAGAGCTAAATACAGGGTATAAAAGTACAAACAAACATAATCTAAAATATGCAAACAACAATAAAATATTAAATTCTATCGCACTTTAACTCTTAATAAAATAACTACAGGATGTTGAGTCTCTGGAAAGAGTAGAGAGAAGAACAACTAAGATGATCAGGGGACTAATAAGGACACTTCTATGGACATGGTTTGGGATGCTAGCAAGGCCTACATGAGAGGGGTGCTGATATATATGAATAATAAACACAGACGTACCTTGGAAGCCAGAAGGAAAGAACTGGAGAACGAAATTAAGGAAAAAGAGAAGGCCTTGATTTTGAACCCATTGGATGTGAAGACTAAGGAGGTTATTAAGCTATTAAGAGGACAATTTGATAAATTAATGGCTGATCAGGTGGCAACCAATTTGCGGTTTGCCAGGCATAATACCTTTTGTAATGCTAATAAGCCAGGTAGATGGCTAGCTTACAGACTAAGGAAAAAGCAAAGGGCTTCTAATATAGACAAAATTGAGCATAAGGGAAAGGTTGTGTTTCAACAGGATCTTATTAAGGAAGCCTTTGTGGATTTTTATTCTAAATTGTATGCTAAGGAGAAGATTAATGAAAAAGACATTGATGTATATTTGGAGAATGCTAGCATCCCGGTTCTTACGCAAGCACAAAAAGAGGAGATTAATCAATTGATCACAGAAGAAGAAATTCTTACAGCAATTAAGGAATTGAAGGTGGATAAAGCGCCAGGTACAGATGGTTTGACTGCGGCCTATTACAAAAATTTACAATTAGAGTTGATAAAACCGCTAAAGGAGTTATTCCAGATAATTCAGAGAGGGGGAAAGGTGCCTCCGTCTTGGAGAACTGCTTTTATTTCTTTGATTCCGAAGGAAGACCAAGATGCTACTCAAGTAAAAAATTATAGACCGATATCACTTTTAAATACAGATTATAAGATATTTGCTAAGGTGTTGGCTAATAGACTGATGAGGGTTCTGCAACAGGTGATTCATGGGGATCAAACGGGGTTTATCAGTGGTAGGCAAATGAAAAATAATGTGAGGCATATAGTTGATGTGTTAGAGTTTTTGGAAAGGAACAACCAGATCCCTGCGGCGCTAATTTTTTTAGATGCTGAAAAAGCTTTTGATCAATTGAATTGGCAATTTCTGATGAAAGTTTTAGATAAAATGAATTTTGGGGATAAATTTTTGCAACCAATTAGAGCATTATATCAAAAACAAACTGCCCGGATAATAGTTAACAATAGTTTGACTGAAGTTTGTAATATTGAGAAGGGCACAAGGCAAGGGTGTCCGTTATCACCTTTGTTATTTGTGTTAACATTGGAGATATTATTGGTAAAAATACGGAGTTCGGAAAGAATTAAGGGTATACAAATTAGAGATCAGGATTATAGATTGAGAGCGTTCGCAGATGATCTGGTTGTTACGGTGACCCAGCTGGAGAATTCTGTTGTGGACCTGATGGAGATAATAATGCAATATGGGAAGGTTTCTGGATTTAAAGTTAATGCACAAAAAACTAAAATTCTGGCCAAAAATATGACAGTATCGCAAAAGGCTCTTTTAGAAGGATTAACTGGATTTGAGATTGCTAAAAGGGTCAAATACTTGGGGGTGTTTTTGTCACCCTCTAATACAAAGTTATATAAAAATAACTATGAAAAATTATGGGGAAAAATTCAAAAAGAAATGGAGAGTTGGGAAAAATTGCAATTGTCTTTATTGGGGCGAATCGCAGCAGTGAAAATGAATGTCCTGCCTAAATTTTTATTCTTATTTCAAATGATACCGGTTCTTAAGAAAGATTCTAATCTGGAGGAATGGCAGCGAGGTATCAACAAATTTGTCTGGGCAGGGAAAAGGCCACGAGTTAAACTTAAGATTATGCAGGATACTCGTGAAAGAGGTGGTCTTAAAATGCCTAATCTTAAATTATATTATGAAGCTGCTGCGTTAGCAGGAATAAGTGATTGGATTAATTTGACACAAGAGAGATTATTAAATCTTGAGGGCCACGACTTGTTGTTTGGCTGGCATGCATATTTGTTGTATGATAAAAAGGTAGATAATGTGTTTAAAGCGCATATTTTAAGACAGGCATTGTTGAGAGTTTGGAAGAAGTATAGACATAAGTTAGATTGTAGGATACCATTGTGGGCAATCCCAAAACACGCAATAGAAAATATAAATGTTGGTTTTAAACATGACGTGACTACGTATAAGGAGATTTTAAGTTTGGAAAGAAATGTCTGGTGTCTGAAATCGTACACTCTCTTGCGAGATGAGAAGATTGTTCAAACTTGGTTCCAATATATTCAGCTACGGGCCAGGTGGAAAGAAGATCAAAAAACTGGTTTTACAATGACTGATGAAAATCTAATAAAGCAAATTAGAAAGCAGGGTCCAGCACATATCAAACGGATATATCTTGCATTGATAGAAATTGATTCAGAAACAGAACTTGTTAAAGATTGTATGATAAAATGGGCCCAAAACATCCAAGAAGTTATTACAATGGACACGTGGGAAAAGATCTGGGTGAGGAATGTAAAATTTACACAAGCTCAAAACTTAAGAGAGAACTTTTATAAAATGTTTTATAGATGGCATCTAGATCCTAAGAAGCTTGCAAGTATGTATCCGAATTATCAGCCTAAGTGCTGGAGGTGTGGCGATGAAGATGCAACATATTTTCACATATGGTGGACTTGTAAAAAGGTTAAGGCCTTTTGGATAAAAATTTGGTGGAACATGCAGAAGATTTTCAAGCAAAGGATAAAGTTTTGTCCGCAACTTTTTTTGTTAGGTATAATTACAGATGCTACGGTTGTGGACATTAAGCTGATGTTGAATTTAATTACGGCAGCAAGACTCTTAATAGGTCAATATTGGAAGAAGGAGGAACTGCCGACTGTAGAAGAATGGACTTTAAAGGTTTCTGACCTGGCAGAGATGGCAAAGATCTCGGCTTATTTGAAAGATCACTCGCAAGAACGTTATATTATGGAGTGGAGAAAATGGATTGAGTATATCCAGAACAAATATGGGACTAAAAAGTTTCATGTAGCATTTGAATAAGTCTTCCTTTCTTTTTCTTTTTCTCTTTGTTTTTATATTTAATAGTAATAGTGTTTGTAGTTATCCTATATGAGCTAGAGAGTGATAGATTTTAGAGTTTATGATTGTTAGCATATGGATGTTTATGATTGTTTTTTTTTGTTTTTATACCTTGTACTTAGCTCTGGGAAGTCGGGGGGGGGGGAGGGGGGGGAGGGGTAGGGAGGGATGGGTACGGGAGGGGGAGGGGGGATTGTTAAAGATAAAATGTATGTTAAAACTTTTCAATAAAAAAAAAAAGATGATCAGGGGACTGAAGGCTGAACCATATGAAGAATGGTTGCTGGAATTGGGTATGTCTAGTTTAATGAAGAGAAGGACGAGGGGGGACAGGATAGCAGCCTTCCAATATCTCAGGGGCTGCCCCAAAGAAGAGGGAGTCAAGCTATTCTCCAAAGCACCTGAAAGCAGGACAAGAAGCAACGGATAGAAACTCATCAAGGAGAGAAGCAACCTGGAATGAAGGCAAAATTTCCTGATACTGAGAACAATTAATCAGTGGAACAGCTTGCCTCCGGAAGTTGTGGGTGCTTCATCACTGGAGGTTTTTGAGAAGACAGTGGACCACCATTTGTCTGAAATGGCATATGGCTTCCTGTGTGAGCAGCGGCTTGGACTGGAAGACCTGAAGGTCGCTTCCAACTCTGTGATTCTGTTATTATTCAATTATAAATGTGCTTCCCTGCACTGCACCATCACAGAAGAGGAGCTATCACACAGGTTAAGCTAGTGAAGATGGCAGGCAGCCACTCCTGGCAGACACCTGACCTGGTTACTTTATTTGTCTTGGGACAAATGAATGGCAGCGAATGGCCCCAGGTAGTATTCCTTGGTAAATGAGCATTCACCCCCATTCACCTGGACCTTTTAATGTGGTTTAAAGCCACTGTATGAACACAGAACTTGGTGCAGAAAGAAAAATCTTCATCAGGGTCCAGTCCCAAGCTGGGAATAAACAAAATGGAGACTGCTTTAGAAAAAAGGTGGTAGTTTATTGAAGAGCAGAGCCAGACAAAAATGAGGCACTGGGAAAGCTGACCACATGTTGCAGGGAGCGGTGGGTTTTTATATCTTCTTGGCCTTTTTGTGTTTGGAGTTGTTCTTGTGGCATGAACTTTGACCTGAGTCTGAGCGTGCCTTTCTGGTATTCTGGTATTTTTTTTTTTTTTTTTTTTTTTTTTTTTTTTTGCCACGCCTCCTGGAAGATGGCCGCTCGCAGCTGATCGCGGAGATCAAAGGATGCGAGTTTGGCATGGAGCCCTGCAGGGGGCTGCTGTTCCCTAGCCCGGATGGGCGACAGGACCCTCCGAGGCTTTGGTGGAGCCCGTAATGAGCGCCAGTAGTAACAACGGGGCGGTATTGGAAAGGGATGGCGAAGCGGCAAGGAGGCAAGGCTCCCGGACTCGAAGGGGCCAAGCGGAACGGCTCGATCAGGCTGACGGTCGAATTACAACGGCCGAAAGCAACCGGCGGCACCCTACGGCAACCTGTAAAGCGGCCGAGGATGGTCGGGCTGCAACGTGCAGTTTGCAGCCTTTTCTGGCTCGCTCAAACCAGCAAAGAGCATATACCAGCCGGCAGCTGCCGATGGGATCTTGCGGCGGTCCCCAAATCAGCTGTTAAGCGGCCAGCTTGGATGCGAGTAACCGGCGGCACCCCGCGGCAGCCTGTAAAGCGGCCGGTGATGGGCGGGCTGCAACGCGCAGTTTCCAGCCTTTTCTGGCTCGTTCAGACCGGCAGAGAGCATATACTAACCGGCAGCTGCCGGTGGGATCTTGCGGCGGCCTCCAATTCAGCTGTTAAGCGGCCTGCTTGGATGCGCGGCATGCGGAAGCCTGCAACGGACATACAACGACCTGATCGATCTCCCTTCGATAGACAAACGGTCCGGCCCTGCAGCCACCTGCGGAGGAGCTGTAACGACCTGGGGCTGCCTACAAAGGTAGCCTGGACGGCGAGGCTCCAGAATTGGTGGCTACTGCCCCCCATCTGCCCATCTATAAGATCTTCGCGCTCCCCCCCCACGACAGAGATCTGTGGGATGATGGCCACCGTCTGTAGGCTAGAGCGCCATTTAAAACCCTCCTATATCTGGTCTGGAGGGCGGAATTCACCAGGGACCACCTGAAGCTTTATTTGGAGGTGGGATGTGCCGAAAGGCCCCCGAGATAGCAGTTATCCTCTCGGGATCATAACTTTAAGTCCAGATAATCCCTCCTTCATTTTTTCACCGGAGACTGACTACAGCCCCTCGGTCGCGATGACATCTTAGGCATGGAGATAGATGAACTACCACCGCTCATCACCGGAGCTACGAAGTTATCCACCAACAGACTATGCTAGCATTCACCGGACTCTCTCTCCTCCTGCGACCTACCCGGAGCTGGATGGTGACCCCCTGAGATCCTGATCACTGTGAGAGGGTGACCATGTTCTCAGGAGCCACTACTTCAGCTCTGTGGTCTTGATATGCAGTTGTTCCTACCAGCTCGTCCTTTACTCCTATTTCCACCTCTGATGGCTTACACCAGAAGTGAGCTACTTGCCCTGAGAGCTTCCCCACTCTCTCAGAGATGGCCATCAGACCTACGCCGCCGTTTCCTTAATGACGGGTCCTGGGACCCCGAGAGGTGGCATGGCGCCAAGAAGAGGCTCTTGGGTTTTCTTTTAAAATTTTTTGAAGGGTTAGGGAGGGGGGAGGGTCAGGCCCAGCAAATCGAGGGGAAGATCCCACCGGACCTGTCTCAGCCTAAATTGGCCAATGGTCGCGGCAATATGAGGGCCATGGAGAGTCTTGTAAACCAGGGGGATGGGACAGGGATACCGATCCCCACAGTAATTGGGAATGGCAGCAGATGGAGGAGCAGAGGGTCATATCGTATTCTGAGATCACGCCCACGCTATCTTCTTGCTGTGGCGCGCTCTGACCCTCTGGCTCCCGCTTGCTGCCCTGGGGAAGAGGGAGGTCTGACTCCTGAGCTCAGGCTGATCTATTTTAATGCCAGGTCTGTTGTGAATAAAGCTCCCCTCATCCATGACTTGATCGAGGAGGAAGGCGCAGACCTGGCATGCATCACGGAAACCTGGCTGGGCCCAGAGGGAGGGGTCCCTCTGACTGATTTATCCCCCCCAGGTTTCCGTGTGCTACATCAACCTCGAGCTCAGGGTAGGGGAGGTGGCGTGGCGATCGTTATCAGAGAGACCCTCCATCCGCGGGAGGCCACTGCCCCTCAGATAGACGGATGTGAATCCCTCCTATTAAGGTGGGGTCCTGGTGGTCAGTTGGGCCTACTTCTGGTATACCTCTCTCCAAGCTGCACAGCAACGGTTCTACCCAAGCTACCCGACGCCATCTCAGGATTGGCGGTCGAATTTCCAAAGCTTATGGTACTGGGAGATTTTAATCTACCTTCCCTGGGCAGTGCATCAGAAGTGGCCCGAGAGTTCATGGCCTCCATGACGGCCATGGACCTTACTCAAATTACTCAGGACCCAACTCACGAGGGAGGAAACATGCCGGATCTAATTTTTGTCTCTGGGCAGTGGCTAAATGGGATGGGTGGGGTTACTCCAACATCACAACCCCTTTCATGGACAGACCACTACCTCCTGCGGTTGGGCCTCCGTCACGTCACCCCCCGATGTCAGGAAGCGGAACCGACCAGGTGGTTCCGCCCCAGGCGCCTGATGGACCCAGATAAATTCCAGATGGCGCTTGGACCGATTCCCACCTCCCTCTCCCACAACCCGGTCGAGTCCTTAGTTAATGCCTGGCAACAGGCTGCTTCGGAGGCGCTCGACCGTGTTGTCCCTTTGCGGCCTCTGACCCGGCGCAAGTCCCGACTCGCTCCTTGGTTCTCCAAGGACCTGCGGGAGATGAAGCGCCAGAGAAGGGGCCTAGAGAGCATTTGGAGAGCCAGTCGGTCCGAGTCTGACCGAACACAGTTAAGATCCTTTTCTAGATCCTATCTTGTGGCAATGAGGGTGGCAAAGCACGCCTACTTCACCACCCTCATTGCGTCCGCAGATAATCGCCCGGCCGCCCTATTTAGAGTGGTCCGCTCCCTTTTAAGTCAAGAGACGGGAGAGGACCCCCTACATGGACGGGCTGAGGAATTTAGTAAATATCTGGTGGACAAAATTGCTCAGATTCGGGCTGGTCTGGACTCTGACTGGGCAGTATCTAACGAGAGGAAAACGATGAAGTTGGCCAAGTACATTTGGGAAGAGTTCGATCCTGTGACTCCGGATGAAGTGGACAAGATCATGGGGAAACTAAGTGCCGCCACATGTTTGTTGGACCCGTGTCCCTCCTGGCTAGTCTATGCTTCTCGGGAGGTTACACGAGGCTGGCTCCTAGCAGTTATCAATGCCTCACTGAGTGAAGGGTACTTCCCTGCTGCCTTGAAAGAGGCGGTGGTAAGGCCCCTCCTCAAGAAACCGGCACTGGACCCAGCTGTTTTAAACAACTTCCGTCCTGTCTCCAACCTTCGCTTCCTTGCGAAGGTCGTTGAGAGCGTGGTGGCACGACAGCTCCCTTTGAACCTGGAGGAAGCTGAATATCTAGATCCGTACCAATCGGGTTTCAGACCGGGGCACAGCACGGAGACGGCATTGGTCGCGCTGGTGAATGATCTCTGGCGGGCCCGAGATAGAGGTTATTCTTCTGTCCTGGTACTATTAGATCTATCAGCGGCTTTTGATACCATCGACCATGGTATCTTACTGCGTCGTCTTGAGGGGCTGGGAGTGGGAGGCACCGTTCTACGTTGGTTCTCCTCCTACCTCTCGGACCGTTCGCAGACGGTGTTGGCAGGAGGGCAGAGGTCAAGCCCTAGGCCTCTTAATTGTGGAGTGCCTCAGGGTTCGGTGCTCTCGCCCCTCCTGTTCAACATCTATATGAAGCCGCTGGGAGAGATCATCCGTAGCTTCGGGGTGAAATATCATCAATATGCTGATGATACCCAGCTATTCATCTCCACCCCGAACCAACCCAGTGATGCCCTCGATGTGATGTCCCGTTGTCTGGAAGCGGTACAGATTTGGATGGGAGAAAACAGGCTTCGACTCAACCCGGCCAAGACTGAGTGGCTGTACATACCGTCATCTCGTTTAGTCCAAGAGGTTCCATCTCTGACTATAGGAGGAGAGATGTTACCTCCCATTGATAAAGCACGCAATCTGGGCGTCCTCCTAGATTCACGACTCAGTTTTGAAGATCACATTGGAACCGTGGCTAGGGGGGCATTTGCCCAGATTCGTCTTATATACCAATTACGCCCCTTTTTGGACCGAGATGCCCTACGTACAGTCACCCACGCACTCGTTACCTCCCGTATTGATTACTGTAATGCTCTCTACATGGGGCTGCCCTTAAAGACCACCCGGAGGCTTCAGCTGGTGCAGAATGCAGCTGCGCGGGTTGTGATGGGAGCTTCCCGATACTCCCATATTACACCCCTCCTGCGGGAGCTGCATTGGCTACCAGTTGCCCTCCGGGTGAGATTTAAGGTGCTGGTACTTACCTTTAAAGCCCTACATGGCTTAGGTCCGGGATACTTGCAGGACCATCTGCTGCCAGGAACAAATTCCCATCGTCCAGTACGCTCACACAGAGAAGGCCTCCTCAGGGTACCGTCAGCTAGGCAATGTCGGCTGGCGACCCCCAGGGGGAGGGCCTTCTCTGTGGGAGCACCAACCCTATGGAATCAGCTCCCCCCTGAGCTTCGGATAGCCCAAAACCTCCAATCCTTTCGCCGCGGCCTCAAAACACACCTGTTCCACCAAGCTGACCTAGACTGACAGGCATCTTAATTAATTTATATTTGGTATTTTTAATTCATTTTTAAATTCTCTAATTTTTTATTGCACTGATGTTCTCAATTTCATTTATCTTGATTTATGCACTTATTATATGTTTTATTGTGAGCCGCCCTGAGTCCTTCAGGAGATAGGGCGGGATATAAATCCCATCAATAAATAAATAAATAATAAATTCTAATGGTGGTGGGTTAATCCTATTACCAAAGGTCATGTCTTTAGAGTTTGGGGGGGTGGTATATAGATTTTAGCGCTCTTTGTCTTTCTAATCTCATCAGCTTCTGGCTTCCTGCCCCCAAACTTTCTGAATAGGGTTATCACATCTGCATTTCTACAGAGCTGGTTTCTGCTTGGGGCAGAGAGACCTGGAAGCAGGTGTGTGTGTATGTGTGTTTCTGCCTTTTAAGATATTCTCCATTATTCCTTTAGGGAAATATAATATTCTGCCTTTCAATATTCCCAAAATATTTCTTTCTCAAGTGTGCTGTCCTCCCACACTGGGTTAATCTAGCATCCAGGTTAATGATATTGTGTAGTACACAATGTGTGTGTGTGTGGGGGGGGAGCAAATGACAAGTACTGGGGCTGCCCAGAAACTCAGAAGGATCAGCCAGTGCAGTGGGATACACAACTGGACAGTGTTTTCAAGCTCAGCCCCTTTTAAGATGGCTGGACTTCAACTCCCAGAATTCCAAGCTGGGGAAAATACTGGATCTACCTCCCCCTGCTTACCGACTGAGGAATTCTGGGAGTTGAAGTCCATGCGTCCATCCCAAAGAGGCTGAGCGTGAAAATCACTCCTCCAGTCCTCCTGCTTTCTGACTGGGGTCTTCCGGGGGTTGAAGCCCACCCCTCTTAAAGCTTAAAGAAAGGGAAGCAGGGCGGAAGGTTACAGCCCGGAACGTCGCGCCGCGGAAAACGTTTCCGGTGGGGAACGTTTTGGGCGGAGCACCCGCCGCGCTAGAGGCGCCCACGTGATCAGAGGCTGAGCCGCGCTGCTGTATGCGGAGTCGGCTCCCCCCCCACCGGAAGTCCCTCTTCACTTCCTGTGTCCGTCACTGAAAAGGTGCCTCCGAACGTCCCCGGCCGTCCCGGGGGTCGTGGGTTGGGGGGGGGGTCTCTCCGGCCTCTGGTGTAGGGCGCTGCTTTCTCGGAGGGGGGGCGGTAAGAGCCGCCCGTCTTCCGCCCCTTGGAGGGCTACCGGGGAGAGTGGGGGAGGGCCCGTCAGCGGTCTTCTGGGCCTGAAAAGGTGGGATAAAATGAATAATAGCAGTAACAATAATGAAGGAAGGAAGGAAGAACAGGAAGCTGGGTGGCGGTCCATGCCAGTACCTTTCAGGCAGCCTACCTCACAAGGTTGTTGTGGGGAAAAGAGGAGGCAAGAGGATTAGATAGATGATAGTGTATATATTTAACTATATATATCTTCTTTATATCATATATCATCTGTCTATACTATTCATCTATGTCAGTCTATTATCTGTCTACATCCATCTATCGTCTGTCTCTCTCCCCCATCTGTCTGTATCTCCATCCATCCATTATCTCATCTATCTATCTATCTATCTATCTATCTATCTATCTATCTATCTATCTATTTCTTTTATATCTGTACGTCTTATCTATCATCTATGTCTGTCTATATTGTATTGGTCTGTCTTTCTATCCTATCTTTTATATCTGTCTAATCTGTATGTATCTATCTTTCATATGTCTGTCCATCTAATTTATCATCTATCTCTATTCTATCTATCTATCTACTATATCTGTCTATCGATCTATCTCTGTTATCTATTTGCCTGTCTGCCAACCTACATAACTTTATTTCAAGCTTTTAGGTAAAGAACATGGGATAAAGCATTTATTCCGTATTTTAGGTACAAAGCATCCTCTTTTCCCCACAACAACCCTGAGAGGTGGGTTAGGTTGAGAGACAGACTGGCTCATCTGTTCATAACAGTTTTCGAAATGATTTGTCGCCCCCCCCCCCATTTTGTTTGAAGGGCACCTAGCAAGAGTTGACTGATACTTCTAATCTGTTGCTTGCTTTAGGGAACAGAAGGGCCTCGTGCCAAGATGCTGGCTTTGCGCAGCGCCCTGGTCTGCCCGAGGCCTCTGTGTTGGTCCGTGCGCTCGGGATGCCAAGCCTGGCTTTCAACCTGCAGTCCGGATCCAAAGCCCCCCCTCAAAAAACAAAGAGGTGAAGGAAGCCTCCAAGATTTCCGCTCCAAACTGGTTGGGGGTCCGTCTCTGCAGCACTTCCTACAATCAGCTGCTCCTACACAGGATGCCCACCGCTTGCCAGCGGAAGTCCCGGAATACCCTGCCCCTTACCTTGGACCCCTCACCCTGGCAGATTCCCCAAAGAAAGGTGAGTATGGCCACTCCACCATACCTTTCCGGCTACACAAGGGCTGATATGATTTTCTTTAGAGACATTTTTTTGGGGGGGAGAGACTCCTTGTGTCCTGCTGGGCAACCAAAGTGAGTTTGCCCACTTACGGCGTCAAAATAGTTCCCTCGCGATGAAGGAGCAGTCTGGCTCCTAGCAGGGTTGAACCTGTATTTGTATTTGGATGGATGGGAGACCACCAGGAAATCCTGAGCTTTCCAGATTAGGCCGGGGAGTCTCAAAAGGAGTGTGTCAAATCACTTTCATGTGGCTGCTAAAAAAGCTGGCCTGACAGTTACGAAGAATCGAGTTGGATTTGAACTTTTATCCTAGGTGGGCTTAGTTGCAGATGGGGGGGGTTCTCTCTGTGGGAAATGGCCATTTGTCCAGGGGTATTGAGGGGCTGCTTGGCCCAGAGGGGCTGCTTACAATTCTACAGGTAGCCCTCAACTGACCACCCCAACTGAGCCCAAAATTTCCATCACTAAGGGAGACCGTTGTTAAGTGAGTTTTGACCCATGTTACAACCTTTCTTGCCACGGATGTTCAGGGAATCAATGCAGCTGATAAGTTAGTTGCACGGTTCTGAAGTGAATCCGGCTTCCCCTTTGACCTTGATCACGTGACCCTGGGGAATGCTGCAACGGAATGCTGTAGGTGTGAAAAATGGCCGTCACTTTCTTCAATGCTGTTGTCACTTTGAACAACGTTCAGTGAGAATGCAGCCACCTCCAAAATGAAGGGCACAACTACTCAGCGACCCCTCCCTTAAGGAATCTCTCCTCCTCCTCCTCCTCCTCCTCCTCCTTTCTTTGCCTCGTAGTCTATCTGGAGACCTTCGGCTGCCAGATGAACGTCAGCGACACGGAGACAGCCTGGGCCATCCTCCAGCGCAGTGGCTACCAGAGGACTAGAAACCTGGCAGAGGTATTTGAGGGCCAGGCTGGCCGCTTCTTGGCAGGGGCCTCCTTATTCAGCGGCTGGGCTAATGGGAGTGCCAGTTCATTCATTCGTTCGTTCGTTCATTCGTTCGTTGCCCTGTCGCAGACAGACCCAGTACACCAGGGGTGTCCAAACTTTTTTCAAAGAGGGCCAGATTGGATGAAGTGAACATGCTGGAGGGCCAAACATTTTTCCGAACATTATAACAACCTCAAAATTCAGAGCTGTTTTCGAACAGGTACAAAATTCTTGCATGAAAATACCCTTGGGCATATGTGTGTGTGTGGGGGGGGGTTGCTCCCAGGAGGCCCCCTAAGCACGGCCGTCTGGAGGTGTGTCCTCCCTCCCCTCCAAAGCACGTAGCAGCCCCCCGCCCTTCCCCGGACGTCGCCTTCGCCCAGGGGAGCCAGAGGGCTTCGGAGCCGGGGCAACTCCGGCGGCTAAGAAAGCGCGCCCTGATTCTCCCGGGCCAGGCCTGCCCCGCCACTGCCTCACCTTCCTCCCTGCCGAGGAAAGAACCAGCGTCGCATGCCCCAACCCGCTAGCCGCACCCCGGTAGCCTCCGCTGCCCACACCGGGCTCAGCGCCTCGCTGGGAAGGAGGGGCGCTCCTGCCCCTCCCAGCGGAGCCGCGGCTTACCTGGGCCGCGACTGGAAGGCATTCTGCACGTGCCCAGAGGCACCACGCCCCTCCGCCAATGCGGGTGGCCCCTCTCTTGAAACCAAAAAGCAGCTCTCCCCAATTTCTGTAAGCCCCCCTCCCCCCGCCGCCTTTCCCCTAAAGAACGCCACAGCCAGCTTTCCGTGCAGGAGCCTTGCGCCCCCCCCGCGCTGGCTCCCTCACCCGGTCAGCCCCTCCAGTCTTTCGCAGAAGAAATGGGCTGATAGATGTTGGTGGAAAGGACCCCCCACCCCTTGCCTCGCCTTGAGGCTGCTGAAGAGCCTCCAGCAATGACCCGACCTACTTCCCTCGCTTGCCTTCTCCAACTCCAAACTCGCTTGTCCTACGCTCATCTTCCAAGTTTGGGCGGTGACGTCAGGATCGGGCTTCCGATGCGGCCCTCTCACTGCCCTCCCTCCTGTGGCAGACAGTCTTCTGCTTGCCGCCCTCAATCAGAAGGGAGGGCCGCATTTACACAGAGCAGGGAGGGCTGTTAGAGGGCCGTATTAAACCGCCCCCCGGGCCGCAAATGGCCCCCGGGCCGGACTTTGGACATGCCTGCAGTACACAATCTGGGGGGTTGAGGGGTCCTTGGTGTTCTCTGTGCAAGTTTTTGTTCGTTTTTTCCTTGCAGACATTTCATGACCCGACTAGGTGACGTCATTGGGGCTAGAAGGGAGTGGGCTCGTCAGCATTGGTGGGAATGTTCTTGATTCGATTATTGTTTACTCTTAGCTTGTTTGCCTGTTAGTAGAGTCCTTACCCGCCCTGGTTCCACCAATGATAAATGATGGTTAACAAGGTAGCTGGCTAGGCAGGAACGTTCTGACCAGCGTTTATTGATGGCCATTAATAACAGCAATTAACAGCAAATAAAGTCAGCACTGGGAATCCCCTTAGCTCCACCCCCCATCCAACCAGCCAGCATCCGGCCTCCATCCCTAAAACCGGCATAGCTGGCCTCCGCCTCCCCCGCCTCCAGCCTTGTCTCCAGCAGTCCAGCATGCAGCCAGGAGCCTCAGCTGTTGGGCGGCCGGAGAGAGAGCAGTCAGCATGCAGCCAGGAGCCTCGGCTGCCCAGAGGTCAGGCAGAGGGATTCCTCGGGCAAAGGGGAATTTCCCTCCCTTTCCCTTCCCTGAAATGGCGAGCCCACAGGGCTTGACAGGCGGCCTCTCCACCAGGGCTCCACCTGGAAAGTAAGGAGACACATATGATTAATCACCCGCTGTGGCAGATAGTTAAGCTAACACCCCCCCCCCCCCGGCTTCCTGGGATGCTGTCGCTGGAACCTCCTCACCAGTCGAGCTTGAACGTCTGCTACCCCCACCCATGAGGCCTCTGTGACAGGGTATCCCTTCCACCGCACCAGCTACTGCAACCGGCCTTGCTGGAGCCGGGAGTCCAGTATCTCCTGCACCTCATAATGGTCCCCCGTAACGGGCCCCAGGGGGTTTGTTACAGGCCTCAAGGGGGTCCCCTCTGCCGAATTCAGCAGGCTGGAACGGAAGACCGGATGTATCTTCCCCAGGAACCGGGGTAGCTGTAGCCGAACGGCTACCGGGTTGGTGATCTTTGTGATCCGGAATGGCCCTAGGTATTTCGGTCCCAGCTTTTTGCATGGCACCCTCAAGCGGAGGTACTTGGTTGATAAATATACCATGTCCCCCACCCGAAAGGGTTTTTGGGCTGTCCTTTTCTTGTCTTCCTGCACCTTTGCAGCCTCCTCCGCTCGTACTGAGGCCGTCTTCACGTCCCCCCAAACCCCCCTAATGTGGGCTATCCAGTCCTGGGGTTGACGGGGAAGGGTCCCGCTGCGAACACTCGGGGATCGGAACGAAGTCCAGACCATGTACCACCCGGAAGGGGGTAAAACCGGTACTGCTGTGCACTGCATTATTGTATGCCACTTCTGCGAATGGTAAAATGTCAGCCCAGTCGTTCTGCTGATAGGAGACGTAGCACCGTAGATATCGCTCCACCATCGCGTTGGTCCGTTCTGCTGCCCTGTTGGTACTGGGGTGATATGCTGAGCTGAGTCCCTGAGATAACCCAATGGAACGGATGAACTCACGCCAGAAGCGGGCTGTAAATTTCACCCCCCGATCCGAGATTATCCGCCGGGGCACCCCGTGCAGGCGGTATACCTGCGTGATGAACATCTTAGCGAGTTTCCGCGCAGACGGTAACCCCTTACATGGTACAAAATGGGCCTGCTTGGAGAAAAGGTCGACTACTGTCCAGATCACCGTGTAACCACGGCTCTCTGGCAGTTCCACGACAAAGTCCATTGCTATCTCCTCCCATGGTCGGGTTGGATCCGTCACTTTCTGCAGCAGCCCTAGTGGCCTCCCGGTACAAGGCTTTGCAGTGGCACACACAGGGCAGCCCCGTACGTAGGCTTCAATATCCATCTTCATCTGGGGCCACCAGAATTGGCGTCTCGCTAGGTGCAGGGTCTTGAGGAATCTGAAGTGTCCTGCCTGCTTTACATCATGGCATTTTTGCAATGCCCTTATCCTCACCGCCTGTGGGACATATAACTTATCACCCTTCCACGCCAGTCCATCCCTTTTTGTTAGCAGGGCCTGGTGGTCCCGCAGCCAGGGATAGTCCTGGGTGGCCTTCTGCAGTTCCTGGACCAGGTCGCTGGCCGGATGGTGTGCAACCACTTGCGCCACCGCTTGCCTGAAGGGAGGCATAATGGCATGTACTACCTCCTCCCACTTGCTCTTATATTGGGGCATGCGTGACAGTGCATCTGCCAGAAAGTTTTTGCCCCCTGGTACATACAGTAACCGAAAGCGGAAGCACTGAAAGTATTGCGCCCACCGTATGTGTTTTGGGGACAGGCGCCGTGGTGTCTGCAAAGCCTCCAGATTTTTGTGATCCGTCCACACCTCGAACGGTTCCTTTGCGCCCTCCAGGAAATGTCGCCACGTCGTCAGTGCCCAGTGTACGGCGAATGCCTCCTTCTCCCATATTGCCCATGCTCGTTCTGTATCTGTTAGTTTACAGGAGGTGTAGGCACAGGGCTGTAACGTCCCTTGGCTGTTCCTCTGGAGTAACTGCTCCCACCGCGACGTCGCTGGCGTCGGCTTGGACAATGAACAGCAAGTCAGGATTCGGATGCAGTAGAACTGGCTCCTTAGCAAAGAGGGCCTTCAGGTCCTCAAAGGCCTTTTGGCAGGCCAACGACCACGCCAGAGGTTGACTGGGGCGTGGCTTGGCCGCTGCTTGTCAGGTACGGAGCAGGTCCGTTAGGGGTAAGGCGACGGCAGCAAAGGAGGGGATGAACTGCCGGTAAAAATTGGCAAACCCCAAGAAGCTTTGCAGCTGACGGCGGGTTCTTGGGGCCTGCCACTCCAACACAGCCCTGACTTTACCTGGGTCCATCTCCACCCCCTCCCCCGATATTCAATACCCTAGGTAATCCAACTGGGTTTGGTGGAACTCACATTTGGACAGCTTCACATATAGTTGGGCCCTCAGCAGTTTTTCCAACACCTGTCTTACGAGTCGGAGGTGGTCTGCCATTTTGGAGGAGTAGATCAGGATGTCGGCCAAATACACAAGCACCCCGCGGTACAGGTGTTCATGCAAAACCTCATCAGTGAGACGCATGAACACCGCAGGGGCTTCCTCCAAACCAAATGGCATGACTCAAAACTGGTAGCTGCCTAACAGACAGTTGAACGCCGTCTTCCACTCGTCTCCTTTTTTGATCCGGACCCTGTAATACACTTCCCTAAGGTCGAGGTTTGTAAACGCCTTTCCCTTGGCCAAGTAGGCTTTTGATTTGGAGAAAAACTCACCACCAGCAATCAACAGCCAGAGGAGCAGAGGTTAACACCAAGATTAGCACTAGGCCAACGATCAAGAAATAATATCAAGGAACTTGCAACCTTGGTGATATTACCTAGTTAGGTCATGAAACGTCTGCAGAGAAACAACCAAACTCAGCACCAATGACCTCACAATCCTCCTCCTCCTCCTCCTCCTCCTCGCGAACTCGTCTCCCTTCTAGCACCGACTATTCCCTAGTTTGGGTAATGAAATGTCTGCAAGAAAGCAGCCAAACTCAGCACCAAGGACCCCGCTATTCTGCCCAACATCCTGACATAGTCAAATTGTGTCTTGTGACAATAATCCTGGCTGCTCCATGCTGTCATAAAGTTCTGTTATTATTATTATTATTGATCATCACGCAGTCAGCCAGATGTTCAGACAATTTGGCATTTTTGTCTACCTATCGAGTCCTTACCAAGGACCTGGGATAGGCAGATGTGGATGTTTGATGGTATTACAGATATCGTCGCAAGATGGAAGCAGTTCCTAGTAAGGCCGCCTTTTGCAATTGACTAATGGTGAATTTGTTATTTTTTATTATTATTTTTTATTTATTTATTTATTTATTTATTTATTTATTTATTTATTTATTTATTTATTATGTCGTAAGGTTGGGACTTTTGGAGAAACAGATTCTGGTTACCGTTTTCCGAGCCCCACGTTATCACCCGTGTTCTTTCTCGCTTGAATGCTGGAGGCTGCTTTTTTCTGCTTAAATGGAGCTTTTTAAAGACTTCTATTAGGCAAGAGGCCCATTTTGTGCAGATGTGGAAGGTTTGACCCCAAAGAAGGCAAAATGTTTCTTCCTACCCCTGTTTATGTTTAATAATGCCAGCTCTCTCTTCCCCCCCCCCCCCACTCTCTCTTTTAGGCTGACGTGGTTCTGCTTGTCACATGTTCCATCAGGTAAGACGAGAGAGATTACTAGTTTGCTTGGATTTAGAAATAACTGTAACATGCAGCACCATTTACCCCCTCTTTAAACTTGATGCCTTGCTTACCAACAACTTTCAAATTGCTAACTGGTGTGGTAGCTGATGCAGTCCAACAGCATCTAGTTGAAAACAATTTCTTTCCACCTGAGCAGAAAGGAAACTGCCCCAATAGTAGAGGAACAAAAGATCAACTCCTAATAGACAAAATGATCTTGGAAAACTGCAAGAGAAGGAAGACCAACCTGAACGTGGCATGGATTGACTACAAAAAGGCATTTGACTCTCTGCCACATGACTGGACAATCAAAGTGCCCAGAAATAACAGGAGTCAGTAGAAACATCAGAATCTTTGTGCAAAGATCGATGGCGCAATGGAAGACACAGTTGCAGGTCAATGGTGAAAGACTGGGAGAGTTCAATATCAAGAGAGGAATATTTCAAGGAGATTCACTATCACCACTATTTGTCATTGCGCTGTTTCCTCTGTCAACAATACTGAATAACTTAGGGCCTGGTTGTCAAACATCAAAAATATCTGCCAGGTTGTTCCACCTCCTTTACATGGATCATCTGAAGCTGTATGAAAAAACTCCGTCTGAAATACAATCACTGCTCAACGCTATCTGTATATACAGGCAAGATATTGCAATGGAGTTTGGACTGGACAAATGCATTTATTTTATTTATTTTATTTTAATCCCATTTATATCCCGCCCTTCTCCAAAGACTCAGGGCGGCTTACAATCTAAAGCACAATGTGCTTAGCAATAGCCTTCATTCTATGTATATGCCTGCTTATTAGGGCTTTCGCCCCCCCCCCCCCAAAGCGGCATTATTACAAAGTCAGCTTAATTGCCCCCAACAATCTGAGTCAACCTTGAGCCTGGTGGTATGCGAACCTGCACTAATTGCAGGCAGCTGGTGTTACTTCAGGAGGCATTAGCCCACTGCTCCACCAAGGCTCTAAACATGCATCATGTTTACCATCATCAGGGAAAATAACATTTAAGAGTCTGGATGAAGATGATTACTACAAATACCTGGGCATCCTTCAAGCTGGCAACATCAAGCACACTGAGGTCAAGAAAGAGCTCAGAAGTAAATATATCAAGAGAATGAAGAAACTCTTAAAAAGTCCAAACTCGGCAAAGGTAAATACCATCCAGGCAATTAATACGTAAGAATTTCCAGTCATTAGATACTCAGCTGGAATAGTGGCCTGGACCCAAGCAGGACTAAAAGCAATGGATAGGAAGAGCACAGAAATAATGACAATGAATCAATCATCCTTCACCCTTAGTAGCGACGCTGACAGACTCTACTTACCAAGGCAAATAGGTGGGCGTGAAACGTTGCAAGTACATCAGATGGTTGAAGAAAGAAAAAAAAGGCTTTGGAAGAATATTTGAAGGACAACGAAGAAGATGCACTGAACTTAACAACCGTGGCAAAAACAGTCATGAAATTGGGCACAATTCAGCTAACTGCACGGCGTAGCAATGGAAATTCTGGTCCCAGTTTTGTTGTAAGGCAAGGGTTTTCAAACTTGGCAACTTTAAGACTTGTGGACTTCAATTCCTAGAATTCCTCAGCCAGACCTGGGCTGGCTGAGGAATTCTGGGAGTTGAATTCCACAAGTCTTAAAGTTGCCAAGTTTGAAGACCCCTGTTGTAAGGCGAGGACTACCTCTATTTCAAACTGTTAGGCAGAAGGAAGCCAAACACCATCCCATTGCTCTCTAGCCATCTGGGAAGGAATTGTGCTTGGCGTGGCACTCTAGTAGGTGTCAGCATCCAGCTCAAAAATCCAGATAAAAATCCAGGTTCATTCCGTTTCCGAAAATCTCACTGTTTATTGAAGACACAGCATGGTAATGTTGAAGCAAAACTTAACTCCGAGGTTCCCAGATACCAGTTCATAGAATTAAACCATAATTTCTCCAGCCAACCCCCCACCCTCTCACGTAGTCCTTGTAAACAATTTCACTTTGTTATAGGAACCGTCTGCTTCCTCTCAGCACCTGCTGTGGTGCCCTTGGAAGGGTTTCAGGCTCTCACAGTCTTCAGCGGAATCGTAGCGGTTTCGCTTCTCCATCTAACCCATTGTAAAGCAACATCCCTCTTTCCCCTTTTACTCTAATGGCAAGTTAGAATGTTAAAATAGAATAGAGCTGGAAGGGACCTTGGAGGTCTTCTAGTCCAGCCCCCTGCTCAAGCAGGACCACCTATGCCATCTCAGACAAGTGACTGTCTAGCCTCTTCATAAAAACCTCCAGTCATGGAGCGTCCACGATTTCTGGAGGCAACTTCTGTTCCACTGGTTAATTGTCCTCACTGTCAGGAAGTTTCTCCTTAATTCCAGGTTGAAACGAAGAGGCACGCAGCTGCCAAAGTTTCATTCTTGACAAAGTGTCATTCTTCTTATAAAAGATCCATTTGCTGTCACCCAAACCCAAGTTAGTGGGCACTTCCAGATGTTATTGAACTGTTCTTCCCACCAGCACCAAAGATGGTGAGACGTGCAATCTAGCTATATCGGGGGTGACACGATAGCAGCTTTCCAGTATTTGAGGGGCTGCCACAAAGAAGAGGGGGGCCAAGCTATTCTCCAAAGGACCTGAAGGCAGAAGAAAAAGCAATAGAGGGAAACTAATCAAGGAGACAATTGAGGAGTTAAGGAGAAATTTCCTGACAGTTAGAACAATTAATCAGTGGAACAGCTTGGCTCCAGAAGTTGTGAATGCTCCAACACTGGAAGTATTTAAGAAGAGGCTGGACAGCCATTTGTCTGAGATGGTATAAGAGTGTTCAAACTTGGGAACTTCAGACTTGTGGACTTCAACTCCCTGAATTCTGGGAGTTGAAGTCCACAAGTCTTAAAACTCCAAGGTTGGACACACCTGGCATATAGTCTCCTGCTTGAGCATGGGGTTGGACTAGAAGACCTCCAAGGTCCCTTCCAGCTCTGTGATTCTGTTCTGGATTCCCCACTTCCCAGAAGGGGTAGGGAAGAACTGGGGACCCCTTGCCAGCTTGAGCAGAGTTTCTAGTGACTCCTCAGGCCTGGCCAAAGGTTCACCCACGGTTGATGGTTTCACAGGGAGAAAGCCGAGCAGACGGTCTGGAAGCGCCTGGCTGTGTTCAAAACGCTCAAGACCAAACGGCAACGCTCCCGGGGGTCTCTGCGGATTGGGATCTTAGGTAATGTAAACCCTCAGAGCAGATGGTCTTGAAGGACGGGAGGCCACCTGCAGCTGGACTGGGACTATCGGAAGAACCTGGGGCTGGGATGAACGGTTAGGCAAGGTTTTTCAAAAGCTGGGGCTTCCCATAGTTAGTCGCCCCAATATCCCAGTTTAGTGGTGGAAGCAGCAGGCTCGGAACCGGGAGACGGTGAGTTCTAGTCCCGCCTTAGGCACGAAAGCTGGCTGGGTGATTTTGGGCCAATCACCAGGAGATGGTGAGTTCTAGTCCCGCCTTAGGCACGAAAGCCAATTGGGTGACTGGCGCCCATCATCAGGAGACTGGGAGTTCTAGTCCCACCTTAGGCATGAAAGCTGGCTGGGTGATTTTGGGCCAATCACCAGGAGATGGTGAGTTCTAGTCCCGCTCTCATTCACTCGAAAGGCCAGCCGCGGCACCTCCATTGACTTCTATGGGGACGCTTGGCAATGAAGGGGCCGATTGAAACCGCTCCCAGTAGTGCTGCTACTGCTAAATTTTCCACTTGCTCCTTGGTTCTGATGAAACCGGAAAACCTCCGGATGCCACTGCTGGGGGTGGAGGAGGCTGCCCAGGTTAGGCCGTAGCGGAAGCCGACAGTAGCGGTGGAGATGGCGGCGAGAGAGACGCTGGAGGTCTGCCGCATCTCCATCAGCGTCTGCCTCCCCCGCGGAAACAAATTCCTGGGCCACCCCCCAGGGCAGCAGCAGGCCCCAAGGGCTGAGCAATCATTCCGGCGATGGCTGCTGCTGTTGGGGCGGCCTAGTGCACTCGCTGAAAGATGCTGGAGGTGCTCCAGGCTGGCATGGTAGCCGCTGTGCTCGCCGTCTTTGGCCCAAAGGAAGAGGACACACACATACACGCACACACACACAGAACTCCCCCTCCCCGGCCCGCCCCATCTGACCGACCCACTCACCTTTCCAGCAGTCCTCCTGTCTCTTCCTCTGCTGCCACCATGTGCAGTCCGAGGAAGAAAAGAGGTTTTTGGGCAGTCCCACAAACCAAAGAACTTCAACCAATCAATTCAAGCTTCGCAAGGTGCTTTTTTTTCCATGAGAAGTTTGAATTGATTGGTTGAACTTTTTTAGTCCCACTTTTTTTTTGGACTGCACATTGCAGAGGACTGGGAGCCGTAGGAGATGGCTGAAAGAGCCACATGTGGCTCCGGAGCCACGGGTTGCAGACCTGTGCTTTAGGCCAATCACCAGGAGACGGTGAATTTTAGCCCCGCCTTGGGCACGAAAGCTGCTGGGGTACTTTGGGCCAGTCACACTCTCAGCCCAACCCACCTCACTGGGTTGTTGTGGGCAAAATACGAGGGAAAAGGAGGATTAGGCATGCTCAGCCCCTCGAGTCTTTTATCATAAACCTGGGATAAAATCTGAATAATCCAGCTACGTTTCCAAGCAGGCAAGCGTGCGGATGCAAAGGCATCAGAAACGGACGGATAAAAGTCTAGCTGATGATAATAAAAAAATGAAATTAAGTCAACACTTGTTGAAAAGAGGGTCGCAATGTTTTGAATCCGCCCCCCTCTCTGTAAATAGGAAATTTTCCAGCTGTGGGTGCTTCCTTGCTTGTTACTTTTCCTCCGTGGGGGCATTAAAAAGTGATTCTCCCCACCCCCCCTTGCTAGATCAAAAGGGGTTCCTGTCTCTCCTGCAGCTCATAATTTTGAATCTGTAAATCTGGTTCGAAGCAAGATGGAATCTCCAGATTCAGATCCCCTGCGTTTTTGTTTGCTTCTCTTCGGCTCACGCTTCCGCCTCTTCTCGCAGGCTGCATGGCTGAGAGGCTGAAGGAGAAAATTTTGGATGAGGAGAAGCTGGTCGATATTGTGGCCGGGCCAGACGCTTACCGGGACCTGCCCCGGCTCTTGGCGGTGGCTGAATCCGGCCAGCAGGCAGCCAACGTCCTGCTCTCTCTGGACGAGACCTACGCAGACATTCTGCCCGTCCACCTCAGCCCCGGCGCAACCACGGCCTTTGTGTAAGGGGAAACCCGGTTTCTTCGCTGCTTTGATCCGGCCTGGGAGCCTGGAAGATAGAAAATGCCCAAGATTGATTGATTAATTTATATATAGAGAGAGTTCGTGTTTCTTAATCGCCTATCTCCCTTGGGGATGGGCTCTGGGTGGTGAAGATTGATTGACTGATTGATACGTAATTCATATTTCTAAAGTCTCCCTTGGAGAGGCAGACAGACAGCTAGAGAGGGGCTAACTAGATTCATTACAACTAGATAGCTAGCTATGATAGACATAGGTGCGTTAGGGATTAGATTAGAATGGAATGGAATTTAATAGAATAGAATAGAAATAGAATTAGAATAGAATAGAAAATATGGAATGGAATAGAATAGAAATAGGAATAGAATAGAAAATCTGGAATGGAATGGAATAGAATAGAAAATATGGAATAGAATTAATAGAAATAGAATAGAATAGAAATAGAAATAGAAAAGACGACTAGACTAGACTAGACTAGAAAAGAATAGAAAAGAATAGAATAGAATAGAATAGAATAGAATAGAATAGAATAGAATAGAATAGAATAGAATAGAATAGAATAGAATAAGATGATAGCTAGATGATAACCAGATAGTTGGCCAGCTAGATAATGATAGATCTAGATAGTTAGATTGATGTAGATAGAAAGAGATGAGAGAGAGAGAGAGAGGAAGACATTTCACTTCTCATCCAAGAAGCTTCTTCAGGTCTGACTGGTGGGGGATGGAAAGATTTATATTCCTTAGCAGTCATCTGGTCATTAGTACTCTTTCTGAGAGTCATGGAGGCCACTTGGGGGTTCGTCTGTGCCCTCGGGGTCACCTAGATAGTGCAAATGGGTGCGGACTATTGCACAAATGGATATGGACTATTGCACTACCCAGGAGACTCTGAGGCCCCAGATAAACCTCCAAGTGGCCTCAATGACTCTTAGAGAGAGGATGCTAACGCCCCGCTGTCTACAAGGAGTATAAGTCCTTCTCCACCATTCACTTAGAACTGAAGAAGCTTCTTGGATGAGAAGCGAAACGTCTTCAAGGAAAAAACCCCAAGAAAGTCCAGTTGTCCTTTGGGCGGGGCGGGGCGGGGGGGGGGGAGGGAAACACCTTTGGGGCAGTTCTGCATCTTCTTACCCACTTCCAAAGCATCCCATGTGCTCAGCGTTGTGTTAGCAGACCCCGATTTTGACCAGCGTAGGGTGTGAAGACTGAGGGCCATCTGTTGTTCGTGGGTGAAGAGGAGGGGAGGGAAGCAAGATCCCAGTTTGACACCCTCTCCCACCAGTTGTCTCCATAACGTTCTCCGGGGAACGACTTTCTCCCTCCCAGGTCCATCATGCGCGGCTGTGACAACATGTGCAGCTACTGCATCGTCCCCTTCACTCGTGGGCGCGAACGCAGCCGGCCCGTGGCGTCCATTCTCCAGGAAGTGCAGATGCTGTCGGAGCAGGTAGGTGGCCTTTGAACCTGAACCTCTGACCATGCCTGGAGGGTCACTAAAAACTCTGCTCAAGGTGGAGATACATCCTGTGCTCTTCCCCGCCCTTTTTGGGAAGCAGGGAATCCAGAATAGAAGAACAGAAGAGCTGGAAGGGACCTTGGAGGTCATCTAGTCCAACCCCATGCTCGAGCAGGAGATCCTATTCCAGGGGTGTCCAACCTTGGAACTTTTAAGACTTTTTTATATATATATAAAATATGTTTTATTGGTTTTTAACGTGTACCTTAATATTTGGTAAACATGGTGATGTCTGGGTTAGTGTTTAAAAAAAGAATAACAATTAATTTCTATAATTCTATAGTCCATATAATGACTTGACTTGATTTCCTCTTCTTCCGACAATATTCTCTTTAGCCAACCTTAAATTAATACAGTTCTTATTTAAATAAATGACAATTAAACGTAAAGATTTTTCTCACGTTTCTACAAATAATAGCCACATCAGTATAAAGCTTCTTTTCATCGATCATCTTGATTGCCTCATCGTAAATCCTGTTTACATTCTTATTTACATTTCTTTTCCCCCACAGTATTCAAAACATTCTTACTGGTTAAGATTTTCTCAAAATTGGTTACACTTAAGTATTTAAATCTTTTTTTTTCATACAAGCCGTCACATTTTTTACATTTCTCATATCTTAAGGAGAAAAAGACAAAAAAGAAAACATTTAAGACTTGAGGACCTCTGGAGGTCTTCTAGTCCAACCCCATGCTCGAACAGGGGACCCTCTGCTAGGGGTGTCCAACCTTGGAACTTGAAGACTTGAAGACCTTGGAGGTCATCTAGTCCAACCCCCTGCTCAGGCAGGAAACCCTATCCCATTTCAGAGAAATGGCTGTCCAGTCTCTTCTTAAAAACTTCCAGTGTTGGAGCATTCACAGCTTCTGGAGGCAGGTTGTTCCACTGGTTAATCGTTCTAACTGTCAGGAAGTTTCTCCTTAGTTCTATGTTGCTTCTTCTCTCCTTGATGAGTTTCCATCCGTTGCTTCTTGTCCAGCCTTTGGGCGCTTTGGAGAAGAGGTCGACCCCCCCTCTTCTTTGTGACCCCCTAAATCTCCTTACCGATTCATTACAGGATTTAGCTTCTTGCCCCCTAATCACCTTTGTTGCTCTTCTCTGCATGTGGCGAGAACTCTTCCTTCTGGTAAACCTGATCCCCGGCACCTTTCCTTCCGTGGCTGTTGCCCCTGGGCCGTTCACTTCCTCCAGAAAGAGAAGTAAGTGGGGAGTCCTGGGTGCCCTCTGAGCTTGGCGGTTTTCTTGCAGACGTTTCATGACCCAAACTAGGTAGCATCATCGGTGCTAGATGGCGTTACTGATGGAGTGAGGATGTTACCTAGTTGGGTATTGAAACATCTGCAAGAAAACCACCAAGCTCAGTGCACCCAGGACCCCCTCATTTCAACGTATTTTCTTTTACTGGGAAAAAAGAGAGGTTTCTGGTGCAGGAGTTCCAACACAAGAAGGTTCAAAGTGGTCTCTCGAACATCGTCTGTCTCAGTTGCATCCTTCTTCACCAGGACTGTCTGTCCCTCTCCTCTCCTCCTTTCTTCTCCTCCTCCTCTTCCTCCTCTCCTCTCCTGCTTTTCTCTCCTGCTCTCCTTTCCTCTCCTTCCGTCCCCTCCGCTCCTTCTCCTCCTCTCCCGTCCTCCTCTCCTCTCTCCTCTCCTCCCCCCTCTCTCCTCTCCTGTCCTCTCCTCCCCTCTCCTCCCCTCTCTCCTCTCCTCCCCTCTCCTCCCCTCTCTCCTCTCCTCCCATCTCCTCTCCTCTCCTCTCCTCTCCTCTCCTCTCCTCTCCTCTCCTCTCCTCCTCTCCTCCCCTCTCCCCTCTCCTCTCCTCCCATCTCCCCTCTCTCCTCCTCTCCTCTCCTCTCTCTCCTCTCCTCCCCTCTCTCCTCTCCTCCCCTCTCTCCTCTCCTCCCCTCTCTCCTCTCCTCTCCTCCCCTCTCTTCTCTCCCCTCTCTCCTCTCCTCCCCTCTCCTCTCCTCTCCTCCCCTCTCTCCTTCCATCTCCTCCCCTCTCTCCTCCCATCTCCTCTCCTCTCCTCCCCTCTCTCCTCTCCTCCCATCTCCTCTCCTCTCCTCCCCTCTCTCCTCTCCTCCCATCTCCTCTCCTCTCCTCCCCTCTCTTCTCTCCTCGCTCTCCTCTCCTCCCCTCTCTCCTCTCCTCCCCTCTCTTCTCTCCCCTCTCTCCTCTCCTCCCCTCTCCTCTCCTCCCCTCTCTCCTCTCCTCCCCTCTCCTCCTCTCCTCCCCTCTCTCCTCTCCTCCCATCTCCCCTCTCTCCTCTCCTCTCCTCTCCTCTCTCTCCTCTCCTCCCCTCTCTCCTCTCTCTCCTCTCCTCCCCTCTCCCCTCTCTCCTCTCCTTGTAGGGTGTGAAGGAAGTGACCCTTTTGGGCCAGAATGTCAACAGTTACCGGGACACCTCTGAGGTCCAGTTCCTCTCCCTGGCGTCACCTGAGCTCAGACCAGGATTCCGGACCGTCTACAAAGCCAAAAAGGGCGGGTTGCGTTTTGCGGAGCTGCTGGACCAAGTGGCTGCCGTGGACCCAGAGATGAGGATCCGCTTCACTTCTCCCCACCCCAAAGACTTCCCGGACGAGGTGGGTCGCGCCCCACTGAGCTCTTCCGGTCCTAAAGCTGGCAGCCGTGCGCCAATAACAACCTCTCTGCGCTCCGCAGGTCTTCCAAGTCATGCGGGAAAGACACAATATCTGCAAACAGGTGCACCTTCCCGCCCAGAGCGGCAGCTCCCGTGTCCTGGAGGCCATGAGGAGGGGGTAAGGTGTGTGCTTGTGTGTATGTGAGTGTCTGTAGCGGTTGTTACGCCCCGGTCTAGCCAGCTGGCATCCCCTTTCAGCAGCCCATTGGGGAAGTCCGCTTAGATCAGGGGTGTCAAATTGCTGGCCTACGGGCCGGATGCATCATGCCGAAACTGCGCCTGCCCCAGCTCCGGCAGTGGGGGAAAAAGTCACCGTACGTCACCACACATCACGTGATGTTGCGAGTTTGACACCGCTGGCTTAGATTCTGGTTTGCAACACAAAGCAGAACATGTGTCCCATTTCGGCACATGTACCTGTTGTGTGTTTGAAGAGGATTTGAGGCTGCCTGGTTTTGCCATCTGGATGGAATCTGATGAGGAACTGGATCCCCCAGGAGGGAGAAGTGGCTTTCCAGAGGCGCTAGAGGCAACTCAGCCCAGATATTATGTGTGAGAGAAAGAAAGTGAAGACCGCCACTCCCTAATAGATCCCAGAGTCTTATAGAGCAGGACCTGGAAAGCTTTAAGACTCGTAGACTTCAACTCCCAGAATTCCCCAGCATGGTAGAGTCTTCAAGTTGCCAAGTTTGGAAAGCCTTGTTGTAGACGCAGAGTGTAGAGTCCTCAGTTTGGCAAGATTCTGTCTGTAGGTGTAGAACAATAAAGAATTCAGCTTGGAAGAATCACCGTATGTCAAGATCCCGGAGTCTTGTAGAGCAGGGGTCTCCGGCATGGCTGGGGAATTCTGGGAGTTGAAGTCTACGATGCAGAGCTTTATTGTAGACGGAGAAAATAGAGTCCTCAGTTTGGCAAGATTCTGTCTATAGATGTGGAACAATAAAGAATTCAGCTTGGAAGAATCGCCATATGTCATTCTTAGTTTGGGGCCTCACATGTGGCGGCTGAGGGATTCTGGGAGTTGAAGTCCACATATGATGTGATGGAATGTGATGAGGAAGTGGGTCCCCGGGAGGGAGGGAGGCATCCCAGAGGAGTAAGAGACAACTCAAACCTGATATTACGTGTGAGAGAAAGAGGGTGAAGACAGCCCCTCCTCAATACTTTCCAGAGAATATTGTAGATTCAGAGAATCGAATCCTCGAGTCTGGCAAGATTCGGTCTCTAGGTGTGGAACAATAAAGACCTCAGCATGGAAGAATTTCCACCTGTCATTCTTGGATTTTGGCCTGACACTGAAGGATTCTGGGAGTTGAAGTCCACACCTGGTAGCTGAGGGATACCAGGAGTTGAAGTCCATGCCTGATGTGATGGACTGTAGTGAGGAGGGGGATCCCAAGAGGAGGGGGACATTGCAGAGGAGTAAGAGACAACCCAGGCTGAAAATCCCATGTGAGAGAAAGAGGGTGAAGACAGCCTCTCCCCAGTAGATCCCAGAATCTATTCTAGATGCAGAGAGTCAAGTCTTCACTCTGGCAAAATTCTGTCTATAGGTGTTGAACAACATAGAACTCAGCTTGGATGAATCACCATATGTCATTCTTAGTAAGGGGCCTCACACACAGTGGCTGAGGGATTCTGGGAGTTGTGGTCCACACAGGATGTGATGGAATGTGGTGAGAAAGTGGACCCCCAGGAGATAAACCTGATATCATATGTGAGAGAAAGAGGGTGAAGACAGCCTCTCCCTAATAATTCCCAGAGTATATTACGGATTCCCTTTAGTCTGGCAAGATTCTGTCTGTAGGTGTGAAACAGTACTCAGCTTAGGGCAATCGCCACGTGTCATTCTTGGTTTGGGGCCTGAGACAGGGTGACTGAGGAATTCTGGGAGCTGAAGTCCACAGGTGGTGGCTGAGGGATTCTGGAGTCTACACATGATGTGATGGAATATAGTTAGGAGGGGGGATCACAATAGGGAGGGGTGAATTGCAGAGTGTTAAGATATAACAGATATGCTGTGTGAGGGAAAGAGGGTGAAGACAGCCTCTCCTCAACAGTTCCCAGAGAATATTGTGGATTCAGATAGTAGAGTCCTTAGTCTGGCAAGGTTTTATCTATAGGTGGGAAACAATAGTCAGCTTGGAAGAATCACCGTGTGGTCATTCTTGGTTTGGGGCCTGACGTCCACATTCTTATTCTTCCAGGTACACGCGGGAATCATACCTGGAGCTTGTACACCAACTCCGTGATTATTTACCAGGTGGGTCCCTCAGTTATGCTTCACGTTGACCGCCAGAATCAAATGACTTATTTATGGACTTCGAAGATAACATACAGGCGATTTGGGGGTGGGGGTGGGGGGGCGGAGCCATGTGGCAGCTCTTATGACATCATTGCCTTAATTGCATGATTACATATCACCCTTCTGCTAGCATGTTGAATGTCATGGTGTGGCCTCTATCGCTGGCCTTTTTTTAAAATTAGGAGCCGTGAAGATGGGGGCATTCCATCTTGGAGATGGTGAGTGAACTAGGACAGGAGTAGGCAACCTTGGCTCTTTTATGACTTGTGGACTTCAACTCCCAGAATTCCTGAGCCAGCATGGCTCAGCTTGGAAACCTCTCCCTTTGCCCTCAGTGTGGCTGGCTGAGGAATTCTGGGAGTTGAAGTCCACGAGTCATAAAGCGGCCTAAGCCAGGGGCAGGCAACCTTGGCTCTTTTATGACTTGTGGACTTCCTCCCATAATTCCTGATCCAGCATGGGGGAACTATGGCTCCTTCATGACTTGTGGACTTCAACTCCCAGAATTCCTGATCCAGCATGGGGGAACTATGGGCCCTTCATGACTGGTGGACTTTAACTCCCAGAATTCCTGAGCCAGCATGGGGGAATCTATGGCCCCCTCATGACTGGTGGACTTCAACTCCCAGAATTCCTGAGCCAGCATGGGGGAACTATGGCCCCTTCACGACTCGTGGACTCAAACTCCCAGAATTCCTGAGCCAGCATGGGGGAACTATGGCCTCTTCATGACTGGTGGACTTCAACTCCCAGAATTCCTGAGCCAGCATGGCTCAGCTTGGAAACCTTTCCCTTTCCCCTCAGCATGGCTGGCTCGGGAATTCTGGGAGTTGAAGTCCACGAGTCATAAAAGAGCCAAGGTTGCCTAGCCCTGGACTAGGAGGAAGATCCCACCTCTCCCCCTAGTATTCTGGCTTTTTCAACTTACTTCTTACGTTGTAGTCCTGTACTTAACAACTGTTCATTTAGTAACTCTACAAAGTTAAAACAAGTGGCTTAGAACCATTTTTTCACACTTACGCCCTCTGCAGCATCTCCATGGTCACGTGATTAAAATTCGGACGCTTGGCAAGAAATAGAGCGAAAATTCACTGAGCAATTGTCTCACTTAGCCACATAAATTTTGGGTTCCATTTTGGTCACAGGCCGAGGACTGCCTGCAATATGTTTTTTACAATTGGTACCTTGGTTTTTATGAGGTTTTTAGGATGTGTCCTCCCACTTGACGGTGAGCTTGGGCAGCATATAAATTGAATAATAAAAGAATGGAATGTACCTTTAGCATCCGGATTAAAAATTAAATACCCCAGAAAGAAATTTTGGGACAGAAGACATTATTTATTTTTATTTTTATTTTTTTTATTTTAATTCCATTTATATCCCGCCCTTCTCCGAACACTCAGGGCGGCTTACAAGCTTAGCAGTAGTAAGGCAGAAATAAATAAATTAATATTTATATTGATCTATATCATTGTTTAGAGATTTCCTGTCAGCTTTTCAGGAATCTTGCTCAAAGGGTGGCTACTTATGATTTATTGATTTAGATCGGCATTTTACAAAGTGGGCAACTTTCAAGGTGGGTGGACTTCAACTCCCAGAATCCCCCAGCCAACTTTGCCCAATGTATTGATCCATTGGCAGTGGCTGTTAAGCAAACACTGCATCTCTCAAGCAAAAATGACAGTAAACAAGTTATTAAGCAAACAGCAGGGACTTTAAGAAAATCCGTATTATGTGGGGGGGTTTCCCCCAGAAATGGTGGAAACTGGCAAAAAAAATATATTGAAAAGTTTCCAAAATACAACCGTGTGATCATTTTGAGTGGCGGGGGGGGGATGTGGCTGAGTGATCTTGGAAATTGGGTCATAAGTACCTTTGGGGGACTGGTCGTAACTTCCAACGGTCGCTAAATGAGGACTCTGTAAATGACATTCCTTCGGCAGGCGCAACCCTCACCAGTGACTTCATCGCTGGGTTTTCTGGGGAGACGGAGGCCGATCACTTGCAGACGCTGTCACTCCTCCATGAGGTCGGCTACAACTTCGCCTATATCTTTGCCTACAGCCAGCGGCAGGTGAGGCCTGGCTGGGACTGGGTGGCACCTCGGGGGGTGGGGTGGGGGGTGGCTGATTCACATCTGTGGCAGATGTGCCCCAATATTTCAAGGAGGGGGATATATCCCCTTTCTTAGTCTGGCCTACCCTACAGGGCTGTCCAGCGCAGGGGCCATCCTGGGCTGGTCAGGATCGGTATGGTCAGCTGCTAGGTCAGCCCTCGGCTGGACGCTCCTGGCCTGGCCCCGCTTCCTGACCACCCTCTCTCGGTCGCTCTGCGCCCCCCCCCCCAGAAAACCCGGGCCTTTCACCGCCTGCCGGATGACGTCCCCCGCGAAGTGAAGCAGCGTCGGCTGGAGGAGCTCAACGCGGCCTTTCGGGAGGGGGCTTCCCGCCTGCAGGCGGCTGCCCTGGGCCAGACCCAAGTGGTCCTGGTGGAAGGGGTGAGCAGGCCACGGGGCGAGCGGGCTCTGGTCGGTCCAGGAAGGCTTCCTGGGGTCCTCGGGTGTCGGGCGGGCGAGAGGGCAACACTGGGAATCCCACCACCCTGAGTCCCTGGGGAGAGGGGAATGAATGAATGGCACGGGAATTGGGGGGGAGGAGAGAGAGAGGTGATAAGGATAAGGATAGGGTTGGAGGGGGACTAACCTGATGCCCAAGGCAGGAAACCTTATACCATCCTGACAAATGCTTGGCCAATGTTTTCCTTAAGATAGGTAGGTAGATAGGTAGGTAGGTGGGTGGGTGGGTGGATAGATAGGGATGGATAGATATGGATGGATGAATGGATAGATAGATAGGTATGGATGGATGGATGGATAGGGATGGATGGATGGATAGATGGATAGATAGGGATAGATAGATAGCATGATAGTGTGATAGATGATAGAATGAATAGCTAGCTAGATAGATAATAGGGATAGTGATAGTGTGATAGATATAGTTGATAGAGCAATAGTGATGGATGATAGAGCGATAGATAGAGAGTTGAGGAGACAGACAGACTGACAGACAGATCTCCAGGTAGGACTCGGCCACACGAGGCTTCCACTTGTACAATCTGACTCGGACTTTGCCAGGAAGGTTTGGCACTGCCCAGTTTCGGATTTATTCTTCCAAAAAGAAAACTGCGCCAGGTCCAACTTGTTCATTGCCTTCCGCCCGTCCCTAGGGGCACCCTGGGAGCGGCGGGGCAGGAGGCGCTGAGTGCCCCAGAGCAGGCAATGCCCCCCCAGCCTCCTGACCTCCCTTCCCCCCCTCCCCCTTGGCCCTTCCAGCCCAGCAAGCGCTCCCCTCTGGATCTGTGGGGCAGGAACGACGGCGGAGCCAAAGTCATCTTCCCGGACGTGGAGATGAGCGACGGGACTGAGGCGGCATCGGCCGTCCGAGCGCAGCCGGGAGATTACGTCCTGGTCGAGGTAAGCCCCGTGGTGGCCGCTTCTCCGCAACGGCCCTCCAAAGATTTGTCTGATCCCAGGAAGGAGGTTTCATCTGCGTTCTGGACTTTTCTCGCTTGTAGAGCAGAGCTCCCCAACTTTGCCAGCTTGGTGGCCCGGAGGGAGAGGGAGGAGCAGGGAAAAGGACATGCATGCGTGCACGTGTGCAGCACATGTACGTGTGCAAGATGGGCATGCGCACGGCAGGCTGCACACACGGCGCTGGCGCCCGCACGCATACACAAACAGGCCACTAGCAACCACGCGCCTGCGCAAACGGACTGCTAGTGCCTGCGTGACACTGGTGGCGGTGTTAGTGGCCTCCACACATGCGCAAACAGGGCCACTAGCGCCAGTGCGGCGGCACTGCTGCGAGTAGGGAGGGTGTGTGCACACATGTGCACACACGCCAGCCATTCCTACGGCCTGGTAGCCAATAGGCCACGGACCGGTACAGGTTGGGGACCCTGTTGTTGAGTAAAGGTGCAACTGGCCTCTGCTGCCAGGAGGTGTGCTTTCACTTTGTTGGGTGTGGTTTTTTCCTACACCCTCCTTTTTGCAGAACCGGGGAGGCTGGTTTGCACAGCCTGGCTGTCACTGTGCGGAGAAGGGGACGTCGGGACTCTTTTATTTATGTATTCAGATTTTTAATCCTGCCCTTACCGGTTTACAAGTAATTCAAGGGGGTGAACATATCTAATAATCCTCCGCCTATTTTCCCTACAACACCCTTGTGAGGTGGGCTCAGCTGAGAGACAGGGACTGGCCCAAAGTCACTCAGTAGTCTTTCATGCCTAAGGCGGGACTAGAACTCACCGTCTCCTGGTGATTGGCTCAAAGTCACCCAGCCAGCTTTCATGCCTAAGGTGGGACTAGAACTCACCGTCTCCTGGTGATTGGCTCAAAGCCACCCAGCTGTCTTTTATGCCTAAGGCAGGACTAGAACTCACTATCTCCCAGTGATTGGCCCAAAGTCACCCAGCTGGCTTTCCTGTTAAGGCGGGACTAGAACTCACCGTCTCCTGGTGATTGGCCCAAAGTCACCCAGCTGTCTTTTATGCCTAAGGCAGGACTAGAACTCACTATCTCCCAGTGATTGGCCCAAAGTCACCCAGCTGGCTTTCCTGTTAAGGCGGGACTAGAACTCACCGTCTCCTGCTGATTGGCCCAAAGTCACCCAGCCCACTATCATCCTTAAGGTGGGACTAGAACTCCACGCCTCCTAGTGATTGACCTCTTGCACCTTCCTTCTCCCCCGTCCCAGATCTCCTCGGCCTCCTCCCTGACGCTGAAGGGCGTCCCCCTTGGCCGAACCACGCTCAGAGGCAGCTCCTCATCCTCGGCCTTGGCGGAGGCCGCCTGCAGAGCAGCCCAGGGTGCCGGGGGAGGATTCTCCGCAGCCTCAAGGCCCCGAGGAGCAGCTCAGGACTGAAGGGCGACCGGCGAGCACCTAGGATCCCAGCTGCTGCCACCTGGCCCGGGGCGTCGCTCGGCCGGAGGCTGTTCCCCGACGCAACGCCAGCCAAGGTTTCTGCAGCAGAGGCCCGTAGGAAGGTGGAAGACGAGCGACGTGGCTGGACGCGCAGCCTTGGGAACCAGGAGGCCGTGCTTCGTCCATGCATTCAGAAGTGCAGAAGTTGTCTCTTTGCTTCCAACCCAAGGGGCCGCTTCCGCGCTTCTCCTCCTTCTCTGACGCTTCCCGCTTGGTCTCGGACGTGGCGTCCGTCGGCTTGAGGGCCGGCGGACTCTCCAGGATGAAAGCTGCTGGGCTAGAGAAGGCTTGCCAGCAGCCCTCCACGCTCGCTCCTTTTGCAAGATTTGTGAGGTTGTGTACCTTGTGAAGGACCTGTGGGACGGGGGGGGCGGGGGGGAGCCTCTCGTCTCAGAGCAGGTTCCCTCCAGCTTGGCTGGGCAGCCCGGCTTTCGGCTTCCTTAGAGATGATGGAATTTGTGGTTGCGGAAGCTGCTGGGATTCATAAATGGGGTGGGATGGGAAGCTCCGGAATAAATATATTAATCTTCGCAAAAAGTATGTTTTAAGGATTTCCGTGTTTGATTTGGTGCCTTTTAAGGCAGGGGGTCCTCGAGCTCGGCAACTTTAAAGACTTGTGGACTTCAACTCCCAGAATTCCTCAGCCAGCTCTGCCTGTATTTTTCCTCCCACCCTGTAGAGCAGAGAGATTGCAGAGGAAGGGATTGCAAGAGAGTAAGCAAGCACAATGGGGCTACACAAGCAAAGGACTGCCAGGGAATTCTGGGAGTTGAATTCTGAGGACTCCTGATTTAACGCAACCCCTCCTGTCTGCTGGGCGCCGGAAGAATCAACGCAGCTAGTCCTCGGACATACGACCATAACGGAGCCTGGAATCGTTACATAACTCATAAATCATTTTGTTTGTAAGTTAAGGCATCATGTAACCAGGCCGGACTGTTTTGTTTTGTTTTGTTTTGTGGCGGTCATTAAGCAAACACTTCCGTCTTTAAGAAATCTGTTTCGCCCAATGTGGGCACTTCTTAAAATTGGAAATGAGAAATAAACCCAGCTATCTCTCTAATCTCTCTCTAATCTCTCTCTCCCCCCCCCCCATATATAGGACTAACTAGGGTTTTTTTTTAGCAAAATTGCCCACCAGCAAGAAGGAAAGCAAGATTTTTAGCTTAACATTCTGAGCTGGGTTGTTTTCTTGCAGACGTTTCATGACCCAACTAGGGAACATCATCAGGGCTGGAATGTGGGATCCTTGGTGCTCTCTTTGCTTGAAAGGCATCGGGGGGGGGGGAGTTGTGGGAAGGAGAAGGGAGAAGAGGAGGACTGTGGGGTCCTAAGTGTTCTCTGAGCCGGGTGGTTTTCTTGCAGACGTTTCATGACCTAACTAGGGAACGTCATCAGGGCTAGAAGGGAGCGGGATTTGGGAGGAAGAGGAAGAGAAGGAGTGTGGGGTCCTAGATGCTCTCTCTCTGCCTACCCCTGGGGGGTGTAACCAGCATTTGACTGCATTAAAATAGACCTCGAGTTAGGACTATCATTGAGCTTGGACTTGTAAGTTGTGGCAGCCACTAAGCAGGTCACCATGTCTGGTTCTACAACCTTGTTTTCATCAGTCGTTAAGTGAACCCCACACTCATTAAGCAATAGATTAATGAAACAGGTTTACAGGTAGTCTCCACCTTACGACTACAGCTTTGACCAAAATTTCCTTTGCTAAACAAGACGGTTTCTCAGGGAGTCTCACCCAGTTTTATGATCTTTGTAGTCCCTGTCATTAAGCAAATCACGGTAGTCGTTAAGCGAATCTAGCTTCCCCCACTGACTTTGTTTGCCAGAAGCTGATGGGAAGGTCGCAAATGGAGATTATGTGCCCTCAGGATGCGGCAACTGTTGTAAATACATGCCAAGCGCCCAAATTGTGATCACGTGACTGGAGATGCTGCAGCAGTCGTAAGTGTGTGAGGACCAGTCATAAGTCACTGTTTTTTCAGTGCTGTTACAGCTGGCCTATATAATTATGTAATCCTAGAAATTCCAGCACATCTGAAGACAGAAAACCCCTGGTTGAATAACTGCAGGCTATGAGACCAAGTAGAGCCTCCATGAGCAAGCAGGGCATATCTGAATACCCAAAATGGGAATTTAGACTCCTTAAAGCATCTGGAGGCCGGCTGGCAGATTTACAACACATCAAACAACTGGGGCAAAGAGGTGGTAAAATCGTTCTTGGTTCTCTTAAAAAACAACTTGCTTAGCGATGGAAATTTCTAGTCCCAATTGTGAACGTAAGTCGAGGATTGCCGTGCGTTGCAGGGCTCAAAACACAAAACATGCCCATTCTGTTGGGGGGGAGGGAGGAGGAGGCTCTGGGAGAGCGTTCTTTGCATGCTTTCGCTTTTGCTATAACCGCTTGGGAATTAGGGAGGTGGATGGTCTTCAGAGATGAGATGGAAGGTTCCAGCCTGACTCCAAGGTCGCTGCCTCTTGAGGATAACCTGTTACCTGCCTGGCACCTCAGCATTCTCAAAACAACCTTGCGGCAATGCATTAGATGCCTGTTGGGATGGGAAAAATGGCTTTTGGCTTTGCGTGGAACCGTTAAGATTCCACCTGACTTTCCCACAACCACTTTCTCTTAGTAAAAGTTCTTTCGATTAACCCTATGGAGTTAGCGCTGTCCTGAGAGAGAAGGCCAGCTGGGGCACTTCCTTCCAACCACTAGGCTTTTTTCCCCTCTTTCTTAAATGCAGCAGATCTGCCGAGTAACAGACGGAAACCTTGCGCCAACTTTTCTGTTCTCATTCCAAAGGCAGGCGGGTCGTAAATTGGCATTTTGCAAACCGATCGGGGGCCCTGCGCCCATTTAAGCAATTTATTTATTTATTTTATACATTTATTTTGCCTTTATGTGCATTTCGACGATCGCCTCCCAGGTCAGTTTAGAAAGAGGACAAGTAACCGCCGGGACAGGAACGCCTTCCAGATGTTTGCAGCGTGAGGCTTCCACATACAGGCCAGGTCCCCCCTCGGGTCCCCTCCCTAGACAATGTCGTCAGTTGTACAATGCTCAGGAGTTCAGCATCCCAGGTGGGCGACCCCTGTGGCAGAGAAAAGCAATGTGGGGGAGGGGAGATGAGAGAGACCCAGCGCACGGGACCCCCGTGTAGCGCACGGGCTACAGGAAGGACTGCGACTTTCAAGCGCGAAGGGAGCATAGAATCAACAGGTTAGCACAATTTTTGTGTCTTTTTTTTTTTACCCCGCAGGTGCCTCGCTGGACCGTCTCAAGCAATCTTTGGGATGATCTTTGAATTGACACCTGCAGAGAAGGAAGACAGTTAGTTGTTCCTGCCCTGTTCATCTCTCGGTTGGACTACCGCAGCGTGTTCTACCTGGGGCTGCCCTTGAAGGCGATTCAGAAGCGACTGAATGCAGAATGCAGGGTCAGCCACAATTCTGTAGCTCCACGGTTGTGCACTGGCGTGGCTCCGGTGGGATTGGCACGCCCCGTCCACACCAGCAGAGGGGGCTGCTGATGACCCCATCTCTTCAGGGATTCCAACCGGGGTGTGTGAGTCCCAGAGAGGACCCTTTTCTGCCATTGCTCCCACCCTCTGGAACATCATATCCTCGAGTTGACATCTGCGCCCACTTCCTTGACTTTACCTAGTTCCTAGAATATCAGAGTTGGAAGGGCTGGCTGAGGAATTGTGGAAGTCCACAAGTCTTAAAAGTTGCCAAGTTTGAAGATCCCTGGTCTAGGGTCTCCTGCATGAACGGGGTTGGACTAGAAGACCTCCCAGGTCCCTTCCAACTCTGTTATTCTATTCTATTCTATTCTATTCTATTCTATTCTATTCTATTCTATTCTATTCTATTCTATTCTATTCTATTCTATTCTATTCTATTCTATTCTATTCTATTCTATTCTCTTTTCAATTCAATTCTGTTCTGTCCTGTTCTGTTCTGTTCTATCCAGTGTTGAATGCTCCAACACTGGAAGTTTTTAAGAAGAGACTGGACAGCCATTTGTCTGAAATAGTATAGGGTTGGAGTAGAAGACCTCCAAGGTCCCTTCCAACTTTATTATTATTATTATTATATAACTTTTATTCATAAAACATGAAACTCAGTCAACTGAACACTCAAATTGACTGGCACTAATGGTTGACACAGGTTGCTGCCAGCATCCCAGGCATCAACCAGGTATCTCCTTAAAATGTAAGATGTTCTGAGTAGCACAGTTTTTTGTAGCTTTGCTGGAGTTATTACAGGAAGCTGCATCATCATCATCATCATCATCATCATATTATTATTATTATTATTATTATTATTATTATTATTATTATTATTATTATTATTATTATTATTATTATTATTATTATTATTATTCTGTTCTATTCTTTTTGCTTGTTGGGATGATGGGAGTTGTAGTTCTTTGGGAGGTCTGGTTGTGGAAGGAAGATGAGACAACCAAGAACTTACTATTGAGAAGCCAGTTGAGGAAGAAACCCGGAAACGGTTTGTCCTAGAGAGATGCAGGAGACAGAAAGTCAGAGATTAATAATTGGGATTTAATTGACCCATGGCAAATATCTTTTCTGCATATTTTGTAGATAGCCCTCAATTTAGGATCAACTTAAGCCCAGTCCCATAATTTCCATTCATAAGCAAGGTGCTTGTTAAGTAACTCGCATTTTATGATTTTAACGGCCCTTTTGGCCAGGGTTGTTAAGCGAATCAACTGTGGTCATTAAGTGAATCCAGCTTCCCATTGAGCTTGCTTCTCAGCAGGTCACAAATGACTACCTTGTGACCCCAGGATGCTGCAACCATCATAAATACATGCTGCTTGCCAAGCGTGCCCAAATATTGGTCCTGCAACTGTGACAGTTGTAAATATGAGGACCCATCATAAATCAGGATTTTTGCTGTGTTTTTTTCCCCAATGGTCACTAAACAAATGGTTGTAAGCCTGCCTGGAACCATGATGGCATTCTCCTTGCTAGGTTTTTTTTCCCCCCAATGGCGGGTTCAACTAAATGACCTTGTGATATATTTCGGGAATCTCTGAACGGTTGCTGGAATTGGTATGTCCAGTTGAATGAAGAGAAGGACCATGGGGGACATGATAGCACTGTTCAAATGTTTCAGGGGCTGCCCCAAAAAGAGGCACTCAAGCTCTTCTCCAAAGCGCCTGAAGGCAGGACAAGAAGCAACGGATGGAAACTCATCAAGGAGAGAAGCAACCTGGAACTAAGGAGAAACTTCCTGACAATTAACCGGTGGGACAACCTGCCTCCAGAAGTTGGGGGTGCTCCATCACTGGAGGTTTTTAAGAAGAGACTGGACAGCCACCTGTCTGAAATGGAATAGGCCAGGGTTTCCTGCCTGAGCAGGGGGTTGGACTAGATGACCTTCCAACTTTATTATTATTATCCTTATAAACATTTTATTTTACTGCAAAGAGAAAAGATCAAAAGCTGCCCATTCCCAGCAGAAATATGATGATGAGGATGATGGTCACATGGCCCCAGGAAACTGCCACTCCTCTTAAATAAACAGTAGTCCTCGATTTAACAACCACAATTGAGGACAGAATTTCCGTTGCTAAGCAAGATGGTCGTTAAGGGAGTTTTGTCCCATTTTACGACCCTTGTCGCCATTCTTAAGCGAGTCGCTGCAGTTGTTAAATTGGGAAGGCAGTTGTGAAATGAGTCATTGATTTTGCTGGTCAGCAGGTTGCAAAAGGGGGAAATCACAGGAGCTCAGGACGGTGTGACCGTCATAAATATGAGTCAATTGTCAAGCGTCTGAATTTTAACCAGGTGACTATGCCGATGCTGCAAAGGTGTGGAAAACGGTCCTAAGGCACTTTTTGCAGTTGTAACTTGGAACGGTCACTTAAAGGAACAGTTGCGAGTTGAGGACCCAAATTTTGATCGTGTGCCCGCAAGGATGCGACCGTTATTATGCCGAGGACTAGCTCTCTTTCTGCTGAGAACGGGTAGCTGTGGCTCACCAGGCCTACCATGAGGTCATTTAGTCCAACCCCCCTACTCAGCACAGGATTCCCCTCGCTTGGGGTCTTCCAAGAAGAATTTGTGGAGTAGAAGTCGGATTCCAAGCCAGGGGTGGGGGTGCGGGGGCACCAGACAGCCGGGGGGAGGGGGGAAAGATCCCACCCAGTTGTGACCCACCTTCAAATCCAGCTCAGAAAAATGTCCGGTGGAAAACGGCACGCTGGAGAGAGCGGTGTGGATTTTGCTGAGGAGCCCAAAGAAAACGTAATCTGGGGAAAAAAGCAGGAGAGTGTGTGTGTGTGTGGGGGGGGGTCACTCAGGGCAAAGGAGAGGTTTACATTTTGCCCTCCATTCCTTCCCTTCGTCCGTTCTCCCCCTTCCCCCCTGGTTCCTTCCCCCCCTTCCACACCTTGCCCTACAAGCTGGTGGGAGGTCCAACTACCTCTTGAACTATGAAGACCCCCAGGGTCCCTTCCAACTCTGTTCTTCTGATGTTTCTGCCTTCCCTTTCCATTGGGTGCCATTGCCCAGCTGGACCAAGGAGCCCATGGTGCCTCTCCTCCTCCTCCTCCTCCTCCTCCTCCTCCTCCTCCTCCTCCTCCTCCTCCTCCTCCTCCTCCTCCTCCTCCTCCTCCTCCTCCTCCTCCTCCTCCTCCTCTCCACACTCCCTTCCAACACTCATGAAGTTCCCTAGTCTGCTAATGAAAAGTCTGCAAGAACATCCAAGCTCAGAGAGCACCAAAGACCTTGTTGCTGTTGTTAGTTGCGAAGTCGTGTCCGACCCATCGCGACCACATGGACAACGTTCCTCCAGGCCTTCCTGTCCTCTACCATCCTCTGGAGTCCATCTAGGCTCACGCCTCCTGCTTCAGTGACTCCATCCAACCACCTCGTTCTCTGTCGTCCCCTTCTTCTATTGCCCTCCACCTTTCCCAGCATGAGGCTCTTCTCCAGTGAGTCCTTCCTTCTCATAAGGTGGCCAAAGTATTTGAGTTTCAACTCCTTTCTCCTTTCTTACGCTCCTCTTTCTCCTTCTTTCTTCTCCTTCTCCTCCTTCTCCTTTCTCCTTCTCTTCCTCCTGCTTCTCTTTCTCATTCTTTCTCCTTCTCCTCCTCCTTTTCTTTCTCCTCCTCCTCCTTTTTCTCCTTCTCTTTCTTCTTCTCCTTCTCCTTCTCCTCCCCCCCAACCCCCTTCCTTCTGGCACTAATGACATTCCCTAGTTGGGTCATAAAATGTCTGCAAGGAAACAAGCATGCTCAGAGAGTACCAAGGACTCCACAGTCATTCTCCTCCTCCTCCTCCTCCTCCTCCTCCTCCTCCTCCTCCTCCTCCTCCTCCTCCTCCTCCTCCTCCTCCTCCTCTCCATAAACCCTTCCACTCTCTTCTAGCACTACTGAATTTCCCTAGCTGGGTCACAAAACGTCTGCAAGAGACACCCCCTCCCCAGCTTAGAGGGCACCCAGGGCCCCTCAGAGTCCAGTTTATCCACGGAGCTAGAGGTCCACCTATGCACACAAAGAAAACTTACTGTTGAGGATCCTGAGTTGCGCATTGATGACGTTGATCCAGACTTGAAATATGGGACACAACTAGAAGAAAGCAGAAATTTGGAAGCTCAGAAAGATAGAAAAAACTGCCATCAGACCAGCAGACCTTGGTCTGGGAGCTGGTGGAATCAAAGAAGCACCTTCTGGACAATTCCCAGCTCATGGGTCTTCTTGGGCCTGCCCTTGAAGATTGTCTGGAACCTTCAGTTGGTGTCTACATATTGGTGGGTGAGTGCCAGTTCAGCAGCATAGTATCCCCACTGTAGATATTGCGTTGGCTTCCAATAGATTTCCAAAGATCATTTAAGGTGCCAAGATTAACCTATGAAGTTCTAGAGACATTAAGGCCTCCAGTCCTGGAGATTGTCTTCTCCAAACCATTGATTCTTCTGCTTGGGAGAAGGCGTCCACCTGAGAGCTGAAGACATAGCAGCCCTGAAGTAGAATTTCTTCCAAAATTTGGAAGAACTCCTGGCCCTTTGGAGTTAGTCCCTTTGCCACGTTTTCCCTAATCCTCACCAAAGGCATGCTGAGGCACTTCTAAGAAGTTTCCTTTAAAGTATTGGATTTATGTGATATATAAATTGCTTGTAGTTATTTTATTAGAGTTAAAGTGCGATAGAATTTAATATTTTATTGCCGTTTGCATATTGTAGATTATGTTTGTTTGTTTGTATTTTTATACCCTGTATTTAGCTCTGGGAAGTCGGGGAGGGGGGGAGGGGAGGGAAGAGTTGGGGAGGTTTGGGGAGAGGGGAGGGGGTTGGGAGGGGTTTTGTTTTTTTAAAAAATGTACTGTAAAACTTTTCAATAAAAAAAAAGAAGTTTCCTTTATTGTTGTTGCCAAACTGAAGCAAATTATTTGGACCCTTTATATATATATATATATATATATATATATATATATATATATATATATATATATATATATATATATGGATCCTTGGTTTTTCGGGTTCTTCCCCGCGTAGAACTAAAGGTGTAGGTGCAACGTTTCGACGAAATCCCATCCGTCATCATCAGGCTAGTGGTTTCTGCTTCCTTCTTCTGGGAGAAGTATGTGGCTGTTTGTTTTTCTTTTTTAAACTGCCAGAGGGGGTGTGTTCCGTGAGTGGAAGTGTGCTGATTGGGTGGGGATTATGTGTGTTCTGATTGGGTGGGAGTGTGTTTTGAATGGTGGGGGTGTTCTGATTGGGTGGGGGTGTGTTTTGAGTGGATGGGCTGGTCTCAGCTGCCAGCCTTAGACCTGAGCTGGTGAGTTGTGCTGTTTTTGTTTGTCTTCGTGTTTGTGGTGGTGCCACAAACAAACAAAAACAGCACAACTCACCAGCTCAGGTCTAAGGCTGGCAGCTGAGACCAGCCCATCCACTCAAAACACACCCCCACCCAATCAGAACACCCCCACCATTCAAAACACACTCCCACCCAATCAGAACACACATAATCCCCACCCAATCAGCACACTTCCACTCACGGAACACACCCCCTCTGGCAGTTTAAAAAAGAAAAACAAACAGCCACATACTTCTCCCAGAAGAAGGAAGCAGAAACCACTAGCCTGATGATGACGGATGGGATTTCGTCGAAACGTTGCACCTACACCTTTAGTTCTACGTGGGGAAGAACCCGAAAAACCAAGGATCCACATACAGGCACCCGCGAAAACCTCAGAAAACATATATATATATATATATATATATATAATATATATATATATATATATATATAGGGACGCGGTGGCTCAGTGGGTTAGGACGCTGAGCTTGTCGATCGGAAGGTCGGCAGTTTGGCGGGTCGAATCCCGAGTGCCGCGTAACAGAGTGAGCGCCTGTTACTCGTCCCAGCTTCTGCCAACCTAGCAGTTCGAAAGCACGTAAAAATGCAAGTAGAAAAATAGGGACCACTACGGTGGGAAGGTAACAGCGTTCCGTGCGCCTTTGGCGTCTAGTCATGCCGGCCACATGACCACGGAGACGTCCTCGGACAAGCGCTGGCTCTTCGGCTATGAAACGGAGATGAGCACCCGGCCCCTAGAGTCGGAAACGACTAGCACGCATGTGCGGGGGAACCTTTACCTTTACCTTATATATATATATATATATATATATATATATATATATATATATATATATATATATATATATATATATATATATATATATATATATATATATATATATATATATATATATTTGTTTTCTGAGGTTTTCGCGGGTGCCTGTATGTGGATCCTTGGTTTTTCGGGTTTTTCCCCGCGTAGAACTAAAGGTGTAGGCGCAACGTTTCGACGAAATCCCATCCGTCATCATCAGGCTAGTGGTTTCTGCTTCCTTCTTCTGGGAGAAGTATGTGGCTGTTTGTTTTTCTTTTTTAAACTGCCAGAGGGGGTGTGTTCCGTGAGTGGAAGTGTGCTGATTGGGTGGGGATTATGTGTGTTCTGATTGGGTGGGAGTGTGTTTTGAATGGTGGGGGTGTTCTGATTGGGTGGGGGTGTGTTTTGAGTGGATGGGCTGGTCTCAGCTGCCAGCCTTAGAACTGAGCTGGTGAGTTGTGCTGTTTTTGTTTGCCTTCGTGTTTGTGGTGGTGCCATGTTTTTATAGTGGGTGTCAGTTTGCTTATATATATTTATTTATTTTCTGGGAACTATTGGGGAGGAGCTGTCTTCACCCTCTTTCTCACACACAAGCCAAACTCTGTGGCTTCTTCCTTTTCTGAAATGTAGCCCCTCCTTCCTGGGAATCCAAACTACATTAGACCACATCACCAGCCCTACCAACTTTAGAAGAATAACAGAGTTAGAAGGGATCTTGGAGGTCTTCTAGTCCAAAGCTACTGCTCAGGCAGGAAGCCCTAAACCATTCCAGGCAAATGGCTGTCCAGTCTCTTCTTAAAGACTTCCTGTGTTGGAGCATTCACAACTTCTGGAGGCAGGTTGTTCCACTGGTTAATTGTTCTCACTGTCGGGAAGTTTCTCCTTAGTTCCAGGTTGCTTCTCTCCTTGACTAGTTTCCATCCGTTGCTTCTTGTCCTGCTTTCAGGGGCTTTGGTGAAAAACATGACCCCCTCCTCTTCTATATGGCAGCCCCTCAAATACTGGAACTCTGCTATCATGTCTCCCATGTTTCTTCTTTTTTTTAGACCGACTAAACCCAGGTCCCACAGCCGTTCTTCGTATATCTTAGTCTATTCTATTCTATTCTATTCTATTCTATTCTATTCTATTCTATTCTATTCTATTCTATTCTATTCTATTCTATATTTCTATTCTGTTCTGTTCTGTTCTGTTCTGTTCTGCTGTTCTGTTCTATTCCTTATTCCCTATTCTGTTCTGTTCTGTTCCATTCCGTTCTGTTCCATTCCATATTCTATTCTATTCTATTCTATTCTATTCTATTCTATTCTATTCTATTCTATTCTATTCTATTCTATTCTATTCTATTCTATTCTATTCTATTCTATTTCTATTCATTCTCTATTCTATTCTATTCTATTCTGTTCTGTTCTGTTCTGTTCTGTTCTGTTCTATTCTATTCTATTCTGCTAAGCTTGTAAGCCGCCCTGAGTCTTCGGAGAAGGGCGGGATATAAATGGAATTAAAATAAAAAAAAAATATTCTATTCTATTCTATTCTATTCCGTATTCTGTTCTTCCGTATTCTGTTCTGTTCTGTTCTGTTCTAGCGGTCACATGATCAAAGTTCAGGCACTTGGCCACTGACTCAGATTTATGACAGTTGCAATGTCCTGGGCTCACGTGATCCCCTTTTACAACCTTGTGACAAGCAAAGTCAATGCGGGAAGCCTGTTTCACTTAATAACCACATGACTAACTTAACAACTGCGGTGGATCATATGACATGTTTGGCCAGAAAAGGTCTTAAGGCTGGGCAAAATCCACTCAACAACTCTCTCTCTTAGCAACAGAAATTTTGGGCTTCATTGTGGTCGTATGTTGAGGACTGCCTGTATTCTGATATTCCCTTCACCATGGACCCCCTCCCCTTTAAATAACATTTGTGGCCACAGACCCCCAAGGCTTAACTCAAGACGTGAATCATAACATTTCTTCAAGCCTTCACGAACCTCCTGTGACTGGACAGCCCCTTGCCTGAAACGGTTCAGGATCTGCTGCTTGAGCAGGGGGCTGGACTAGAAGACCTCCGAGGTCCCTTCCGGCTCTATTCTGACTCTGATTCTGATGACACCGCAGCCCCTCCCCCCCCCAGGGCTCCGCGGACCCGCAGGTGGAGAACCACTGGTGTAGGGTTTCCTGGTCAAGTAGGGGGGCTGGATTAGATGACCTTCAAAATCCCTTCCAGCCCTAGGGTTCTCTGTTCCACGACTCTTCCAGATCTCTAGGCTGGATGTGGGGCGCTGAGGAGCAGGTGAGCGGGAAGAGGTGTCGGCAGGTGTGCTATTTTGCCAGTTTTCCCACCCTGGCCGGTCTCCGGCCACTCACCGTGCCAGGCAGGCTGTTCTGAACGGCCAGGTTCACGACGTTGCTGAGCAGCGTGGCAATCAGGCTGCGGGGAGAAGGAGCAAGAGACTCACTCTGAGCAGCCGGGTGGGGTGTCAGCTCCCCCCCCCACCGTGAGGAGGGTGTGTGGGAGGTGTCACCCCAGGCTCACAAAGGGCTGCAGCCCCCGGCAGCGAGACTCAAAGATTAAAGTGTGTGTGGGGGGGAGAATAATAAAAATAAAGAAAGCCCCACTTTCCTTTGAAGCATTTACTATTACACATTTTTGCCCTGTCGGTCTGTCTATGCAGTATCTATCTACAGCCTCTTTCTCTATCTTCTGTGTAACTCTATCCTCTCTCTCTCTCTCTCTCTCTCTCTCTCTCTCTCTCTCTCTCTCTCTCTCTCTCTCTCTCTCTCTCTCTCACACACACACACACACACACACACACACACACACAATCTATCTATCATTTATCTTTCATCTCTGTCTATACATTATCTATGTTTATCTTTCTCTCATCTATCTATCTATCTATCTATCTATCTATCTATCTATCTATCTATCTATCATTTATCTTTCATCTCTGTCTATACATTATCTCTGTCTATCTTTCTCTCATCTCTATCATTTATCTTTCATCTCTGTCTATATATTATCTATGTTTATCTTTCTGTCATCTATCTATCTATCTATCTATCTATCTATCTATCTATCTATCTATCATCTCTTATCATTTATTTTTCATCTCTATATTATCTATATCTTTCTTTTCTTTCTCTCACTCATCTGTCTATCCTATCTATCTATCTATCTATCTATCTATCTATCTATCTATCTATCTATCATCTCTATATTATCTATATCTTTCTTTTCTTTCTGATCTGTCTATCTAATCAATATCTATTTATGATTGATATCTATTTATCTATCTTATCTATCTAATCAATATCTATATCTATCTTATCTATCTATATATATATATCCATCCATCTATCATCTGTCTAATCTGTTTATCATTTCCATATGACTGTCCTCTCTCTCTCTCTCTCATCTCTCTCTCTCTCTCTCTCTCTCTCTCTCTCTCTCTCTCTCTCTCTCTCTCTCTCTCTCTCTCTCTCCATCTACAGTACAATGTCCATCTACAGTCTCTCTTCTCTCGGTCTCTCTGTCATAAATGACCGTGGTTTGGGCTCACCCAACTAAGCTACAAAAACTGGATGGGCCCTCCTTTCTGCCAGCCTACCTTGGGGGCAGCTTGATCATAAAACCAGCCGCAAGGTTTTGGCAGTTCTTCAGGACCAGCTTGAGGTCACCCGGTTTGTCCTGGGTGATGGCCAGGTCTGTAGTGATGTTCACATCCAGAGTGACAGTCCGAAACAGCAGTCTGTTGAAGAAAAATAGGAAAGGGAATTGATGTTGGAAAGCCAGATCCAGGCTGCCTGGTCCTTTCATGGCCCACCATTTCTGGAAATAACGAAGGGACCTTGGAGGTCTTCTAGTCCAGCCCCCTGCTCAAGCAGGAAACCCTATATACCGTTCTAGACAAATCATTGTCCAGTCTCTTCTTAAAAACTTCCAGTGTTGGAGCATTCACCACTTCTGGAGACAAGTTGTTCCATTGATATAATCTTCTCCATGGCTTCTGAAGAGGCCTGAAGAGGCCAATGAAGCTTCTATCTTCTTTCTTTTGGATCTCCAAAATCCCTTTCAAACCCGAACCTCCGGCATATTTCCCAGATGGCATCACCGACGTTGCTTGGGAACATCAAGATACCTCAGGCGGGACCCATGTTACATTGAAAGTTCCCCCTGCTGATATCCCAGCCTCCCTCCCTTATCGCCCCCTCCCAAACAGAGGGGATCATAGTACGGTTGTTGCATTCTAGTATTTAAGGAGCTTCCACAAAGAAGAGGGGAGATCAATCTATCCTCCAAAGCTCCAGAAGGCAGGACAAGAATCGGCTGATCGTCAAGTAGTGTTCCAGAGGCTCCAGGCCACCAAGGATGGCAAAGCTTCTGACATGGAATGTTAATGGCCTGAATTCACCACAGAAAAGAAAGAAAGTATTTCACTACTTGAAACAACATAAAAATGACATTGTTTGCTTGCAGGAGACTCATATTGCTGCGAAAGATCAAAAGTACTTGATTAGTTCTCAGTTGGGATCACATTTTATAGCTTCTGCCCCAGATAAAAAGGGGGGGAGTGGTTATTTATGTAAGAAAAGATTTATCGGCTAGATTAATTGAATCTGATATACAAGGAAGATATGTTATTATTGAACTAGTGCTACAAGGCAAGAAAGTTCTTATTATTGGATTATATGCCCGTAATCAACAGCAAAAAAAGTTTTATAAGTTTTTACATCACAAACTAACTCAATTGGATTATAAATCTGTTATCATGATGGGTGATTGGAATGGTGTTTTGGACTCAAGTAAAGACAAGACGGGATCTTTCAAAAATTCTCCTAATCATTCTAAATTACCTAAAGATTTTTTTGATTTGAAAGATGATTTGGAATTTAGAGATATTTGGCGAGAACGGAATGTGGAAGATAGAGACTTTACTTTTTTTTTCCGGATAGACATCAATCATTCTCCAGAACTGATTTTTTTTTAATTACTACTGATCTTTTCTCCAGGGTCAAGAATGCTAACATCTTTCCTAGAACATTGTCGGATCATAGCCTTGTATGGTTGGAGTTATTTGCTCAAGATGGGAACAGAAGATCTTGGAGATTGAACGAAAAATTATTTAGATATGAGGTGCTTTCGCAGAAATGTAGAGAACATTTGAAAGAATTTTTCGCTTTGAATATGCATAAAGGCACTTCGATGGCAATGGTTTGGGATGCTAGTAAAGCTTATATGAGAGGGGTTTTGATTCATATGAATAATGGATATAGGCGTAAGCAGATGCAAAAACGTAAAGAGCTGGAAGAAGAGATTAAATCGAAGGAGAAAGCTTTGATTTTGAACCCATCAGATAATAGATTAAAGGTTTCTATAAATATGTTGAAAGAGCAATTTAATATGCTAATGGCTGATCAGATTGCAACTAATTTGCGTTATGCGAAACATAATACGTTTTGTAATGCAAACAAGCCTGGTAGGTGGTTGGCTTATCAATTACGGAAGGAACAGAAATCACGTATTACAGAGAAAATAGGATATAAAGGTAAAGAGGTATATCAACAAAAGTTTCTCCCGAAACTCATTGTAATAAACATAGTTTTCCTTCCTTCTACTTTTCCTCACAACAACCTTGTATGGGAGGCTGGGCTGAGAGAGGGTGACCGGCCCCAGGTTCTCTCTCGAACTTTGATTGCTAAGAGAGGGCTAGCACTTCCAGGGATGGGAAGAGGACTAAACCTACAAGAGAATTCGGTCTCCTTTCTCCTACTCCAGCACTCTCCTCACTACTCACTCCTCAGTGAGAGGGAGCCAAAATCTCCTAGGAATCTTCTCTGGCTAAAAACGTGGTTGCCACAAAGAAGAGGTTGGTCAACTTATTCTCCAAAGCCCCTGAAGGCCGGACAAGAAGCAACAGATGGAAACTCATCAAAGAGAGAAGCAACCTGGAATTAAGGAGGAATTTCCTGAGAGTGAGAACAATTAACCAGTGGAACTACCTGCCTCCAGAAGCTGTGAATGCTTCAACACTGGAAGCCTTTAAGAAGAGACTGGACAGCCATTTGTCTGAAATGGTATAGGGTTTCCTGCCTGAGCAGGCGGTTGGACTAGATCAGGGCTCTTCAACCTTTTCACTCATTGTACCACTTTTAGGATATGGCAATATCCAAGTACCACCAGCCACCTAGCAAGGTGTCAAAAACATGATGACCAAAAAAAGGGGGGGGGAAGTGATGAAGTACAGGTAGTCCTCGACTTACAACAGTTTGCTTAGTGACTGTTCGAAGTTACAATGGCACTGAAAAAAGTGCCCCCCCAAACCACAGCCGAGCAAGACACCTTCCTGCCTGCCCGGCAGCGCTCTTCCTCCTGTCCGAGGTTTTCCTTGTTGTGAGCATTTCTGTTGAGGATTGACAGCGGGGGTGGGGGTGGGGTGCTTGGTTTTTATTTTCCCCCCCCATCTGCTGGATGGTTGCAGCAGGTTTTGGTCACTTCACATGAGCCTGGGACACTGTGACCGTCATAAATATGAATCAGTTGCCAAGCATCTGAATGTAGATCACAAGACCCTGGAGATGCTGCAACATTCCAGTTGATTGGTGCTTCTTCAGGGCTCAGCAGAAGCTCCGGGATCAGCTGGATCCTGGTGATGATCCCGGCGCTTCTGCTGAGCCCATCTCTTGCTCAGGCTTGTGCGGTGCTGCCACCGGTTCAGCTCATTCCCCTCCCCTGCTACCACTTTTCTAGGATGGTCACGTACCACCTGCCAGGTGCCAATGTACCACAGGTGGTACCCGTACCACTGGTTGAAAAGCCCTGGACTAGATGACCTCCAAGGTCCCTTTCAACTCTATTCTATTCTATATGTCTCTCCTCAGTTGGTCTCTAGTAGCTTCTTCACCCCTCCTTCTTGAGTCTTGAGTAGAGGTGGACAGAAGGTCTTTACCTAGTCCCCAAGGACTATCTATGGAGGGGGGGAAACAAAATCTGGGTCTCTCCCCCTTCAGATCCGGACCCTAACCCTCTCTACCCGTCTCTAACAAGTTCACCCAACAACTTACATTGGCAATTTCATGACCATCGTTGCTTGCAAATTGAGGATCAGCTCTGTTCCGCCTACGATCTTCCAAGAGCCTCTGATAAACTGGAGGTTCAAAATGTTACCCCTGGGAGGTGAAAAAAATAAAGAGGGTAAAAGGAAAGGGGTCACCACCACCCCCAAATTGGCACTGGCTTTTCAAGCTGCCTTCACCGGCTCCTCCTCTTTTTATCCTACGGTCTGCCAAAGGATCCATTTTGCTTGATAAGGGAAGGGATCCATCAAGCACATCTTTCAGTAAGAATCTCCCTGATCTGCTGGACAGGTCTTCCCATCTACAGGCGCAACTGAGCTCAACATTTCTCTTGCTAAGCGAGACAATCGTTACTTAATGACCTCAGCGTTTCCTTAATGATGGCCATAAACTGAGGACCTATTGCGATGTTCCAGCCTGCCTTATTTCACAGTGGCCTGAACATCATCCAAGCCCCTGCTTCTGTGGACAGGTAGTCCTGGACTCACGACCACTTAACCTATAACATAGGGACACCGAGGGATGTCCTCAGAGCTACATTTTGGGGGGCCAGGTGAGGCCCTGGCCTCTTGCTTCTTCTCAACTCACCACTGGAATGGCTCCTTCATTCCTCCACTTCCCAGACCGAGTAAGTTTCCATCGAGGGAGCCGAGGAGTTGGCGAAGTTGGTTCGGATTCAGGAGACCTCCAGCGAGCAACGAATTGTTTGTGTTGTTGAGAAGGCCTCCAACGTTACCAAGGACACCGTTGAGAAGTCCTCCTTTTCCTCCACCCCCATCAAGGACACCACCAAGGACATCTCCAGCTACAGGTAAACCTCCACCAGCAAGCACCGAATTGGTTGCATTGTTGAGAAGGCCTCCCACACCGCCGAGGACACCACCAAGCGTGCCTTTGTCTCCACCTCCAAGGACGCCACCAAGGACACCTCCTCCACCACCTTTGTCTCCACCTCCAAGGACACCATCAAGGACACCTCCTCCATCACTTTTGTCTCCACCTCCAAGGACGCCACCCAGGACACCTCCTCCACCACCTTTGTCTCCACCTCCAAGGACGCCACCGAGGACACCTCCTCCATCACTTTTGTCTCCACCTCCAAGGACGCCACCGAGGACACCTCCTCCACCACCTTTGTCTCCACCTCCAAGGACACCATCAAGGACACCTCCTCCACCACCTTTGTCTCCACCTCCAAGGACGCCACCGAGGACACCTCCTCCATCACTTTTGTCTCCACCTCCAAGGACGCCACCGAGGACACCTCCTCCATCACTTTTGTCTCCACCTCCAAGGACGCCACCGAGGACACCTCCTCCATCACTTTTGTCTCCACCTTCAAGGACGCCCCCACTGACACCTCCTCCTCCACCTCCCCCTTTCCCCCCATCTTTGCCTCCACCACCAAGGATCCCACCAAGGAGATCACCGAACAAGCCTGTGTAAAGAAGAGAAAGGTCCACATCAGGCTTTCCCCATCAACAATACTTTCCTCCATCAGACCTTCTGTCTCAAAATCTTGCTGATGTTCTTCCTTGCAAGGAAACTTTTACTTTTCTCTCTGGTTCTGTTCTCAGCAGCTGGAACTCAGATTTCGTGGTGTACCAGGTGGTACTTCACAATCTGCTTTGCTCCTACAGCCTAGCACTGATGCTATTACCTAGTTGAGCATGTATGTATTATTATTCTATTTTCAATTCTATTCTGTGTTCCCTGTTCCCTGTTCTGTGTTTTGTGTTCTGTGTTCTGTTCCATTCTATTCCATATTTTCTGTTCTGTTCGGTTCTCTGTGTTCTGTGCTCTGTGCTCTGCATTCTGCATTCTGCATTCCGCCTTCTGTTTCATTCTATTCCATATTTTCTATTCTGTTCTGTTTTCTGTGTTTTGTGTTCTGCGTTCTGCCTTCTGCCTTCTGTTCCATTCTATTCCATATTTTCTATTCTATTCTGTTCTGTGTTCTGCATTCTGCATTCTGCATTCTGTTCCATTCTATTCCATATTTTCTATTCTGTTCTGTTTTCTGTGTTTTGTGTTCTGCGTTCTGCCTTCTGCCTTCTGTTCCATTCTATTCCATATTTTCTATTCTATTCTGTTCTGTGTTCTGTGTTCTGCATTCTGTTCCATTCTATTCCATATTTTCTATTCTGTTCTGTTCTGTTCTGTTCCATTCTAATGTATTCCACCTTATTATTTTTTTACAAGCAACTCAAGATGACATACAGTATACAACATGCCTCTGATATTCCCCAGAACAACAATCCTGCATAGTGGGCTAAGCTGAGAGAGATTGACTGGGCCCAACTCACCCAGATGGCTGCGGTGGGAACTAGAACTCACCATCTCCTGGTGATTGGCCCAAAGTCACCCAGCTGGCTTTCATGCCCACGGCAGGACTTGAACTCACAACCTGTACTTTCTAGTCTGGTGTCTTAACCACAAAATCAAGGGTCTCCACACTTGGCAACTTTCCGATTTGTGGACTTCAAGTCCCAGCATGGTTGGCTGGGGAATTCTGGGAGTTGAAGTCCAAAAGTCTTAAAGTTGCTGAGGTTAAGAAACCTATCCAGATTGTAACTTTAATTTTAGATATGTACTGTATCTTTATAATATATTCGGTATTTACTAGCCCTTATGCAATTTTGAACGTATGCTTTCATTTTTTGGAAGAAATTGTTTCTTGCTTCACTATAGTTAGCTCCAGGCTAGACAACCTTGGCTCTTTTATGACTCGTGGACTTCAACTCCCAGAATTCCTGAGCCAGCCAAGCTGGCTCAGGAATTCTGGGAGTTGAAGTCCACGAGTCATAAAAGAGCCAAGGTTGCCTACCCCTGAGTTAGCTATAACCTTTAGTTTCTGCATTAACTTTTTTCTTAAGACACCCAGGTGAGAGATACCTAGATTTGATGTCCCTATCCAGAGACACACATGGATGCAAACACCCACTAGGTAAGCATTCCTGCCAGGATGAACCATTGTTCAATCATGGTTTTACTCTGATGGAATCTACCCAAAGGAGCAAAACGCCATTTCAGGAGATTCCCTCAAAGTTGAACTTACCCCTTCGAGTTCTTCCAGAGTTTAAACCATGGAGGCTGCTGAGCCCAAGACTTGGTCCCAGCAAACTGCAGAAGAGGGCCATGCAGATGACCTCAGACATGGTCAAGGTGGTCATCCTGAAACAGAAGGAAGAAAAAAAGGCGTGGAGATCATCTGCATTAACAGAGGGATAGAATCAAGATCACGTGAAGTGTTAATACCACTTTACAAGGCCTTGGTGAGGCCACACTTGGAATCCTGCATCCAGTTTTGGTCACCACGATGTAAAAAAGATGTTGAGACTCTGGAAAGGGTACAGAGAAGAGCACCAAAGATGATTGGGGGACTGGAGGCTAAAACATATAAAGAACGGTTGCTGGAATTGGGTATGTCTAGTTTAAGGAAGAGAAGGACGAGGGGGGACATGATAGCAGTGTTCCAATATTTCAGGGGCTGCCCCAAAGAAGAGGGAGTCAAGCTATTCTCCAAAGCCCCTGAAGGCAGGACAAGAAGCAATGGATGGAAACTCATCAAGGAGAGAATCAACCTAGAACTAAGGAGAAACTTCCTGACAGTGAGGACAATCAACCAGTGGAACAACCTGCCTCCAGAAGCAGTGAATGCTCCAACACTGGAAGTTTTAAAGAAGAAACTGGACAGCCATTTGTCTGAAATGGTATAGGGTTTCCTGCCTGAGCAGGGGGTTGGACTAGATGACCTCCAAGGTCCCTTCTGACTCTGTTATTCTATTCTATTCTCTCTGAATGAGTTCTCAACATTTGAAATCCTTGGAACATTTCTTCCCAGATCTGGGTGAAATTGTTACTTTGGAAAATGGTAAGATCTTGGCTCATGGTTTCATTTATCGCAAGCATTTATATATTCCTTTTGAGGGAATGGGCTTAGATTGCATGAGATGGCCACCATCTTGACTCTTTCCAGAGCAGCTTACCAGTCAGTCGGGTCCTTGGTTCTCTCTGAGCTTGTGTCAGGTCCCCAAACCCTCGTTGTTTCCCCTGCATATATGTTCTACTTTGGGGGGCTGCCATTCCGCTGGGGGAAGGGGAACGTGCTTTCGATTGGGATAACTTTCATTTTCTACTTTCCCTCTCCTGCCTCTATCATCTTGAGAAAGAAGCGTGTCTCCCTTATCGGCGGAAGATGCCACCCTGGAAATCTTATTCCATTGATCTGAGCCACCCAATGATTTGAAGCCCCTGGCTATTGTGAAAAGCAGTAACATTGAAAACGAGCCTATCGATTTACAAAGAGAGCTTGCTAAAAATAATAGTCCGAGTGAAGATAAGGGGATAAAATTAATTACACCTATCTGACAAAATTAAAACTCAAGGAAGCCAGCATTTTAGACCCATTGACAGGATTAAAACTCAAGGAAGCCAGCATTGACAGGATTAAACCTCAAGGAAGCCAGCATTTTAAACCCATCGACAGGATTAAACCTCAAGGAAGCCAGCATTGACAGGATTAAACCTCAAGGAAGCTAGCATTTTAAACCCATTGACGGGATTAAACCTCAAGGAAGCCAGCATTGACAGGATTAAACCTCAAGGAAGCCAGCATTTTAGATCCATTGACAGGATTAAACCTCAAGAAAGCCAGCATTGACAGGATTAAACCTCAAGGAAGCCAGCATTTTAGATCCATTGACAGGATTAAAACTCAAGGAAGCCAGCATTGACAGGATTAAACCTCAAGGAAACCAGCATTTTAGATCCATTGACAGGATTAAACCTCAAGGAAGCCAGCATTGACAGGATTAAGCCTCAAGGAAGCCAGCATTTTAGATCCATTGACAGGATTAAAACTCAAGGAAGCCAGCATTGACAGGATTAAACCTCAAGGAAGCCAGCATTTTAGATCCATTGACAGGATTAAAACTCAAGGAAGCCAGCATTTTAGATCCATTGACAGGATTAAACCTCAAGGAAGCCAGCATTTTAGATCCATTGACAGGATTAAAACTCAAGGAAGCCAGCATTGACAGGATTAAACCTCAAGGAAGCCAGCATTTTAGATCCATTGACAGGATTAAAGCTCAAGGAAGCCAGCATTTTAGATCCATCGCTGGCCTTTGTGAAACAAGCTAAACAAAACTAATAACAAAAGCACACAAAGGAAGTCTCCAAATTATGAAATGTCGCAAAACTATATAAAAATCCTTATGCTCATCAAATCAATTTGTCAGCTGTTCCAGAACTGCCTGCTGTTGCTGGTTCTGCTCATCAATAAACCAAAACCTTCTTCCCAAGGCAGCCTCCATTTTATTCCCGACTTGGAACTGAACCTGATTTTTCTTTCAAGAAAGTGCTATAGCAAAAGATGATGTATCACTGCTATTTAGAACCAGACAAGTTATCCAGAATGCATAAAGGCACTTCAAATGAATGTTGGACATGTTAAAAAGGGACCTTTTACCATTTGTGGTGGACATGCCACACAGCAAAGAAATACTGGAATAGGATTCATATTCTAATGCAGAAAATTCTTAAAGTGACTATAAAGAGAAAACCAGAAACTTTTCTTTTGGGTTTAATGGAAAAGGACTTGGGGAAAAAAAATACTGGAACTCTGATCTTATATATGTTGATGGCAGCAAAACTATTCTATGCACAAAAATGGAAGGACGTTTTGATTCCTGCCGTGGATGAACGGCTGCAAAAGTTGATGGAGTTAGCAGAGATGGCTAAATTGACCGTTTCGATCAAAGAAAAGAATATAAATACTCTTGTTTCTACTTGGAGACCGCTTCTGGACTTTGTGCTTGAGATGGAAAAAATAATGAAACTTTGATTTTGGGTTTTACTGATTTGATTGATTTTCTGTTATAGAAATGGCTATTATATATAGAATAGAGCTGGAAGGGACCTTGGAGGCCTTCTAGTCCAGCCCCCTGCTTAAGCAGGAGAACCTACACCATCTCAGACAGGTGATTGTCTAGCCTCTTCTTAAAGATCTCCAGTGATGCAGGGCCCACGATTTCTGGTGGCAAGCTGTTCCACTGGTTGATTGTCCTCCCTGTCAGGAAGTTTCTCCTTAATTCCAGGTTGCTTCTCTCCCTGATCAGTTTCCATCCATTGTCTCACATCCTTCCCTCTGGTGCTTTGGAGAATAACGTGACCCCCCTCCTCTTCTTTGTGGCAGCCCCTCAAATACCGGAATACTGCTATCGTGTCTCCCCTGTTTCTTCTTTTCTTTAGACTAGCCAAACTCAAGTCCCGCAGCCGTTCTTCGTATGTTTCAGTCTCCAGGCCTTGGATCATCTTAGTGGCTCTTCTGTGAATTTTTCCCCCCAAACTCTCAACATCTTTTTTGTGACATGGTGACCACAATTGGCTGCAGTATTCTAGGTGTGGCCATACTAGGGCTTTGTAGCTGAGGTTTGATGTTAATGCCTTATTTTACCACAACAGAGGGAACCGGAAGTCAACACCATTTTTTTTTCCATTTTCCCCCCTCTTTTCAAAACTTCTCTCTTTCCCTTCCCTTTCCCTTTGCTTCCAATTACTGGCTTTCGCATTTTCGCGTTTTATACTATAAGCTAATAAAAAATAAATACCAGAGAGCAAAAGGGTCCCAGCTGCTAAAGGAGCCGAGACTAATCTTTTAAATACCAGAAATAGGGAAGTAAAAATGTCACAAGCTGTTAATTTTTATGGAGTTACACCTTGCTTTAGTCTACATGTCTTTTTGCCCCTGGCGCTTGCTTAAGCTTACGTGTCCTCTTCAGTCCGTGTGATTCCATTCCCTCCATTTCATACTGACTGGTTACACCAGGGCTTTTTTTGTATAAGAAAAAGGTGCCGGAACTCACACATGTCATACAACCCGCCTTGCCTATCCTACAAGGTTCCATCCAAAAAAGGTGCCGGAACTCCGTTCTGAGCGTTCCACGAGAAAAAAAAGCCCTGGGTTACACAATCACATTTTTCTAGATGATCATTCCCTTCAAGAATGGGGGTATGTGGTTTCTCAGTTGGTGAACCATCACTTTGATCATTAGCTCATTGGTTTGATGCTGAGCATCAGGCTTATAGAGAAGGAGCAGAGTGAGACTACCAAGAGCCTTGGTGGAGCAGTGGGCTAATGCCTCCTTAAGTAACACCAGCTGCCTGCAATTAGTGCAGGTTCGAGTCCCACCAGGCTCAAGGTTGACTCAGCCTTCCATCCTTCCCAGGTAGGTAAAATGAGGACCCAGATTGTTGGGGTCAATTAAGCTGACTTTGTAATAATGCCGCTTGGGGGTGTGTGTGTGAAAGCCCTAATAAGCAGGCATATACATAGAATGAAGGCTACTGCTAAGCTTGTAAGCCGCCCTGAGTCTTCGGAGAAGGGCGGGATATAAATGGAATTTTTAAAAAAAATGCAGAGAAGAGCAACTAAGGTGATCAAAGGCCTGTAGACTAAAAGATACGAAGAACATCTGCAGGACTTGGGTTTGGCTAACCCAGAGAAAAGAAGGACTATGGGGGGACCTGATAGCAGCGTTCCAGTATTTGAGGGGCTGCCACACAGAAGAGGGGGGGTGTCAACGTATTCTCCAAAGCACCTGAGGGCAGGACAAGAAGCAACGGATGGAAACTCATCAAGGAGAGAAGCAACCTGGAATTAAGGAGAAACTTCCTAATGGTGAGGACAATTAATCGGTGGAACAACTGGCCTCCAGAAGTTGTGAGTGCTCCATCACTGGAGGTTTTTAAGAAGAGACAGTCACTTGTCTGAAATGGTATAGGGTCTGTTGCTTGAGCAGGGGGTTGGACTAGAAGACCTCCAAGGTCCCTTCCAGCTCTATTCATATTGAAATCAAAAGAACTGGCTGGCATCCACTGCACAGAATTCATTGCTGTCTTTAAGAACTTTTAAGCAGCCATCTCAACCTGCACAGAGGAAAATCATGTCAAATCAGACACATCATTTTCTCCTCAGTTAAGGAAGTTGGAGAGATTTGGAAAATTAGACACTACATCTGGCTACACCTGGAGGCAGGACAAGAAACAACGGGTGGAAACTAGCAAAGGAGAGAAGCAACCTAGAACTAAGGAGAAATTTCTTTTCAGTTAGAACAATTGGAACAGCTTGCCACCAGAAGTTGTGGATGCTTCATCATTGGAAGTTTTTAAGAAGAGGCTAGACAGTCTCTTGTCTGAAATGGTATAGGTTCTCCTGCTTGAATAGAGGGCTGGACTAGAAGACCTCCAAGGTCCCTTCCAACTTCTATTCTATTCTATTCTATTCTATTCTATTCTATTCTATTCTATTCTATTCTATTCTATTCTATTCTATTCTATTCTATTCTATTCTACTTTAATTATTCTATTCTATTCTATTCTATTCTGTTCTATTCTAGTCTTCATTATTATTCTATTCTGTTCTGTTCTGTTCTGTTCTGTTCTGTTCTGTTCTGTTCTGTTCTATCATGGATGGTGCAAAGTATTTAACATTCTCTCTCATTTTTTGTCAGGATCTCCAGCAGGTTAATTAAGGCCTTTTTAAAGAAGGACAGGGAGGTAATTTCCCTGAGATGTTTCGATGCCCCAACTGTTTAATTTAAACCGACAGTATTTTTCCATCACCGGAGACCATCTGTAATCGTTTCAGTTATTAATTCACGAACGCCTTTCGAAATAATCTGTCACATTTACTCCGATTCCCAAAATTACCACTCACATAGAGTGTTTAATCAGGTGGAGTCAACACTTCACAGCTGAATTCTCTCCATTGGCCCTTTGCAAGCTTGGAGGAGATTCAATTCGCCTTTTTTCTTTCTTTCTGGCTCTGATTTTTATGCAAACTCAGCTCCTTTGGGGGGAGTTGATGGGTCAGAATCCCCCCCCCGCCTACTTCCGATAAAAGGATTGGTTCAATCACAGCCCGGTGTGAGCCACACGGGTGTGACCCATGAATCAAAAATTCAATTGCCGCTGGGAAAAAGTTTACAGCCTTTATTGACTCCTTGATCCTTGTCCACAGAAGCTTGTAACCCGGTTTTGATGGTTGATGGCTTCCAGTGGGCATGTCTCTGGGGTCTCTGAAAAGGGGGGAGTAACTCCAGATGGCCCTGACCTGTGACCCTTTTAGAACTGGCTGAAACATGGACTTGAGCAACCAAGATGATCAGAGGGCTGGAGGCTAAAACATACAAAGAACGCTTGGAGGAATTGGGGATGTCTAATGAGAAGAAGGACTTGGGGGTGACATGATAGCAGTGTTTCAATATCTGAAGGGCTGCCACAAAAAAAGAGGGGGTCAACAATTGGACAACCATTTGTCTGAAATGGTATAGGGTTTTCTGCCTGAGCGGGTTGGACTAGAAGACCTTCAAGGTCCCTTCCAACTCCTCTCCTCTCCTCTCCTATCCTCTCCTCTACTCTCCTATCCTATCCTATCCTATCCTATCCTCTCTCCCCGTCCTCTCTACTCCTCTCCTCTCCCCTCCCCTCCCCTCCCCTCCTATCCTATTCTCCAAAGCACCTGAGGGCAGGACAAGAAGCAACGGATGGAAACTCATCAAGGAGAGAAGCAACCGGGAACTAAGGAGGAATTTCCTTACAGTGAGGACAATTAACCAGTGGAACCACCTGCCTCCAGAAGCAGTGAATGCTCCAACACTGGAAGTTTTTAAGAAGAGACTGGACAGCCATTTGTCTGAAATGGGATAGGGTTTGCTGCCTGAGCAGGGGGTTGGACTAGAAGACCTCCAAGGTCCCTTCCGACTCTGATATTCTGTGATTGAGTGCAATGGCTTGCCTCCCAAAGTTGTGGGTGCTCCAGCACTGGAGGACTTCAAGAAGAGTTCCATTTGTCTGGAATGGCTCAGGCTCTCCAGCTTGGGCAGGGGGTTGGACTAGAAGACCTCCAAGGTCCCTTCCAACTCTGTTATTCTATGTTCTCCGGAGATTTAGTCCTTGGAACCCCCACTGAAAGCTAAACTCCCCTGCCTGCTTCTCGCGATCCACCTTCTTGGTCCTAGGAGAAGAAACCAAGTGCTCTTACCTGACGGTCTTCAGCTTTGGCAAGTACACCTACCCTGTCACCTGTCTTCTCTTATATAAGCCAGCCGTGGGCAGGTGGAAGAGGAAGAAGGGTTGAATTGGAAACCTCCCAGCGGGATTGTTTCCTCCTCCTGTGGCTGGGTGTCAAATGTGCAAAATTCAGTTCCCCCAGGACATTTTTTTCCCCCTTCCAACCTAATCTGGGGTAGCCCTGCTTCTGGGTGAGAGACCGCGGTAGAGTTCTTCCTTGCCCAGCGGAAGAAGAGAAATGGAGTGACGTTCTTATGTCTCTATCATCATGCTCTATCTTATGGCTCTATCATCAGGGGCCTGATCCAGACATTTAGGGGTTTGGGGGGTTGCAAGCAAGGGCCATGTATTGTCTCAAGAGCTCCATTAAACTTGGATATCTGGAGACAGCAAAGAGAAGGAGCTGGTGGTTGTCTTCTGGGAGGGCTTAAAGCCACTGAGATGGCTCCTCTCCCCTGAACATCTTTCGAAGCAGCTTGAAGACTGGGCCTATCCAGTCAATCAATCAGAATAGAGCTGGAAGGGACCTTGGAGGTCTTCTAGTCCAACCCCCTTCTCAAGCATGAGACTGTATACTATTTCAGACAAAGGGCTGTCCAATCTCATCTTGAAGACTTCCAGTGCTGGAGCAGCCACAACTTCTGGAGGCAGGTTGTTCCACTGGTTAATTGTTCTAACAGTCAGGATGTTTCTCCTTAATTCTAGGTTGCTTCTCTCCTTGATAAATCTCCATTCCATTGTATCTTGTCCTGCCCTCTGGTGCTTTTGGAGAATGGGAAACCCTAACCATTTCAAACAGGTTTGGTCATCACAATGTAAAAAAGATGTTGACACTCTAGAAAGGGTGCAGAGAAGAGCAACAAAGATGATCAGGGGGCTGGAGGCTAAAACATATAAGGAACGGTTGCTGGAATTGGGGATGTCTAGTTTAATGAAGAGAAGGACGAGGGGGGACATGATAGCAGCCTTCCAGTATCTCAGGGGCTGCCCCAAAGAAGAAGGAGTCAAGCTATTCTCCAAAGCCCCTGATCCGTCTTTTCATTAAACTAGACATACCCAATTCCTGCTTGCCTCCAAAAGTTGTGGGTGCTCCACTCCTGGAAGTTTCTAAGAAGAGATTGGACAGCCATTTGTTCAGAACGATTGGCCAGAGGGCTGGACTAGAAGACCTCCAAGGTCCCTTTCACCTCTCTGCAGAATGGTGGACCAGGAAAGGATTAGGGATCCTGGCGTCTGGCTTTCCGACATCACATCCCTCTTCTCTTCTTCTTCCACAGGGTCTTGTTTTGGAGTCTTCTTCTGGACGTGAACGTCACTGCTCATCTGGTAACCTTAAGCTGGTCCTTGAGAGGTGACACGGAATCCACAGCAGAGACCTTCAGGTCTTTCGGTTCTATTATCTCCCAGGCTTTGAGATGGAACAGCTAGCATTAGAATCATCATTAAAAAAAGGCACCACAAAGAATGTGCTTCCTGCTTTCCACTCAGAAAGCGTGGATTGTCCAAGGAGCTGCTGATACAGTTCAAGAGAGGAATTATTGAGTCGGTCATTTGCACCTCAGTAACTGGTTTGGCACAGCAACCAAACAGGACAGATACAGACTTCAATGGATAGTTAGGACTGCAGGAAAAAAAAACAGAATTGCAACCAGCCTGCCTAGAATAGAATAGAATAGAATAGAATAGAATAGAATAGAATAGAATAGAATAGAATAGAATAGAATAGAATAGAATAGAATAGAATAGAATAGAATAGAATAGAATAGAATAGAATAGAATAGAATAGAATAGAATAGAATGGAGCTGGAAGGGACCTTGGAGATCTTCTAGTCCAGCCCCCTTCTCAAGCAGGAGAACATATACCATCTCAGACAAGTGACTGTCCGGTCTCTTCTTTAAAACCTCCAGGGATGGAGTGCCCACAATTTCTGGTGGCAAGCTGTTCCACTGGTTGATTGTCCTCAGCGTTAGGAAGTTTCTCCTCAATTCCAGGTTGCTTCTCTCCTTGATCAGTTTCCATCCATTGTTTCTTGTCCAGCCCTCTGGTGCTTTGGTGAATAACATGACCCCCTCCTCTTCTTTGTGGCAGCCCCTCAGATACTGGAACTCTGCTATCAAGTCTCCCCTATTTCTTCTTTTCCTTAGACTAGCCAAACCCAAGTTCCGCAGCCATTCTTCGTATGTTTTAGTCTTGGATCATCTTAGTTGCTCTTCTGTGAATTTTTTTCCAGACTCTCATCTGTATACTGTATGAATGAGTAAGGGGGCTGAGAAAGTGTGTATGGACCCCTCACCTCCTGGGCATAAAGTGTTTCAACTCCTCCCCTCTGGATGCTACTATAGGACATTGTATGCCGAAATAACCAGAGATATAAGTTTTTCCCTCGTCCTGTCACTCTCCTGAACACCTAATTCCCCCTGTCTCATTTCTCACCTTTTCCCATCTTCTCATCTTTCCTACTATCTTCTCCCATTGGTTTCTTAGGATTTTCACTTGTAGGTTAATTGTTAATCATCACTTATAATCAATTGTTTGTAACTTAGGGTTAGCGATTGTAACTATGATTTATGATCTATGGCCTATGCCTTGCTGTTTATAGGTACACTGTGAATTTATGCACCGGAAACTCGTGTGTCCAATCACACTTGGCCAATAAAGAAGAAAGAAAAAAAGAAAGAAGGAAGGAAAGAAAGAAAGAGAGAGAGAGAGAGAGAGAGAGAGAGAGAGAGAGAGAGAGAGAGAGAGAGAGAGAAGAAAAGAAAAAAGAAAAGAAAAGAAAAAGGGAGGGAGGGAGGAAGGGAGGGAGGGAGGAAAGAAAAAAAAGAAAGAGAAAGAAAAGAAAGAAAGAAAGAAAGAAAGAAAGAAAGAAAGAAAGAAAGAAAGAAAGAGAAAGAAAGAAAGAAAGAAAGAAAGAAAGAAGAGGGAGGAAAAAAGGAAAGGAAAGAAAAAAGGAAGGATAAAAGGAAAGGAAAGGAAGGAAGGAAGGAAGGAAGGAAGGAAGGAAGGAAGGAAGGAAGGAAGGAAGGAAGGAAGGATGGATGGATCCTGGCAGAACCTTGTGGCTGGTTTTACCATGAAGCTGCTTCCAAGATGGCAGAAAGGAGGAGAGACGGGGTCCATCCGGGAGACCCCAACCCCCCCCCCCCGCCAAATGATCAGATGGGATCCTTGTGTGCTTCTTCCTGGGATTCTTGTTCTAAGGTAACCTAACCTGCACATCTTGTCTTGAGCAGCATTCCAGTATTTGAGAAGCTGCCCCCCAAAAAGAAGAGGGGGGTCACATTATTCTCCAAAGCACCAGAGGGCAGGACAAGAAGCAACGGATGGAAGCTGATCAAAGAGAGAAGCAACCTGGAATTAAGGAGAAACTTCCTGACATAACAATTAATCAGTGGAACTCCTTGCCTCCAGAAGCTCTGAATGCTCCAACACTGGACGTTTTTAAGAAGAGACTGGACAGCCGCTTGTCTGAGATGGTACAGGGGTTTCCTGTTTGAGAAGGGGGCTGGACTAGAAGACCTCCAAGGTCCCTTCCAGCTGTATTCTGACTGAACTCACCTTAAGTGGCCTAAGAGAGTCGTCAACCCACCCCTTTGTTCCCAGCGGAAAGTTGCTCTGATGCAACTCCTGGCGTCAGGTGCAAACCCTCTTCGGGTGACAAAGGCATCAGAGCAAATATTTGATCTCTCTCGAAGCAGAGGGAGGAGGCCATTCAGGCAGAGCGGAACCTCGCCCACCCACCCCACCCCACCCCACCCCGTTCTCGTGAAGTGGGAGAAACTGCAAAGGTCAAGGGGATCCTCTTAGTGGCCCAAAAACTCCCCGTAAGGAGTTTGGTGGGAAACGCTCAGGATCTTTCCTTTGTTTAATTTGGTGCCCAGTTTCAGAGAAGGCGGCAGAAGTTGGCATCAGGAGTGGGAAGGTCCCGTTCCTTCCTCCTGCAAAGTGGAGCGGAACGAATGGGGAGCTTCTTGAGCCAATTTGGGTTAATGGGGTCCACGGGACCTTGGGAGCTGCTTGCCCTGCAGCAGACTTCTTCCAAAGAAGGAAAACAAGGCCATTTCTTGGAATACAGCCGTTTCTTGACTTATGGACGGTTATTCTGCCTCTCTCTCTCCTGTCTCTCTGTGTGTCTGTTTCTCTGTGTCTGTCTGTCTGTCTCTTTCTCCCTCTCTCTCTCTTTCTATCTCTTTCTCTCTCTCTCTCTTTCTCCATCTCTCGCTCTGTCCCTTCTCTCTCTCTTCTCTCCCGTCTCCCTCTTTCTGTCTTTCTCTCTGTGTGTGTCTGTTTCTCCCTCTCTGTCTCTATCTCTTTCTCTCTCTTTCTGTCTCTCTTTCTTTCTCTGTCTCTGTCTGTCTTTCTCCCCCTCTCTCTTTCTCCCCCCTCTCCTTCTCTCCTGTCTTTCTCTCTCTCTGTCTATTCTCTCTTTCTCTCCTGTCTTTCTCTCTCTGTGTCTCTGTCTGTCTGTCTCTGTGTGTGTCTTTCTCTCTCTCTCTCTCTCTCTCTCTCATACTTACACATTACATTAGTCCTTGAGTTATAACCACAACGGAGCTCAACATTTCCACTGCTAAGTGAGACAGTTGTTAAGTAGGTTTTACGACCTTTCTTGCCACGGTCGTTAAGTGAATCACTGCAGCTGTTAAGTTAGCCACACAATCGTTAAATGAATCTGGCTTCCCCCACGGACTTTGCTCGTCAGAAGGCCGCCAAAGGGGATCATGTGACACACACACCCGGGACACTTTTGGCAACCGTGCTGTCTACAAGCCAGTTGCCAAGCATCTGAATGGTGATCACGTGACCCTGGGGGCCGCTGCGACAGTTGTTAAGTGTGAAAAATGGGCACAAGTCTCTTTTTTCAGTGCCGTTGTAACTTTGAGCGGTCACTAAATGATTCGCTGTAAGTTCAGGACTGTCTGTAATGACGCTTTCTCCACCCTCTTTCCAAACTATCAATAATGTTTTGCAGTCCACGGAGTCAACGTGCAATGAAATTAAAAGTTTTTATTAAAATGTGCCAGGTGAGAGAGATGCAACTTTGTTGGCTCTGTGTGTGTGTGTGTGTGTGTGAGTGAGTCTGTGAGTGTATTGGTGCAGGCAGGGCCTGCTTCACACCTGCTTGGCAACGACAAAGCTGCATTGAAGCCTATTAAGAGCAGCCACCGTTGCCCGTTCTGGAAAACCAACTCCTGTCTTCCTGCAAACAAATTTAGGACTCCTGTGGTTTTCTCTTGTCCAGAAAGAAGCTGAAACTCAAAACTGTGTGATGAGGAATGGGAAGGACGGATCCTGCTCCAAAAAACCTCACTTCTTCTCCTCCTCCTCTGGCGTTGCCCTCCCCGGAGGTCTTCTCTTACGCCGACAACACCAGCAGATCCTGAGCAAAAAAGAAAATACCTCATTTATGAATTCTCGTATTATGATCCCTTCTTCCTGGGACTTTCATGGGGTGGGGAGATCATCCCGCCTAGAAGTTCGGAGGAACGGACTTCCGACACACCCAGGGCGTTGGCGGATCCTTTCCCGCTGCTCCCACATCGCCAAAATCCGGGAAGGATCTCGAGAACTTGGGGTTTAGGTGACCTTCTCAACCCTCCCAAGCCATTCCCTGAAAAATCCCAAAGATCGGCTCATAGCTTTTGTGGACTTCCCTGGTTATTGAGCAAGGCTAAGTCCTCAGCTTAGGACTACGATTCGGACCAGACTTTCGGTTGCTAAGTGGGTCACACCTGATTCTTCGACCTTTTTTTTTTTTTGCCACAATCGTTCAGTGAATCGGTGCAGTCATTTGTTGATGGAGATTCTGCGTCCTCCGGATCACGATTGTCCCAAAGGTGCTTCTTTTTTCAGGAGGCAACTGGATTTTCTTGTTTTTTCTTTGAAGATGTTTTGCTTCTCATCCCAGAAGCTTCTTCAGGTTCTGACTGAACCCACTCGGGTGACCCTGAGGACGCAGGTCAACCTCCAAGGTGCCTCAACAGCTCACTGAAAGAAGGCAAAGGACCAGCCGTCTGCAAGGAGTATAAATCCTTCCCTTCCCCACCCTGCAGTCAGAACCTGAAGAAGCTTCTGGGACGAGAAGCGAAATGTCCTCAAAGGAAAAACAAGAAAGTCCAGTTGCCTCCTGGGAAAAAAAAGCCCCTTTGGGACACTGCAGTTAAGTGAATCACATGGTTGTTAAGTGAATCTGGCTTCCCCCGTTTACTTTGCTTGTTGGATGCTAACCACAAAGGAACCAATAATGGAGGCCACAAAGGCACAAATAGTGTTAACCACAGACGCATCAAGAGGGGCAGCCACAAAATGCACTTTGTCCAATTAAGTCTCCCAGAAAGCATTAACAGGTCTTGAGAATGGGACATCTTGATCCTTTAACTCTCTCCACCATTCATTCCTTCTCTCTCCCTCTCCCTTTTCCTCTCTCCCTCCCTCCCTTTCTCCCTCCCTCTCTCCCTCTCCCTCTCTCTCTCCCTTTTCCTCTCTCTCTCCCTTCCTCCCTCTCCCTCTTTCTCTTCCTCTCCCTCCCTCCCTCTTTCCCTCCCTCCCTCCCTCTCTCTCCCTCCCTCTCTCCCTCTCTCTCTCCCTTTTCCTCTCTCTCTCCCTTCCTCCCTCTTTCCCTCCCTCCCTCTCCCTCCCTCCGTTTCTCCCTCCCTCTCTCCCTCTCCCTCTCTCTCTCCCTTTTCCTCTCTCTCTCCCTTCCTCCCTCTCCCTCTTCCTCTCCCTCCCTCCCTCTTTCCCTCCCTCCCTCTCTCTCCCTCCCTCCCTCTCCCTCTCTCCCTCTCTCTCTCCCTTTTCCTCTCTCTCTCCCTTCCTCCCTCTTTCCCTCCCTCCCTCTCCCTCCCTCCGTTTCTCCCTTCCTCTCTCCCTCTCCCTCTCTCTGTCCCTTTTCCTCTCTCTCTCGCTTCCTCCCTCTCCCTCTTTCTCTTCCTCTCCCTCCCTCCCTCTTTCCCTCCCTCCCTCTCTCCCTCCCTCTCTCCCTCCCTCTCTCTCTCCCTCTCTCCCCCCCTCCAACGCATACATTACCAACTTCCTCCTGTAGCACTTACTTCGATGACATCCACCGAGGCGTTGTTGAAATCGATGTTCAGCAGTTTGGGGAGGGGAACCCCTCCACCTAGGACAGCTGGGGCCAGAAATAAAACGGATCAGGTTTCTAAGCTCAAAGGCAAATGAGGAGTTTTTGCTTCCTTCTCTTTTTCCCCCAGTCTCTGCTGTGCCCCAGAGGAATCGGCATTTTGCCACCTCTTGTGTTGCAAACCAGCCGTGTTTTCCTTTTGTCCCGTTGGCGAAGAAGGAGTCAGTTCCCCCCAGCTGCAAAGGAGACACTTTTCTTTTCTTTCCACAGCGCTTGTGGCCCTTCTGACCAGCCCTCAATTTAAGCTCCTTTGCCCCAAGCAGAGATGTCCTGACTTGCACATTTTTGACTTGGCTACCTAGGAAACATTAATAACCATCTCCAGCATTGACGAGCCTCTTCTTACTCTCTGTCAGCCAAAGGATTTATGTGTCTTAGCAAGATTGCAACTGCAACAGCTTTAAAGGCTGAAATTTATGTTTTTGGAACAGGGGATTTTAAATCTTGTTCTTCTCCTCTTCCCAGCAAGCTCAGGGCAGCCACTGACAGAGAACCAGTTGCTCACCTATTTGAATCCCACCACTGATCCTATCTATCTATCTATCTATCTATCTATCTATCTATCTATCTATCTATCTATCTATCTATCTATCTATCATATACATCTCTCTCTCTCTCTCTCTCTCTCTCTCTCTCTCTCTCTCATCTCTCTCTCTCTCTCTCTCTCTCTCTCTCTCTCTCTCTCTCTCTATCTATGTACCCAGTGGTGGGATTCAGCTGGTTCGCACCACTTTGGCAGAACTGGTAGCTATTTTTTTTGTTGCCCAGGCCTAGAACGGACTCCTGGAAGCGGCATCCACACAGAGAACCGGCAGTTCACCTATTTGAATCCCACCACTGGGTGAGACCAATGAGAAGGCAAAGACACGGGGAACAGACAAGATGGACTCTCGTGTTCATCATTTAGCACGTAGGTTGATGCAAACAAGGGCAACCACCAATAGCACATCATCCCTCCATTGTCCGCAAAGTATCCAGAATCCTGTTGGTCAACCTGGGCAGCTTCCAGAGGTGTGGGCTATCTCCTCCCAGAATTCTCTAACCAACATTTGCCGTGGCAGAAGATCCTGGGAGTTGAAGTCCACACCTCTGGCTGTTGTCCAGGTTGAGAAACGCTGAGTTGAAGACTCTCAAAGAAGTTCTGGAATTCTCTTACCATTCATGGCAGGAAGGAAGGCTACTTCAAAGATCTTGCCAACCAGCCCCTCCATCAGGGACACCTGTGTCCAGCAGGGAAAAAAACATTTTAATGCCCTCAACTCATCCAAAGGGGGAGGGGATGTGTGGAGACAATTGAGGTTCCCCTTGATTTGCTGTCATGAGCCCACCTTGCAGTTGATAATAATAATAATAATAATAATAATAATAATAATAATAATAATAATAATAATAATAATAATAATAATAATAATAATAATAATAATAATAATTTGTTGGAAGGGACCTTGGAGGTCATCTAGTCCAACCCCCTGCTCAGGCAGGAAACCCTATACCATTTCAGGCAAATGGCTGTCCAGTCTCTTCTTAAAAACCTCCAGTGTTGGAGCATTCACCGCTTCTGGAGGCAGGTTGTTCCACTGGTTAGTTGTTCTAACTGTCAGGAAGTTTCTCCTTAGTTCTAGGTTGCTTCTCTCCTTGATTAGTTTCCATCTGTTGCTTCTCGTCCTGCCTTCAGGTGCTTTGGAGAAGAGCTTGACTCCCTCTTCTTTGGGGCAGCCCCTGAGATAGTGGAAGACTGCTATCATGTCACCCCTCACCCTTCTCTTCATTAAACTACACATACCCAATTCCAGCAACCGTTCCCTATATGTTTTAGCCTCCAGTCCCCCAATCATCTTTGTTGCTCTTCTCTGTACCCTTTCTAGAGTCTCGACATCTTTTTTACACCGTGGTGACCAAAACTGGATGCCGTATTCCAAGTGTGGCCTTACCAAGGCATTGTAAAGTGGTATTAGTACTTCACGTGATCTTGATTCTATTCCTCTGTTAATGCAGCCTAGCACTGTGTTGGCTTGCAAACATTCTTAGAATCCCTATACCATCTCAGACCAATGTTTGTCCAATCTCTTCTTAAAAATCTCCAGTGATGGAGCACCCATGATTTCTTGGGGTAAACTGTTCCACTGGTTGATTGTCCTCACTGTCAGGAAGTTTCTCCTTAGTTCTAGGTTGCTTCTCTCTTTTTCTTGTCCTTCCCTCTGCTGCTTTGGGGAATAACGTGACCCCCCTCCTCTTTATGGCAGACCCTCAGATACTGGAATGCTGCTATCATGTCTCGCCTATTTTTTCTTTTCTTTAGACTAGCCAAACCCAAGTCTCACAGCCGTTTTTCGTATGTTTTAATCTCCAGGCCTTGGATCATCTTAGTTGCTCTTCTCTGGATTTTTCCCCCCAAACTTCATAACCTCTAAGACAGATTGTTGAAATAAGACTGTTGCTAAGTCCTATTCCACATTTGCGCCTCCGTGTTGGGTCTTTGAGGCATGATTTAAGTCAGAGGTGTCCAATCCTGGGTAACATTAAGACTCGTGGACTTCAACTCCCAGAATTCTGGGAGTTGAAGTCCATGAGTCTTCAAGTGGCCCAGGATTGGACACCTCTGATCTAAGTTAACCCTTTGATGTGCATAAGGATTGGCATGGTATCCACCTAGCTCAGGGGTAGGCAACCTTGCCTCTTTTATGACTTGTGGACTTCAACTCCCAGAATTCCTGCACCAGCATGGGAGAACTATGGCCCCCTCATGACTCGTGGACTTCAATTCCCAGAACTCCTGAGCCAGCATGGGGGAACTATGGCCCCTTCATGACTGGTGGACTTCAACTCCCAGAAGTCCTGAGCCAGCATGGGAGAACTATGGCCCCCTCATGACTCGTGGACTTCAACTCCCAGAATTCCTGAGCCAGCATGGCTCAGCTTGGAAACCTCTCCCTTTCCCCTCAGCATGGCTGGCTCAGGAATTCTGGGAGTTGAAGTCCACCAGTCATAAAGGAGCCCAGGTTGCCTACCCCTGACCTAGCCAATAAAGCATGCAGTTAAAAATATTATGTGTGAAACATGCAAGCATTCCTTAGGAGGGTCAACCATGCAGATACAGGTTTTTTTTTTATGACCATGTGTAGATAGTCCTCAATTTACGGCCACAATGGAGTCCAAAGTTTCCATGGCAAAGCCAGAGTTGCGTGAGTTTTGCCCCTTTCTTGCCACAGTTGCTGAATGAATCACCGCAGAGGTTAAGTTAATAAGACGTCTGTTAAGCATCTAAAAAGGTTAAATCAGGGCAACTGGGCCAAAAGCTAAATTAAACCATTTCGTTACTAGAGGCAAGTCGCCTCTTCAGCCAGAACCGAAATTTTAGTTAGGCAGAAAGTCAGAAAGTCTTTGTAGATAAATGTCTGTGGAGATTCTCAGTCCTCCCGGTCCTGGTTTGTCCCGAAGGTGCTTTTTTTTCATGAGGGAACTGGAATTTCTGGTTTGTTTTTTTTCTTTTGAAGACATTTCGCTTCTCATCCAAGACTGGATGGTGGGGAGTGGAAGGATTTATACTCCTTGCAGACCGCTGGTCCTTTTGCGTTGAAGAGGCTTTAATGATCGCACTCCCAAAGGAGGCAAAATCCTTCCACTCCCCAGCAGCCAGTCAGAATGCCTTCAAAGAAAAAGAAAAAGGAAGTAGAGTTGCTTTCTGGAAAAAAAGCACCTTTGGGTCTTTTTAGGATATAATAATTGTTATGTATGCAGGCACCTGCATAGCAACAGCCACCAGGGGGCGTTGGCCTGGACGGTTTTTGGCGGGAAACCCAGTTTCGGCGGGAAACCTAGGGCCAACCTCATTGGCTGGCCGCTTACCTGGCCAGGTATTTAAGGAGGCCAGGTGACCCTCAGTCTCCAGTTCACTACCCCCTTCTAATAAAGAGCTGAACTCACACACCGGCTGGCGTCTCTTCCTTGCATCGGACCCACTACACAATAATAATAATAATAACAACAACAACAACAATCCACATCCTTGGTAAGGACTCGATAGGTAGACAAAAATGTCAAATCCAGTCTGAACATCTGGCTGAACATTAATCATCTGGAATGAATACTACTACTACTATTACTACTACTACTACTACTACTACTACTACTACTACTACTAATAATAATAATAATAATAATAATAATAATAATAATAATAATGATGATGTTGGAAGGGACTTTGCAGGTCATCTAGTCCAACCCCCCACTTGGGCAGGAAACCCTACAAATATTTATATATATATTTGGCCTGGATGATTGATTTTTCCTTTACAAACGCTTGTAAAGTCCACCTAGCTTCCCTGTTGAGTTTTACGGGTGATTAAAGTGGCAATGGAGCAACGGAGCGCGTTGTGCTCGCCTGGGTTTCCTGCCAACTCAAGGCTGGTTGGAGAGCCCTTTGGCTGAATGTTGGCCAAAGGCCCAATGGCCCGACTACAAGCCCCAGCAGAGGGCAACCTCAGGGCCATGTCCACGGAGCGGTCCGTGAAGGTGGAGTTGACCTCTTCCTCCAACCTCTCCCCCAAAGAGGCACCGCCTTTCCCGTCTCCCCAGGCAAGAAGCAACGCTTATTCTTACATCAAATTCTCCAACGTTGGAGGAAACCAGCTTGATACGGGACCTGCAGGAACAAAAAGGGAGTGAGAAGACGGAGGGATCTCACAGGGGAGCTGGGTTGGACTGGGAGGAAGGCAGGAAGGGAAGGGAAGGGAAGAAGGAGAGAGGGAGGGAAGGAATGAAAGGAAAGGAAAGGAAAGGAAAGGAAAGGAAAGGAAAGGAAAGGAAAGGAAAGGAAAGGAAAGGAAAGGAAAGGAAAGGAAAGGAAAGGAAAGGAAAGGAAAGGAAAGGAAAGGAAAGGAAAGGAAAGGATAGAGAGGGAGGGAGGGAAGGTGGGAAGGAAGCAAGGAAGGAGGGAGGGAAGGAAGGAAGGAAAGAAAAGAAAGGGAAGGAGGGAGGATAGAGGGAAGGAAAGAAAGAAACAGGAAGGGAAGGACGGAGGATAGAAAAGGAAGGAAGGAAACAAACAAAGGAAGGGAAGGAGGTAGGATAGAGAAGGAAGGAAGGAAGGAAGGAAGGAAGGAAGGAAGGAAAGGAAAGGAAAGGAAAGGAAAGGAAAGGAAAGGAAAGGAAAGGAAAGGAAAGGAAAGGAAAGGAAAGGAAAGGAAAGGAAAGGAAAGGAAAGGAAAGGAAAGAAAAGGATAGAGAGGGAGGGAGGAAAGGTGGGAAAGAAGCAAGGAAGGAGGGAGGGAAGGAAGAAAGGAAAGAAAAGGAAGTGAAGGAGGGAAAGGGAGGACGGGCACCTTTATGCGCACATGCGCACACATGCAATTGGGGCTGTGTCTGCATGTGCGCGAACGGGCCTGTGATCATGCACGCTCTGCAAGTGGGGTTGTTAGTGCTGGCGTGCGGCACGTGGCTCAGCTAGCGCCGGCGAGAGCCTCATGGCTGGAGGCTCAGCTAGTGCCGGCGAGAGGCTCACAACTCACAGCTTGGCTAGCGCCGGTGAGAGGCTCGCGGCTCAGCTAGTGCCGCGGAAGGGCAAGAGGTGAGCGCGTGCACGTGTGCACTGGGCAGCCACTCCTGCAGCCCGGTGCCCAAGAGGCCATGGACCGGTAGTGAGCTGCGGCCCATAGGTTGGGGACCTCTGAGATAGACAACGGGAAATAATAATAATAATAACAATCATAATAATTGACTTACTTGTCCAGCTGAGCGCTGATTTTCAGTTTGTTGTCCTCAACAGAGAATTTGGCCAGCAAAGAAGCATCCTAGAAGGAAAAAAGTGGACCCATCCTGACCACATCGCAAAGGTGCTTTTTCCAAAAAGCATCTTTATTGTGGGTTTTTTTTCCCTCAAGTGGGCAATTTTGCCCTAGGTGTGCAGGAATAGATACACAGATACTCCTCAACTTACAACAGTTCATTTAGCAACTGTTCAAAGTTACAACGGCACTGAAAAAAGTGATTTATGACCGTTATGGCCCCATCAGTCACGTGGTCAGAAATTCGGATGCTTGGCAACCGGCTCGCATTTACGACGGTCGCAGTGCCCCGTGGTCCCGGGATCTCTTTTTGTGACCTTCTGACAAGCAAAGTCAATGGGGGAAGCCAGATTCACTTAACAACCGTTCCTAACTTAACAACTGCAGTGATTCACTTAACAACTGTGGCAAGAAAAGGCGTAAAATGGGGCAAAATAACTGTCTCACTTAGCAACGGGAATGAGGGCTCAATTGTGGTCATGAATCCAGGACTTCCTGTACACAGAAGCTGGTGAGAAAGAAGGCAGGCTGCAACGTTGTAACAAGTCCTCAGGTTACGACCAAAATGGTCGTAAATTTTATAACGATCATTAAGGAAATGCTGAGGTCATTAAGTAAATCTAAGGGAACACCTGCTGCCGGCATCAACTTCCCATCGTCCTGTGCGCTCCCACAGGGAGGGCCTTCTCAGGGTACTGCCGGCGGGTTATTCCCAGGGGAAGAGCGTTCTCTGTGGGCGCACCGGCCCTATGGAACCAACTTCCCACGGAACTTAGGACTGCCCCCAACCTTCGCTCATTTCGCCGGGACTTGAAAACCTGGTTCTTCGAGCTGTTTGGCCCAGACTGAGAGGTTTTAACTAATTAATTTATTGGGTTTTAGTTTAACTTCAGGGACTGTAATTTAATCATAGTTTTAACTGATTTTAATTTTGTATGTTATGTATTTTAATTCTCCCTGTAAACCGCCCTGAGTTCTACGGGAATAGGGTGGTATATAAATTTAAATAATAAATAAATAAATAAATAAACCCCTGGGTTGTTTTTTTTCCAGCAAAAAATGAATAATATTGTAAGCCCACCCCGAGTTGGTAAGATGGGCTGCCAATAAATTTGGTAAAATTTATTTAATAAATAATATGTCACAAAATGTGGTCACGTGACTCCGGGATGCTACAAACGGGCTAAATGAAGTCCGGTTGGCGTGTACCCAGATGATGGTCACATGACTATGTTGGGGGAGGGGCTGACCATAGGACCTGTGACTCTCGGTCGTAAGCATTCCCCAAGTAGATCCGTTGGAACCTGAGGAAATCACTAAGCGAACGGTCATAAGTTCGAGGACCACTTGTAACATGACTCAGACAATCGAGTCTGTCAGAGCATGAACGGCCTTATTGCCCTGAGATAACCCAGGAGTGAATACAGTAAACAGCGGTCTATATTACATGGTGGCTTATATTACACTAGCTACAATATACACCAGGAACAATATACATACACCTGGTAATACAGCAAACTCCAACACACAGCAATTACAGCCGGAAACGGACGAGAAAGAGAGATACTCCAGCAAAAGCCTTCCCTTTTTTACTTGGGCTCTTAAAGGGATACAGACCCTGCTGAGTCATTCTAATCATTGCATCATCCACCTTACGTTACATCCGCTGGTTAAATCATTACCCCGACAGAGTCTTTTTACGGTCCTGGATGAAACTTAGGCCTGCCACCCTGCTCCCATGTTATCAAGCAAAAGGAACTTTGAGGCATGATGGTTTGTGGAATGTCTCAGCCTTCATACTCACAATGCTGAGGATGCAGAGAGACTTCTCGGCACCATCTGGCTCCACGGCCAAGATTTCTGAAGTGGCTTCAAGTTGAATCAAGCCCATGTCCTTCTGGAGCTTCACGGTTGGCGCCTTGGGGACCGATACCTTCAGCAGGAGGGGCCGAGGCTCAGGGAACTTCTGGAAGATCTGTGGGTCACCCGGAGGAAAGACAACATGTCTCAGCATAGAATGTTCGTTGCCCAAGGTTGAACAACCAGGGTCCTTGGCGCTCTCTGAGCTTGGTGGTTTCCTTGCAGACGTTCATGCCCCAATTAGGGAAGATTATGTGCTAGAAGAAATGGTGTGTGTGGAGAGGAGGAGAAGGAGGAGGAGGAGGAGGAGGAGGAGGAGGAGGAGGAGGAGGAGGAGGAGGAGGAGGAGGAGGAGGAGAAGCAGGAGGAAGACTGTAGGGTCCTTGGTATTCTCTGAGCTTGGCAGTTTCCTTGCAGATGTTTTATGACCCAATTAGGGAAGATTATCAGTGCTAGAGGAAATGGGGTGTGTGGAGAGGAGAAGGGGGAGGAAAGGGACAGGGTGGAGGGGGAGGAGGAGGAGGAGGAGGAGGAGGAGGAAGACTGTAGGGTCCTTGGTATTCTCTGAGCTTGGTGGTTTCCTTGCAGACGTTTCATGACCCAATTAGAAGAAGATTATCAGTGCTAGAGGAAATGGGGTGTGTGGAGAGGAGGAGGAGGAGGAAAGGGGGGAGGGGGGGAGGAATGTGGGGTCCTGGGTGCTTGGTGGTTTTCTTGCAGACATTTCAGGACCCAACTAAGTAACATCCTCAGTGCCAGAAGGGAAGCGGTCTGCTCTGTTTATATATACACGTGCCCGATCAAGGAACTAGCCAGGAGATACCCACCAACGGGGACAGCGCCAGCCATTTGTGTGCAGGACACCTTGATCCCTTTCACGGGCAAAAGTGTTGAGCCAGAGGGCACGAAGTATAATAGCAAGGTCGCTGGGCGCAGCTGGTCTGGCACATCAATGCTCAGCGGAGTCCTGAAAGGCCTTATTTTATTCCCCCTCACCGAACCCTCCGCCCAGGAGACTTACCGCTGGAATCAGCGCCCCAAGAGTCGAGGTCATCAGAGGCGGAAGCTCAGGATACTGGTAGAAGAAAGCAAAATACGCCACAAGTGTACATCAATAGTTGTGGTGTGTTATCTATTTCCTGCTACTTGGGCCTCGGTCCCTGTCAGAGGGGTTCAGAATTTCCCCTTTCCTCTGATAAGGGTGGAAGTTAGAAGCTATTGTAATAATAATAATAATAATAATAATAATAATAATAATAATAATAATAATAATAATAATAATAATAATAATAATAATAATAATAATAATAATAATAATAATAATAATAATAATAATAATAATAATTTGGAAGGGACGTTGGAGGTCACCTAGTCCAACCCCCTGCTCAGGCAGGAAACCCCTATACCATTTCAGACAAACGGCTGTCCAGTCTCTTCTTAAAAATTTCCAGTGTTGGAGCATTCACCGCTTCTGGAGGCAGGTTGTTCCACTGGTTAGTTGTTCTGTCAGGAAGTTTCTCCTTAGTTCTAGGTTGCTTCTCTCCTTGACTAGTTTCCATCCGTTGCTTCTTGTCCTGCCTTCAGGTGCTTTGGAGAAGAGCTTGACTCCCTCTTCTTTGTGGCAGCCCCTGAGATATTGGAAGGCTGCCATCATGTCCCCCCTGGTCCTTCTCTTCATTAATTCCAGCAACCGTTCCTCACATTGGAAGACTGCTATCATGTCACCCCTAGTCCCTCTTGTCATTAGACTAGACATACCCAACTAGTTGGAGCTAAGCAAAGTGGAAACCAGACTACAGGATCCAGAGGTCAGAAGATCCCCTCTTTAGAAGTCAAGGATCCAGTTGTCTGAAGTTCTGGATTTCCCGATGCTCCGAGAAGCCACCTTCTTCTGTGGCCAGCTTGAAGGCTACCAGGATTTTGGACCCTGCCCAACGGCATTGATAAAGGCAGCCCTATCAATTTATCTACGGAGATTCTCAGTCATCCAGCTCTTGGTTTCCCCAAAGGTGCATCTTTTTTCAGGAGGCAACTGGACTTTCTTGTTTTTCTTTTGAAGACCTTTCGCTTCTCATCCCAGAAGCTTCCTCAGGTTCTCACCGGATGGTGGGGAATGGAAGGATTTATACTCCTTGCAGACAGCTGGTTGTTTGCCTCCTTTTAGAGAGTCCTTGAGGCCACTTGGAGGTTTGTCTGTCTTTGCACCACTCAGGTGACCCCCGAGGAAATAGACAATCCTCCAGGTGGCCTCAATGGCTCTCTAAAAGGAGGCAAAGGACCAGCTGTCTGCAAGGAGTATAAATCCTTCCCTTCTCCAGAACCTGAAAAAGCTTCTGGGATGAGAAGCAAAACGTCTTCAAAGGAAAAAAAAAAACCAAAGAAGTCCAGTTGCCTCTTCCTGGAAAAGAAGCACTTTTGGGAGCCCTATCAATGATTGAAATACATCGATGACCAATCAAGCTCACCATCCCATCGGACAGGTCAATGTTCAGGGCCCCTTGCTTCTGCAGGACGCCAAGTACGGAGCTGAGAAAGTTGACCGACAGTCCCAGTTGAGAGTTGCTGGTGTCTTCCATGGGCGGCAGGGGTGGCATGGGCACCCTGGGTGGCACAGGGGCAGATTCTGGCTTGCCCAGGGGGTAGTCGATGAGGGGGCCGACGACGTTCCCAACCACAGTCTAGGAGGAAGAGGAAAAAACCAACAACGTGAAACCCCAAAAAATGAGGGAGGGGCATTTCCACGTTACAGGCGGTCCTCGACGTACGACAGCTCATTTAGCGGCCGTTCCAAGTTACAACGGCTCTGAAAAAAAGTGAACTATGACCCTTTTTCACACTTACGACCGTTTTTGCCTGCCCCACGGTCCCGTGGTCAGAATTCGGGATGCTTGGCAACGGCTCGTATTTATGTCCTGACGTTACGTGATCCCCTTTTGTGACCGTCTGACGAGCAAAAAGCAATGGGGGTAAAGCCAGATTCACTTAACAACCCTGCTACTAGCTTCACAACTGCGGTGATTCACTTAACAACCATGCCAAGAACGGTTGTAAAGTGAGACGACACTCACTTAACAACTCCGCTCGCTTAGCAGTGGCAATTTTGGGCTCCGTTGTGGTCGTACATTGAGGACTTCCTGTATTCTCTGCTTCGGTCTTATTGATGTCATGGTGCAAACTACCAGAAGGATGCTGGATGCATTAAACCACGACTGATTTAAACATAGTTGTTTTTTTTCTAAAAAAAATTACATGTATTTATTATACACATTTGGTTCTTTTTCGCACAACTTTGACCAAACCCACACAAATCACAGTACAGACCAGGGGTCTTCAAACTGGGCCCTTTTATGACTGGTGGACTTCAACTGCCCCTGACCTTTGCTCATTCCGCCGGGACCTGAAGACCTGGCTCTTCGAGATTTCTGGCCTGGACTGAGAGTATTAACCGGGGTTTTAATTGGATTTTAATTGTAATTGGGGGTTTTTAGTTCAAGGTTAGTGTAATCATTTTAATTGTTTTTAATTTTGTAATTTGTTGTATTGTTTTAAAAAACCTTGTGAACCGCCCTGAGTCCTACGGGAGAAGGGCGGTATATAAGTCTAATAAAATCAAAATCAAATCAAAAACTCCCAGAATTCCTCAGTCAGGCATGCGTGCCTGGCTGAGGAATTCTGGGAGTTGAAGTCCACCAGTCATACAAGGGCCCAGTTTGAAGACCGCTGGTCTGGATCCAAGCTCACCGTTTCATCAAAATGGCCGACTGAGGAATTCTGGGAGTTCAAGTTCACCAGTCATAAAAGGGCCAAGTTTGAAGACCCCTGGTCTGGATCCAAGCCTGCCGTTTCATCAAAATGGCCGACTGAGGAATTCTGGGAGTTGAAGTCCACCAGGCATAAAAGGGTCAAGTTTGAAGACCCCTGGTCTGGATCCAAATCCACAGGTCCATCCAAATGGCCGACCGAGGAATTCTGGGAGTTGACGTCCACCAGTCATAAAAGGGCCACCACTTTGTCTTTCCTTTTATTTATTTATTAAATTTATACACCGCCCATACTGCTCTTTATAGTGGCTTGGCCGAAAATTGGCCTTCTCTTCTACCGTTTGTCAAAACTGACCCATAGCAAAGCATCGGTTCACTTAATGACGCTGCTGGTCGCCTAGCAACTGCTGCAAAGAAGGTCGTGAAATCAGGTCCTTCACATGGAGGACCCGCTTTACGACCATCAGGAGTTACGATGGCATAGCAGGACGGTGCTTAAAAGCATTTGACTTTCAGTGGGGAAAAAAGAGAAAGCTTGGTCTAGTAGTGGCTGAGGCACCAGGCTAGAAAATGGGAGAGGGTGAGTTCTAGTCCCACCTTAGCTAACTTTGGGTCTGCCCCTCTTTCTCAGCCCAACCCACCTCACAGGGTTGCTGTTGTGGAGAAAGTAGGAGGAGGCAGTTGTATGGGCTATGTTCTCCGCCTTGAGTTATTTCCAGAAATAATAAAGGTGGGATACAAACAAGAGACAAACAGATAAAAGAGTCCCAGGAGTCCCTGCAAAAGTTTCAGCCACAAAGTCACGCAGACCAGACTTCACAGTTTACAACCATCCTCCTTGTGAAATTTTGTTTAATCAGGTGAATTTACTGTTCTCCTTGCAGGAGAGATCAGAAGAGATCAGATTCCCCTGGGTGGGGGCTTCTATTTAGGACACCTGCCCCCCCAATCAAACCACATCCTTGTTCCCAGTAATGCTATCTTCGCTTCTGTTTTTTGATTGCCAAAAAGGAAATAAATATTTCCATCTCCCACTATCTAAGGTTGCTTCCCCTTCTCTCAAACCAACACAAAACCTCTTCCTTGTGGTTACCATTGGTGTAATCGGGTGACATCCTACTCAGAGAGTTGGATTTTTGCCATCTGAAATTGCTGTGTCCACATGTGCAAATCTGGCCCAAGAGTTTAAACCCCTCTGGCTGCATTCACACAATCAGCTTAACCTTAACAATCAGTTAGAAATCTAGGAACTGCATTCACACAATATAATGGCCTTTGTCAGTATCAGTCTGGGTTAGTTGTTTTTACGGTTTGCTGCGTTGTAAAGAATTAGAACTACTCTGAGAACTGTTGTTGTTGTTGTTAGCTGCGAAGTCGTGTCCGACCCATCGCGACCCTATGGACAATGTTCCTCCAGGCCTTCCTGTCCTCTACCATCTTCTGGAGTCCATTTAGGCTCACACCTCCTGCTTCAGTGACTCCATCCAGCCACCTCCTTCTCTGTCGTCCCCTTCTTCTATTGCCCTCCATCTTTCCCAGCATTAGGCTCTTCTCCAGTGAGTCCTTCCTTCTCATTAGGTAGCCAAAGCATTTGAGTTTTAGCTTCAGGATCTGGCCTTCTAAAGAGCAGTCAGGGTTGATCTCCTCTAGGACTGATCTCCTCTGAGAACTACTACTAGTCTAATTCTGATCTGCCTTGTTGGAAGTCCTTTCTTGGGAGTCCAAAATGGAGACCTCAACATCCCTGAAGCCATTTTGGGAGTTGGCTCAGATAATTTACACGTTTTCTTGGTGGAACTAGAAGGCAGCTGAAGCAAAGCAGCTTATATTTAAGACTTACATTTAAATCGATCTCCAGGAAATGTCCTGTGACTAATGGCAAACTGGAGACAGTATACTGGACGCTTCCCAGTATTCCCAAAGGAACCAGAGCTGTGGAGAATGAGAAGGTCAACAGACACCATGGAACAGGGGCCATCACTGGCCACCTCCACATACTTGCATTATCAAGTCACACATCCTTAGAGCAACATGGTCTGGCCTTTGTAGGTGCCACCTATAGCTACATTTCTCTTCTAAATTGGAGGAGGAGGAGGAGGAGAAGAAGAAGAGGAGGAGAAATAGGAAGAGGAAGGAGGAGAAAAAGTAGGGGGAGGAGGAGGAGGAGGAGGAAAAAAAGAGGAGGAGGAGAGGAAGAAATAGGAAAAGAGGAAGGAGGAAAAAGAGAAAAAGGGAGGGAGAGGGAGGAGGAGGGAGAGGAGAAAAAGAAGAAGAGGAGGAGGAGAGGAAGAAATAGGAAGAGAAGAGGAAAGAGGAGAAAGAAAAAGGAAGGGGAGGGGGAAGGGAGGAGGAAGAGGAGGAGGAGGAGGAGGAGGAGGAGGAGGAGGAGGAGGAGGAGGAGAAGAAGAAGAAGAAGAAGAAGAAGAAGCAGAAACAGAAGAAGCAGAAGAAGCAGAAGCAGAAGAAGCAGAAGCAGAAGCAGAAGCAGAAGCAGAAGAAGAAGAAGCAGAAGCAGAAGCAGAAGCAGAAGCAGAAGCAGAAGAAGAAGAAGAAGAAGAAGAAGAAGAAGAAGAAGAAGAAGAAGAAGAAGAAGAAGAAGAAGAAGAAGAAGAAGAAGAAGAAGAAGAAGAAGAAGAAGAAGAAGAAGAAGAAGAAGAAGAAGAAGAAGAAGAAGAAGAAGAAGAAGAAATTTTTTGGCAGACACAGAACTGAGAAAAAACATTGCACTGCACTGCATCCTGGTCTGTTTTCAGTCTCTCTACCACGAAGAAGAGTCTTCAAACATATGGGAAGAAGAAAGAAAGCAAAAACAAACTCACAATTCACAAGTCCAAGCTGGTCGTTAACAAGGCCCAGGACAACGTCAAGGACAGGACAAAGCTGGAAAATTTAAAATGTGTGTGACTTTCTTGCAGCAAATGTCAGGAAACAAATTGGCAGAAGAGTCAAAGAAACCATCGTATTCGTGGTTATATCTCCATCTCTTCTGTCCTGGTCAGCTTCTTCATTGCATGGAAGAAGACAGCCAAGGTCACCACCACACATGAGCAAGTTTTGTGATTGGGACCCTTTGCTTCCTGATGGGACCTTTGTCTTGTTGGGTTCACGGTTCTCAGCTACATGCCTGTCCAGACCAATCACCTCACTTACCAGATCAGGAAGGAGTCTGTTAAGGACACGTGCTAATAAGTTGTCCACAATCGGAAGAAGGCTGCAGAGAAGAACGAAATGAGGACGTGAGAAACATCTCTGGTTTGACAAATTGGCAGAAGAACATTTGGGGAGCAAAGGGGGGGCATCTCCGTTAGCACAGCTGCTGACTTTGATTGAGTCAGATCTTCTCGTTCTAGCTGTCACAGATCTTCAAGACTTCTCACCAAGAAAGAAACATCGAATTGACAAATGTTTCCAGCTCTTGATTTCCCTCATCCAAGTTATGGTGGACCTAACGTTCTGAAGACCAAGAGAGATGGCCTTGAGAGTAGCCTTCAACTCTTCTTGGAGGGGGCAAGAGTTTTAGGGGCACATAGAAGCTGTCCATGCGTGGTTCCCCAACTGAGCTCTTCAGATCATCTCTCCCTAATTTTATGCCACTTTACAAAGCTGCGAAAAAACACAAGAGCTAGCTAGAAATTCAAAACCACCATTTAATTGTGTGTTGGTGGGCACATACACGATGTTTTACAACAGAATAAGTAGGCCTAATTAAAGGGCAGAGCTAAACGATGGCCTTTGATAAATAAACAGAACTGTTGTTTTAGACAGTCCTCACTTAACGATGGTAAATGGGATTGAAAACTCTATTGTTAAACAATGTGGTCATTAAGCAGGACTTCATACGACTGCACTGCTTAGCAACGGCAGTTTCAGCAGTCCCAGTTGCTTCTGTTAAGTGTATCACAACAGGCTGTTAAGTGAGGATCTGTGACTTGCAATTTCCCGCCGGCTTCCCCAGTGACATTGCTTGTGGGAAATTGGCAGGGAAGTTCGCAAATGGCCATCACATGACTGTGGAATGCTGCAAATGTCATATTTGTGAGCTGGTCACTGATTTGTCCAAATTGTGATCTGGTGACCACGGAGACACTGCAATGGCTGCAACTCTGAGGATCGGACGCAAGTCCCACTCATTCAGCACTGTTGTTACTTGGACGATTGCTGAACGAGAGGCCGTTAAGTGAGTTCTGCTCGCATTATACCACAAGCAATAATTAGCAGGAGCAAATGTTACAATGGAAATACGAAATTGGTCAAGAAGGTGATAGCAGGGGAGGGACTGAGGCCCCGTCTGATGATGCTCACCCTCTAAGAAGTCTAATTTTAATGCCTCCCAGAAGCGTATCACAGTGATCGATCACCAACGTGGGGTAGCCGGTGCCGTCCATCGTCAGACGGACAATTGCCGTGATGTTCACCTCCACTGCAATGTCAAGCAAACCAAGGAGGCTGAAACAGAAGGGATAAGAAAAGGGCGTCCAGGTCACCCACGACTTGTCTCATTTGGTTTGTGGGGTCCTTGGTGCTCTCTGAGTTTGGTGGTTTTCTTACAGATGTTTCGTGAACAACATATAAAACATCTGCGAGAAAGCGACCAAGCTCAGAGAGCACCAAGGACCCCACCCTCCCCCTCTCTCCTCAAACCCTACTCCCTTCTAGCACTGATGATGTTATCTTAGTTCCCGCAGCCATGTCAAGCCCCCCCCCCCAGGAAATCAGGAGATTCAGGCTGTTCGAATGAGTATAAAGATTTATTGCAAACTTAAGCTTCCTACAAGAAACTGGCCAAATGAGCCTTAAGGGAAAGGTGCAGGAGATAAGAGAGGCATTCAAGGAGAGCTAGACATAGTTCTCTTGAGGGCACCGAGGGACTCATGACTTATGACATGTTTGACCCCTCCCTCGGGCTTAGCCTGGTCACCTCCTACATCCCGTTCATCATACATCCTGCTTAAAAAGGTAAAGGTAAAGGTTCCCCTGCACATGTGTGCTAGTCATTTCCGACTCTAGGGGCCGGTGCTCATCTCCGTTTCAAAGCCGAAGAGCCAGCGCTTGTCCGAGGACGTCTCCGTGGTCATGTGGCCAGCATGACTAGACGCCAAAGGCGCACGGAACGCTGTTACCTTTCCACCATAGTGGTCCCTATTTTTCTACTTGCATTTTTTATGTGCTTTCGAACTGCTAGGTTGGCAGAAGCTGGGACGAGTAACAGGCGCTCACTCTGTTACGCTGCACTTGGGATTCGACCCACCAAACTGCCGACCTTCTGATCGACAAGCTCAGCGTCCTAACCCACTGAGCCACCGCGTCCCTCTTACATCCTGCTTACCTCTTCCCATTAAGTGCCACTCTGGTGTATAAATCCAGGTGGACCCCAATGCCAGGTAAGAGCCTCAGGTTGATCTTGGGAAGAGTCAGTTCCACAATTCGTAATCTGCAAGTAGAAGCAAAGTCGTTCAGGTAATTCCATCTCCACTGACCTATAAGGATACAGTTGGTAACCATCGATTGTGGAGGACGCAGTTTAGACTGGAAATCAAAAAGGCTGCTAGCTAAATGCATATCATGTTTGATGTCCACCATCCACTCCCCAGTTATGTGTCTTGGTCATATTACAATTGGATGACTTTAATTTAGGTGTTTGTTTTATCCGATCAATAGTTTGTCCCCGTTATTCAGATCCCCAGCAGTAGACAAGTACAGGGAACAATTAAAATCAAGAGAACAGTCCATAAAAAGCTGAATGTCCACTCAAAACTTTCATCTCTGACCAAAAATGATAAGGAAAGATAGTCTTCAGAGCCTTCTGGGGTGTTGGAACCCTCAGGACCGTGTGTTCCTCTGGGGATAGGGTCCTTCACAATGAAGAGGGTCTACTACAAAAAGTCCTAGTTTTCTTCGTTTGAGTTCAATTCTGAAAGTTGTCATGAGCCTAATGATCACCAGCATGAGAAGACCTTTCTTTTATTCATCCAGGGCACGGGTAGGCAACCTTGGCTCTTTTATAACTTCAACTCCCAGAATTCCTGAGCCAGCAGGGGGGAACTATGGCCCTTTCATGACTCATGGACTTCAACTCCCAGAATTCCTGAGCCAGCATGGGGAACTATGGCCCCTTCATGACTGGTGGACTTCAACTCCCAGAATTCCTGAGCCAGCATGGAGGAACCTTTGGCCCCTTCATGATTGGTGGACTTCAACTCCCAGAATTCCTGAGCCAGCAAGGGGGAACTATGGCCCTTTCATGACTCATGGACTTCAACTCCCAGAATTCCTGAGCCAGCATGGGGACCTATGGCCCCTTCATGACTGGTGGACTTCAACTCCCAGAATTCCTGAGCCAGCATGGAGGAAACTTTGGCCCCTTTATGATTGGTGGACTTCAACTCCCAGAATTCCTGAGCCAGCAAGGGGGAACTATGGCCCTTTCATGACTCATGGACTTCAACTCCCAGAATTCCTGAGCCAGCAGGGGGGAACTATGGCCCTTTCATGACTCGTGGACTTCAACTCCCAGAATTCCTGAGCCAGCAGGGGGGAACTATGGCCCCTTCATGACTCGGGGACTTCAACTCCCAGAATTCCTGAGCCAGCATGGGGGAACTATGGCCCCCTTATGACTTGTGGACTTCAACTCTCAGAATTCCTGAGTCAGCATGGGGGAACTATGGCCCCTTCATGACTCGTGGACTTCAACTCCCAGAATTCCTGAGACAGCATGGGGGAACTATGGTCCCTTCATGGCTTGTGGACTTCAACTCCCAGAATTCTTGAGTCAGCATGGCTCAGCATGGAAACCTCTTTCCCCTCAGCATGGCCGGCTCAGGAATTCTGGGAGTTGAAGTCCACCAGTCATAAAAGAGCCGAGGTTGCCTACCCCTGACCCAGGGATATAATTTCTAAAGCTGGGGTCCCCTCGAAGAGAATAAATTAGTGAGACTCAGAGGTTCTTACCCTGTCAGACCTTGCACTGTGCTGAGAAGACCTCCTTCCCCAAGGATGCCAAGGACTCCACCTCCACCAAGGAGGCCTCCGTTGCCCAACAGACCTCCGTTGCCCAGGAGGCCCCCACCGCCACCAAGAATTCCTGCAGTGCCAAGCAGACCTCCATCACCCAGCAAGCCTCCTTGGCCCAGCAGACCTCCAGCACCTGGGCCTCCACCATTGCCGTCAGCAGCAGCATTGAAACCCCTCCCTCCAAGCAGGCCTCCAGGGGTCCCACCAAGAAGTACCCTTCCTCCGGCTCCTGCTCCCCCTTCTCTACCTCCAGGAAGTCCTCCTCCTCTACCACCCCCTCGTCTTCCTCCACCACCTCCTTCTCCTTCTCCACTACGAAGCACACCTCCAGGAAGTCCTCCTCCACCACTACCTTCTCTTCCTCCACTGCCTCCTTCTCCACCACCAAGAAGTCCTCCTCCTCCACCACCACCACCACCAAGCACACCTCCAAGAAGTCCTCCTCTTCCATCCCCTCCTCTTCCTCCTCCACCTCTTCCTCCTCCATCACCACCAAGCACACCTCCAAGAAGTCCTCCTCCACGTCCTTCTTCTCCACCACCACCAAGCACACCTCCGAGAAGTCTTCCTCCTCCACCACCTCCTCTTCCTCCTCCACCACCTCCTCTTTCTCCTCTACCACCACCAAGCACACCTCCAAGAAGTCCTCCACCACCACCACCACCACCAAGCACACCTCCAAGAAGTCCTCCTCCTCCTCCTCCTCCACCTCCTTCTCCTCCACCACCACCAAGCATACCTCCGAGAAGTCCTCCTCCTCCTCCACCACCACCAAGCACACCTCCAAGAAGTCCTCCTCCTCCTCCTCCTCCTCCTCCTCCAAGTAAGCCTCCAGTGAGGCCTCCCAGAAGGCCTCCACCCCCACCGCCCCCCAGGAGGCCTCCCAGCAGACCACCGTCTCCACCACCTCCATTGCCAAGGGGCACTTCTCTCATGGCGCCTTGAAGGGCGTTGCTTTGGGCCATCGAGTTGGTGACAGCTGCAAAACAAAGAACAAGGAAGTTGCACACAACAAGGACACGGCAACCTCACTCCTGTTCCTACTCGGCTCTTTGGGGATTAGCGAGTTTCGTATCTGGGGTGCCTTTTGTAAATAAGACCTAGCTTTTATTTCAAGAGAAGTGGAACGCCTTCCATGGCTATTCATCTCTTTCTTGCCCAAAAGATCAGGAATACGAGGATGAGCTGGATGGATCCCCTGGAGCATCCTACCACAGTGATTTTGAGGTTGAGCACTTGCAAAGGTCCCAGGTTCAACCTCCAGCCTTTCCAGATAGGGACCTTCTCTACTCCTGAAGTCCACTGAGAATCCACCAGCTTGCATCAACAGTGTTATGTAAAGCAGAGTAGACAGTACTAGATGGAGCAATGGTTTGATGCAGTCAAACAGCCGGTGTTTGATGGTGGGCAGTAGACAAACAAGGGAAACAATTAACAATCAACCCCTGAAGAAAGTTAGTCTTCTGGAGCAATTTTTTTAGCATGTTTATGATTTGTTCTAGTTGCTCAGTTCCTGAGCAGAAGACAAGCACATGAACTAATTAAAACCATTAAAAACTGGACTACGCCCAAAGCCTGACCATCCCTGAAGAAATATATTCTTCAAGTGTCTTCTGGAATGTCAGAAACATTCGTGTTTCTTGGTCAAATTACAGGAAGGTGGTTTTAATTAATGTGTTTGTTTTGGCATAGTTATGGTTTGCCTTAGTCAGATCTTGAGCAACAGGCAAGTACAGGAAACAATTACAAATGTGGGGACAGTCCACACAGACCTTCATCTCTGACCATCCCTGAGGAAAGATAGTCTTAAATACCAAGGAGAATATTTGTAGCTCAGGGATGAAATGAGGGGTCCTGGGTGCTCTCTGAGCTTGGTTGTTTTCTTGCAGATGTTTCATTACCCAACTAGGTAACATCATCAGAAGGGAGTGGGGTTTGTGGAGAGGAGGATGAGGATGAGGAGGACAATGATGACTGTGGGGTCCTTGGTGCTCTCTGAGCTTGGTGGTTTTCTTAAAGACGTTTCATGACTCAAAGTAGGAAACATCATGAGAGCTAGAAGGGTGGGGGGTTTAGGGTGGTGGTTGTAGTGCAGGAGGAAGAGGAGGGGAGAAGAAGCAGAAGCAGAAGCGGAAGAAGAAGAAGAAAAAGAAGAAGAAGAAGAAGAAGAAGAAGAAGAAGAAGAAGAAGAAGAAGAAGAAGAAGAAGAAGAAGAAGAAGAAGAAGAAGAAGAAGAAGAAGTTTCATTACCCAACTAGGCAACATCATCAGTGCTAGAAGGGTGGTGGTGGTAATGGAGGAGGAGGAGGGAGAGAAGGAGGGGGAGGGCGATGACTATGGGGTCCTTGGTGCTCTCTGAGCTTGTTTGTTTTCTGGCAGACATTTCATTACCCAGCTAGGTGACATCATCAGTGCTAAAAGGGGGGATTGCACTGATGATGTTACCTAGTTGGGTCATGAAACCTCTGCAAGAAAACTACCAAGCTCAGAGAGCACCAAGGAGCCTTCATAGACTTAAGTGTCTTCTGGAATGTCAGAACACTCAAGACCTCTGAGGGTAGCGTACTCCACAATGAGGAGGGTCTACTACTCCTAATTCTTTTTAGCTGGAGTTAAGTGATGGAAATAGTAATGCATCTAACTTTCATTTGCCTGAGGTGGTCATTTCTACAGCTGAGGGGCCCCCCCAGACATGATGGGACCTATTTGAACCCCCTTTCCTTCCTTGCTATCTTGGACTTACCATTACGCAACACGCCTTGGTTGACTCGGATGACCGCATCAGTTGGAAGGAGTTGACTTTGGGAGGGAGTCAGCAAAGCGCAGACCACGAGGACACCATAGGCCGCTAACATCTTTGGTCAAGGGGCACCTGCTGAGATGCAACTGGAGCTGAGTACACATGTCCTTTCAACATTTCTCTCCAATTCAGGGGTCTTCAAACTTGGCCCTTTGATGACTGGTGGACTTCCAGAATTCTGGTAGTTGAAGTCCACCAGTCATCAAAGGGCCGAGTTTGAAGAGCCCTGTGTTAGGTGCTCCATCACTGGAGGTTTTAAGAAGAGACTGGACAACCATTTGTCTGGAATTGTATACAGCAGAGTCCCCCAACCTTTTTGGCTTTGGGGGACTGGGGTGGGGGGAAGGGGGATGGTTCCACGTGAGAGGCCGGCAAGCACACGCACACACATGGACACGTCTGCAGCTCTATTTGCGTGAGTGGCAGGCACATGTGTGCGGCACTCATGCAAATGGAGCATGCATGCACTCACTCACCCCTTCCATGTCTGGCTCATGGCCCAGTACCCACGGCCCACTGGTTGGGGACCCCTGATTTTGAGTAGCCTTTATCCGATATTTCTGGGGCATTTGCATCCCCCCCCACAAGTGCAAGTCAAGGACAAAATCCATATTTGATTGGCTGCCACTTAGATAAATTTGGAATTCAATTAAGTACATTCTACCAACATAATATTTGTAGCTTAGGATTGAACTCCAGAAGTTGTGGGTGCTCCATCACTGGAGGTTTTCACGAAGAGACAGGACAACCATTGGTCCAGGATGGTCTAGGGCAGGGGTAGGCAACCTTGGCTCTTTTATGACTCGTGGACTTCAACTCCCAGAATTCCTGAGCCAGCATGGCTCTGCTTGAAAACCTCTCCCTTTCCCCTCAGCAGGCTCAGGAATTCTGGGAGTTGAAGTCCACAAGTCATAAAAGAGCCAAGGTTCCCCACCCCTGGTCTAGGGTCTCCTGCTTGAGCAGGGGACTGGACTAGAAGACCTCCAAGGTCCCTTCCAACTCTGTTATTCTGTAATTCTGAACTGTGGGTCCCGAGCTAAGTTGTTGTTGTTAGCTGCGAAGTCGTGTCTGACCCATCGCGACCCTATGGACAACGTTCCTCCAGGCCTTCCTGTCCTCTACCATCTTCTGGAGTCCATTTAAGCTCACGCCTACTGCTTCAGTGACTCCATCCAGCCACCTCATTCTCTGTCATCCCCTTCTTCTATTGCCCTCAATCCTTCCCAGCATGAGGCTCTTCTCCAGTGAGTCCTTCCTTCTCATTAGGTGGCCAAAGCATTTGAGTTTTAGCTTCAGGATCTGGCCTTCTAAAGAGCAGTCAGGGTTGATCTCCTCTAGGACTGACCGGTTTGATCGCCTTGCAGTCCAAGGGACTCGCAGGCCTTCAAAGGCCTCAATTCTTTGGTGCACAGCCTTTCTTATGGTCCAACTTTCTCTGCCATACTTTGCAACTGGGAAGACCATAGCCTTGACTATGCGCACTTTTGTTGGCAGGGTGATGTCTCTGCTTTTTAGTGTGCTGTCTAGATTTGCCATGGCCTTCCTCCCGAGGAGCAAGCGTCTTTTAATTTCTTGGCTACAGTCCCCATCTGCAGTGATCTTGGAGCCCAGGAAAATAAAATCTGTCACTACCTCCATTTCTTCCCCATCTATTTGCCAGGAATTGAGAGGGCCAGATGCCATGATCTTGGTTTTCTTAATGTTAAGTTTCAACCCAAGTTTTGCACTCTCCTTCTTCACCCGCAACAAGAGGTTCTTTAGTTCTTCTTCACTTTCTGCCATTAGAGTGGTATCATCTGCATATCTTAGGTTGTTGATATTTCTTCCGGCAATCTTAATTCCAACTTTTGATTCATCTAGCCCTGCCTTTCTCATGATGTGCTCTGCATATAAGTTAAATAGGCAAGGCGACAGTATACAGCCTTGCCGGACTCCTTTCCCAATTTTGAACCAATCAGTGGTTCCGTGTCCAATTCTCACTGTTGCTTCTTGGCCCGCATATAGGTTTCTCAAGAGACAAATAAGATGGTCTGGTACGCCCATCTCTTTAAGGACTTGCCACAGTTTGTTATGATCCACACAATCAGAGGCTTCCGAGCTAAGTAAATTGGGTTATTAAGATTTGCATGCGGACGCAATAAATATCTCGTTCCTATTCAAAATTATAATTTGGCAATTTTGATGAAGAGGTGATTGACAGGGTAAGAAGGCCTTTACCGTCCATCTTGAGATTCCTGGTTTTCTGCATAGTTTCTAAGTTTTTTTTAAAATTTGCATAGTTTTAAAATTTCTACAATTTATCTCTTCATCTTTTTATGATGAATAGCCACTTCATCATAAATTAGGTGGAATTTATGGACAGCCTCTGGAATGGTCTAGGCTCTCCTGCTAGAGCAGGGGGTTGGACTAGAAGACCTCCAAGGTCCCTTCCAGCTCTATTTCGATTGATTGATCTGTGGGCAGCTCAGAGTCAATGTATCGAGGAGATGGGCGGCAGAAAAATAATAATAAAGAAATCAAAGAAATAAACCAAAGAACCTCACCCAACCAGCCCCACACCCACCCACCCCCCACTTTACCTGGCTAATTGAGAGTGGAGAATCTTGGCTTGCTAACTTTCAGTCAATTTCTAGCCTGTTCATAGCCGCCTCACCTCCTCCTTCTCCAGGTTCTAGAACTATAGCAGTGGCACCACCATTTATATCAACTGCAAGCAGTGGGTGGTCATGGACTGGGTGCCAGGGATCTGGGCATAATGGGCTCACTCTTCTCTTTTTATCTGATTTCTCAAAGTTCAGCTTTTGTAATGAGTTGTAATTCTGTTAAGCCAGAGGTATCAAATGCCCAGCCAGTTCCACAATCTGTGATTCATTTGTCTCTGTCCAATAGGAGGGATGGAAGTTTTTTTCATAATAGAATAGAATAGAATAGAATAGAATAGAATAGAATAGAATAGAATAGAATAGAATAGAATAGAATAGAATAGAATAGAATAGAATAGAATAGAATAACAGTGTTGGGACCTTGGAGGTCTTCTAGTCCAGCCCCCTGCGCAAGCAGGAGAACCTATACCATCTCAGACAGGTGACTATCCAGTCTCTTCTTAAAACCTCCAATGATGAAGCAGCACCCACGATTTCTGGTGGCAAGCTGTTCCACCGGTTGTCCTCACTGTCAGGAAGTTTCTCCTTAATTCCAGGTTGCTTCTCTCTTTGATCAGTTTCCAACCATTGTTTCTCGTCCTGCCCTCTGGTGCTTTGGAGAATAACGTGACCCCCTCCTCTTCTTTGTGGCAGTCCCTCAAATACTGGAATGCTGCTATCATGTCTCCCCCTATTCCTTCTTTTTCTTTAGACTGGCCATAGCCAGGTCCCGTAGCCGTTCTTCGTCTGTTTTAGTCTCCAGGCCTTGGATCATCTTATTTGCTCCTCACTGAACTTTTCCCAAGGTCTCAACATCTTTTTTTGTAATATAGTAAGAAAGTGGTTTTTTCACTAGATGAAATGTCTACTTGGGGAGGCCCTCAATTCTGCAACTTTGTCCTCCACCCCCACTTATGGAAAAGGCGATCATCTGTGACAATGTTGTGGGAAGTCAGCCCCCCCCCATAGAAGGAAATATTAAAAGGGCAGTAAAATATATTTTCTCAAAGTGGCAGAAAAGCATGCCCAGTTTTTCTTAATAGCCCCAAGTCTCCCTCCCCCAAGTGGAAACCAGCTCTAGAGAAATGCAGATGTAAATCCAGGAAGGTTGCAGGTACCCAGCTGGGAGATTAAGAAGACAAAGGCCTAAAGTCTACATACCCCATCTAAAGAGTCATCAGCCCAGCTCTATTATGACCTTTGGACATAATAAGATTAACCCATCACCATCAGAATACCAGAAAGGCACACTCAGACTCAGATCAAAAGTTCATGACACAGGAAATAGCCTCAAACAGGAACAGGAAACAGCTTCAAACAAAAGGCTCCAGAGGGTATAAAAACCCACTCCCTACATGTGCTCGACCCTTGAGCCGTCTTCCTGTCTGGCTCACCTCTTCAATAAACTACAACCTTCTTCCTAAAGCAGCCGCCACGTTGTTTATTCCCAGCTTGGATAGAACCATGATGAAGACTTTTCTTCCAAGTCTTTAGAAGCCTATGGAGATTCTCCATCATGCAGCTCACAGTTGTCCCAAAGATGCTTTTCAAGAGACAACTGTGTTGTCTGTGTTTCCTGTGACAATCCACAACATTTGTCCCTGTGACATCAGGGTGCAAGCCCAGAGAAGGGGAAAGCTGACCAGTAGCCACAGATCTAACCAATCATGATAAGGGAAACTCAGAATGGGCTCAGACTACATGTTTCATCAGGTGAATTATAGAAAAAGCGGTCTTATTGGCACATCCCATTAATTTATAGTAATTTTAAACTACTGGGAATATCGTGTGACTCTAGTCTGGTTCAAATCTGCAAATTGAAGACATCTGGACTTCAACTCCTAGAATTCACCAGCCAGTTGTGCTATGTAGCTACATAGCTATGGATACATAGCTACGTAGCTATGTAGGAGTCCTAGTGGACGATCACTTAAATATGAGCCAGCCGTGTCCTGAAGCTACCAAAAAAGCCAACACAGTCCTAGGCAGCATCAACAGAAGGATAGAATCAAGATCACATGACGTTCTAGTACCACTTTATATCACACTAGTGAGACCACACTTGGAACGTAGAAAATAAAAATAATAGAATAAGACGGGACCTCGGAGGTTATCTAGTCCAACCCCCTGCTCAAGCAGGAGACCGGATACCATTGCAGACAAATTTTTTATTTATTTATTTTATTTTATTTTAATTTCATTTATATCCCGCCCTTCTCCAAAGACTCAGGGTGGCTTACAAGCTTAGCAGTAGCCTTCATTCTATGTATATGCCTGCTTATTAGGGCTTTCACACACACCCCAAGCGGCATTATTACAAAGTCAGCTTAATTGCCCCCAACAATCTGGGTCCTCATTTTACCTACCTCGGAAGGATGGAAGGCTGAGTCAACCTTGAGCCTGGTGGGATGCGAACCTGCACTAATTGCAGGCAGCTGGTGTTACTTAAGGAGGCATTAGCCCACTGCTCCACCAAGGCTGCACCATGGCTGCACAGTCCCTTCTTGAAAACCTCCAGTGATGGAGCACAACTTCTGGTGGCAGTCACTTGTCTAAAATAGTATAGGTTCTCCTGCTGGAGCAGGGGGCTGGACTAGAAGACCTCCAAGGCCCCTTCCAGCTGTATTCTATTCTTATTGATTGAGGTAACTTGGGAGCCAGCCCAAGATTTCGAAATATGGTCTCGATCTGAAGCCAATCAAAGCTTTCTCTAGACGGGGGCGGGGGGGGGGTAGGTCCATTTGAGGCACCACAAAGTCTGGTTTAGCCCAGATTTCCTGTCTCCTTAATGCAAACATTGTTTTGAGAAATGGGTGATGGCCCTCCCACAGATACTGAGCTAATGGAGGACTGGTTTTGACACCTTTGGGTTCTCCAAGGGAGGCTAAAAGCTGTTGAGATTCAGGTCAGCTTCTCCTTCAACTCTCGCCAGGCCACAAAAGGTATCCTTGTCCTTCTAAACTGAACACTTAAGACCCCGGCGAGATAAAACTTGTAAATGCTTCCGTCTTTGCATAACAAGGAGGATTAGCTGTCCAGACACAAGCAGTCTTAATGCTCATTAGCTCACTTTCCAGATTAAACCAAGAAAAATATCTAATCTTTTTCCTGTAAACATCTGATTAGGTTCAAGTAGTCCTTGGCTTACCACCACAATTCGGCCCAAGAATTAAATTAAATAGGAGCCAGCCGTGTGCTGCAGCTGCCAAAAAAGCCAACACCGTGCTAGGCTGCATTAACAGAGGGATAGAATCGAGATCACGTGAAGTGTTAGTAGCGCTTTACAAGGCCTTGAATAAGGCCACACTTGGAATACTTCATCCAATTTTGGTCACCATGATGTAAAAAAGATGTTGAGACTCTGGAAAGAGTAAAGAGAAGAGCAACAAAGATGATCAGGGGGCTGGAGGCTAAAACATACAAGGAACGGCTGCTGGAATTGGGTACATCTAGTTTAATGAAGAGAAGGACCAGGGGGGACAGGATAGCAGCATTCCAATATCTCAGGGGCTGCCCCAAAGAAGGGGGAGTCAAGATATTCTCCAAAGCAAGCCAGGATAACAAGCAACGGTGGGAAACTAATCAAGGAGAGAAGCAACCTGGAACTAAGGAGAAACTTCCTGACAGTGAGAACAATTAATCAGTGGAACTCCTTGCCTCCAGAAGTTGTGGGTGCTCCAACACTGGAGGTTTTTAAGAAGAGACTGGACAGCCATTTGTCCAAAATGGTGTAGGGTTTGCTGCCTGAGCAGGGGGTTAGACTAGAAGGCCTCCAAGGTCCCTTCCAACTTTATATTATTATTATTGTTGTTGTTGTTGTTGTCGATCATCGCACAGTCAGCCAGATGTTCAGACTGGATTTGGCATTGTTGTTGTTGTTGTTGTTGTTGTTATTATTATTATTATTATTATTATTATTTTGCTAAGCGAGACAGTCATTAAGTGAGTTTTGCCCCATTTTATGACCTTTCTTGCCACAGTTGTTAAGTGAATCACTGCAGTTTTTAAGTGAGTAACACGTGTGTGAAGTCAGTCCCCCTCCCCCGCAGAGAAAGAAATATTTTGGGGAAATATTAAAAGGCAGAATATATTTCCTAAAAGGAACGGCAGAAACCAATTCCCCCCCCCCCAAAAAAAAGAAAAAAAAAGAAACCAGGTCTGGAGAAATGCAGATGGGATAATCTTGTCAGAAAGATTGGAGCCAGGAAACTGGCATTAGGAAGAAAGATCCCTAGAATCAACCATCCCTCACACCAAAAATCCAGCACTCATCAGCCACAGCCACAGGGAAGCAGGATAGGACCTTTGGGACATAATAGGATTAACCCACCAAGATCAGAATATCAGAAAGACACACTCAGACTCAAAGTTCATATCACAGGAACAACTCCAAACAAAAGCCCAAGAAGGTATAAAAACCCACCCCTCCCTACTACATGTGGTCAGTTTTTCCCAGAGCCATCTTTCTGTCTGGCTCTCCTCATCCATAAACTGCAACCTTCTTTCTCACCGTCTCCTGGTGATTGGCCCAAAGTCACCCAGCCATCTTCCATGCCTAAGGCGGGACTAGAACTCACCGTCTCCTGGTGATTGGCCCAAAGTCACCCAGTTGCTTTCATGCCTAAGGCAGGACTAGAACTCACCGTCTCCTGGTGATTGGCCAGGTTAACTTGGTGGGAGAGAGGAAAACACAGACACGCACAGACACTGTAAACACCTTTTATTGAGCAAGCAAATCAAGTCCTCTCAGAGAGGGTGGTAGATCTCTACAGTTTTAGATCTAAGGTGGTCCACGGTGAAGAAATGGAAGAGGAGTCTGAATGGGACTGAAGCAACTGAGCCACTGGGGGAGAAGTTGGGGAAGCTTGAGAAGCTTCTAGAATGAAGAAGAGGTTGAGGGAAGAGAGCCACTTCCTCCATCTTGGAGTTCCTTCCTTCGGCATCTTATTTAAGGATCTTACTGATCACCACCATCTCCTGGAGAGCAGAAAAGAGGTGCACTGGGAATTGGTCAGCCAGACAGAGGGATCCAAAAGACAGATCCTTCCTTCCTTCCTTCCTTCCCCCCCTCCCTCCCTCCCTCCCTCCTTCCTTCCTTCCTTCCTTCCTTCCTTCCTTCCCCCCCTCCCTCCCCCCCCTCCCTCCTTCCTTCCTTCCTTCCTTCCTTCCACCATCCATCCCCTTTCTTTCTTTCTTTCTTTCTTTCTTTCTTTCTTTCTTTCTTTCTTTCTTTCTTTCTTTCTTTCTTCCTTCCTTCCTTCCTTCCTTCCTTCCTTCCTTCCTTCCTTCCACCATCCATCCCCTTTCTTTCTTTCTTTCTTTCTTTCTTTCTTTCTTCCTTCCTTCCTTCCTTCCTTCCTTCCTTCCTTCCTTCCTTCCTTCCTTCCTTCCACCATCCATCCCCTTTCTTTCTTTCTTTCTTTCTTTCTTTCTTTCTTTCTTTCTTTCTTTCTTTCTTTCTTTCTTTCTTTCTTTCTTTCTTTCTTTCTTTCTCTCTTCCTTCCTTCCTTCCTTCCTTCCTTCCTTCCTTCCTTCCTTCCTTCCTTCCTTCCTCCATCCATCCCCTTTCTTTCTTTCTTTCTTTCTTTCTTTCTTTCTTTCTTTCTTTCTTTCTTTCTTTCTTTCTTTCTTTCTTTCTTCCTTCCTTCCTTCCTTCCTTCCTTCCTTCCTTCCTTCCTTCCTTCCTTCCTTCCTTCCTCATTTAAATTCTGGTCTTCGTAAACTCTGCACTTTGTAAAGTTTCCACTTGGATGTGGAGGTAAAAATATTGCGTTTTGCCCTTCAGAGTTCTGAGTGGCTTGTGACTGATTTCTCGAAGACAACAACCACCAGCTTTGAGGGAATCTTTCTTTAGGAAATAAACAATCTCTTACGTCAAGGGTTTTAACAACGCCGTCGGCAAAGTTCAGGTTGAAGATATTCGGGAGTGGGATTCCGATGTTCAGGCCAACTAAACAAAAGCAACAAAACCACAGGGTTAGGTCCGACATCGTAAGTGTTTCTCAGAAGCCACGGTGATGTCACCTACGTTTTTTTGCAAATCACTTAATGTGTGTTGTTTGCACGATGACACTGCTATAAAGCGCATCGTGTAACTGGCCTCCCCCCCCCTTGGAAAAAGACCCAGCTCACAACACAATTATCGCAGTGCAACTCCGTGACAGAAATCCGGACGTCCTACCGTTAATCAGAGGCAGATACCCGATCTGAAGGATGCTCGTGATCCAGTTTTTAAGGGCATTTTCCTGCAAAAAAAGCGGGGGGAGAATTATTTCTATTTTTTCCAATAGGATTTTGCAATTAGTAGCAGATAGGCTATATTTAAAATGTTGGGTGGCTGACTCCCCAGCACGATGCCCCCCTCCCCTTCTTTTTTTAGCTAGGGTGTTGTGTTGTATATTTGTGTGGTGTTTTATTTCCCAAGGGTTATCTTTTTAATATTGGAAGCTGCCTGGAGTTACAGTGTTGCACTGGGGTAAGATATAAATTTAATAAATAAATCCCCAGGCATCGCTCCCCTATCCTTGCAGATCCTGGAAGTCATAATTAGCTAACAAAAGGTCTGATTCCCATTATTTATTCATATAGAGGGAGTCCTCAGCTTACGACAACTCAATTAACGACCGTTTGAATTTATGGCAGCACTGAAAAAAGTGACATTTGTTTTATATTCTGTCTTTATTACTTTATAAATAACTCTGGGCGGCGAACTTATCTGACACACCATCCTCACCCTATTTTCCCCACAACAACAACCCTGTGAAGTGGGTTGCATTGAGAGAGGAAGAGACGGAGCCAAAGTCACCCAGCTGGCTTTAATATCAGGGGCAGAACTAGAACTCTCCATCTCCTGGTGATTGGCCTCAAGTCGCCCAGCTGGCTTTTCTGCCTAAGGGGGGACTAGAACTCACCGTCTCCTGGTGATTGGCCCAAAGTTAACCAGCCATCTTCCATGCCTAAGGTGGGACTAGAACTCACCGTCTCCTGGTGATTGGCCCAAAGTCACCCAGCCACCTTTCATGCCTAAGGCGGGACTAGAACTCACCGTCTCCTGGTGATTGGCCCAAAGTCACCCAGCCATCTTCCATGCCTAAGGCGGGACTAGAACTCACCGTCTCCTGGTGATTGGCCCAAAGTCACCCAGCCATCTTTCATACCTAAGGGGGGACTAGAACTCACCGTCTCCTGGTGATTGGCCCAAAGTCACCCAGCCATCTTTCATACCTAAGGGGGGACTAGAACTCACCGTCTCCTGGTGATTGGCACAAAGTCACCCAGCCATCTTTCATACCTAAGGGGGGACTAGAACTCACCGTCTCCTGGTGATTGGCCCAAAGTTAACCAGCCATCTTCCATGCCTAAGGCGGGACTAGAACTCACCGTCTCCTGGTGATTGGCCCAAAGTCACCCAGCCATCTTTCATGCCTAAGGCGGGACTAGAACTCACACTCTCTCTAATAAGAGCCTCAAGCCTCCACCCAGATATTTCTAATTCGCCTGATCAATGAAAATATATCTTCTAGCGTTTCTCTTGCAAATAAGTGGCTGGAGACAGACTTACATCCAAGGAGCCCAGCTCAGAGACGTCCAGGGAGACGCTGTGAAAAGGAATAGAAGAATGAGGACATTTATAAGACATCTGATGTGTCCGAACAGGCCACAGAGGTCAGGCGCCAGGAGGCCAGGAGCACCTGACCAGCACAGCTCCAGTCAGGGGTCTCCTAAACCTGGCAACTTTAAGACTTGTGGGCTGCAACTCCAGGTCTGCTTTGGAGAAGAGCTTGACTCCCTCTCCTTTGGGGCAGCCCCTCAAATATTGGAAGATGCTACCACGCCACCCCTAGCCTTCCTTTTCCCTCTAGGCGGACCCAATTCCTGCAAACGCTCTACCGGTTGGAAATTCTCCTATCCACGCTGAACAGGTTGTGGCTGCTCCCACACTGGAGGTTTTTAAAAGAGGAGATTGGACAACCACTTGTCTGGAATAGCACAGGGTCTCCTGCCCGAACAGGGCGCTGAAGACCCCCAAGGCCCCTTCCAACTCTGTTATTCTGTTATTCTGTCTATCAGAGAGAAGGACCAGGGGTGACTTAATAGCAGCCTTCCAATACTTGAGAGGCTGCCACAAAGAAGAGGGGGGGGGGTCCACCTATTCTCCAAAGGATCTGAAGGCAGGACAAGAAGCAACAGAGGGGAAATTGCCAAGGAGAGAAAATTAGCCACTAATCAAGGAGAGAAACCACCCAGAATTAAATTTTGTGACTGGGAGAACAGTTAATCAGGGGAATGGCTTGCCACCAGAAGCTGTGGGTTGCTCCATCACTGGAGGCTTTAAAGAAGAGATTGCACGTCCATTTGTCTGGAATGGTATAGGGCAGACATATCAAACACAAGGCACAGGGGGGCCGGATCCGGCCCGCGAAGTGGTTTCATGCGGCCCGCGAAGCCATCCTGGAAACAGTGAGGGAACAGCCCCCACTGCCTTGGCCCTGGCCCAGAGACCCTCCTTCTGCCAGAGACCCTCAGATCTGTCCCACTCCTGCCCAGGCCCCCATAGGCACCCTTGATGCCAACGATGTAGAGCTGGCCACGCCCACCCAGTAGGCCATATGCACTCTAGCCACGCCCACCCAGTAGGCCACGCCCACCCAGGCCACACCCACCTGGCCCCCTGAGGGGAACCGCAATGCTGATGCGGCCCTCAATGAAATTGAGTTTGATACCCCTGGAATACTGTAGGGTCTCCTGCTTGAGCAGGGGGCTGGACTAGAAGACCTCCAAGGTCCCTTCCAACTCTATTGTTCTGTTCTTCTGAATTGGGATGAAGGACACATCACCCTCAAATAAGCCAGGCATATCTATAAATAAGGGGCCCTGTTAGTCCGAAGGTCACAATCCCGTGGTAAGTGATTAAGAGTTTGCTTACCTTTCCAAGGCGAGAGAGATTCCCAGCTTGGTTCGTGTAACACTGAAGCTTCCGCTCAGGCTGATATTCTGTAATCACAACATCAACCCAAAAAGCTAATGCAATCCTGGGTTGTATAAACAGAGGCACAGAATCAAGATCACGTGAGGTATTAGTACCGCTTTATAAAATCCTAGTGAGGCCACACCTGGAATACTGCAGCCAGTTTTAGTCACCATACTACAAAAAAGATGTTGAGAGTTTGGGGAAAAAATCCAGAGAAGAGCATCTAAGATGATCCAAGGCCTGGAGACTAAAACATACGAAGAACGGCTGCAGGACTTGGGTATGGCTAGTCTAAAGAAAAGAGGAAATAGGGAGGAAATGATAGCAGTGTTCCAGTATTTGAAGGGCTGCCACAAAGAAGAGGGGGTCAAATTATTCTCCAAAAGCACCAGAGGGAAGGACGAGAAAGAATGGTTGGAAAAATGACCAAAGAGAGAAGCAACCTGGAATTAAGGAGAAACTTCCTAACAGTGAGAACAATTAACCAGTGGAACTGCTTTGCCACTAGAAATTGTGGGTGCTCCATCACTGGTGGTTTTTAAGAAAAGGCCAGACAGTCACTTCTCTGAGACGATATAGGTTCTCCTGCTTGAGAAGGGGGCTGGAGTAAAAGACCTCCAAGGTCCCACCCAGCTCTATTCTATTCTATGAACTTCAACTTCCTTGTCTCCACCAAGGGTCTTCTTAGAATTTAACATTCTTAGATGTTGCTTCAAAGAATCTATTCTATTCAATGTCCACTTAATTAGTACCCAATTAAGCACACTTGCTTCCCAACAAGTCATCTACGGGAAGATCAGAAAGCCCCGTTTCTCTGCAGTCCAGAACCCAACTCAAGAGGAAGGCAGCCATTCGCGGAGGAGAGAAAACCACATTTTTACTGTTCCAACGAAGGGGTCTCTCTTGAAAAGGGAGAAGCTGAGCAGGGCCCCGACATTCCTGGCACTCCGTGAAAGCCCCATTGTGCTCACCAAGGATCAGAAGACATTCTTCTGTGATAGGGTGGCAGGGCCTGGAAGCCGCCAAGTCCCGCTGGCTGCAACCGCTACCCTTGTCAGTGAATAAAGAGAATGAAAGCTGGTAATTAGCGGCAAGGAAGCGGAGAGATTAGAAACAGGAGGAGGAATCAGGGGTTGAGACTTGCGCTTTTTTCTGTTGGCCCTTCCAAGTCAAGGTGGGAAGAATCCAGAGAAAGAAAGATTTTTGGAAATATTAAAAAGGCAGAATATTATATTTCCGCAAAGGAGGGAAAGAGTACAGAGAAGAGCAACAAAGATGATTATAAAGAATGGTTGCTGGAATTGGTATGTCCAGTTGAATAAAGGCAGGACAAGAAGCAACTGGTGGAAACTAACCAAGGAGAGAAGCAACCTAGAACTAAGGAGAAACTTCCTGACAGTGAGAACGATTAACCAGTGGAACTCCTTGCCTCCAGAAGCTGTGAATGCTCCAATACTGGAAGTTTTTAAGAAGAGACTGGACAGCCATTTGTCTGAAATGATATAGGGTTTCCTGCCTGAGCAGGGGGTTGAACTAGATGACCCCCAAGGTCCCTTCCAACTTTACTATTATGAGGTTAAAGGCAAAAACCAACGTGCCCCCCCTCCAGTCTCTCTGCCCCAAACAGAAACCAGGTCTGCAGAAATGCAGATGTGACAATCTTGTCAGAAAGACTGGAGCCAGGAAACTGATGGGATTAGAAAGACAAAGATCCCTAGAATCAACAACCCCTCACACCAAAAAAAAATCCAACACTCATCAGCCCCAACCCCAGGGAAGGAGGATATGACCTTTGGGACATAATAGGATTAACCCACCACCATCAGAATGCCAGAAAAGCACACACAGACTCAGGTCAAAGTTCATGCCCCAGGAACAACTCCAAACAAAAGCCCAAGGAGGTATAAAAACCCATCACTCCCTACTACATGTGGTCAGTTTTTCCAGAGCCATCTTTCTGTCTGGCTCTCCTCTTGAACAAACTGCAACCTTCTTTCTAAAGCAATCTCCATTTTGATTATTCCCGGCTTGGATTGGACCCTGATGAAGACTTTTTCTTTCGACATCAAGGATCACCCAATGAGTACGAGGAACCTGGTCCTTCTCTCCTTACTCACCGTGTTCACATTAAAGAGCGGGGTGAGGCTAGAGTTTGAATGGGAGAACACTTGAAGGCCAGCCTCAAGCAGGATCGTGGCCTTCCCATTTTGCAAAGACACCACCGGAAGTCCACGGACTCTAATCTTGACCACCAAGGGCAGGTCTTCTGCTCCAAGCTGAGACAACTGTGGACAATCGGACAGAAGGAATGGTTAGGACCCACCAGAAAGGGCAGAACATCCCCCCTGGCCATTATCCCAAAGCTGCTTCCCCCCTCCCCCCCAAAAAAAGGCAACTGGACCTTGTTTTGTTTTTTTCCCTTGTGGTGAATGAAAATGTTAGCTATTGTTCTTCTATGCAAGATCTAGGCCCGGGTGAACTAAATCAGGCCTAAGGGAAAAAAGTATTGAACTGAAGTCTGTGCTATGCAGTCCAGAGGAACTGTGCTGGTCAGAGTAAACAGCTATTTTAGGAATTAAGAACTGTCCCCTTAAGGGATAGCCTTTTGGGTAATGTAGTTTTAAGTTACTCGGTCACATCTATATTTCGGATTGGCCATTGGGAGGGACTTCTGACTGGATAGCTGGGATTACTGGCTACGTGCGGACCGGTGAGGCTTTTATGAATTCCAGCCACAGGAGCTGTTTGCTCCTTCAGTATGGGAAATACTACTTCTTTTCACCTACGTGTTGGGTCCAGATTATGAAATGTGCTTCAGAAGAATCTCTCCAGTAACTGTGAGTTAATGTTTAGAGAATGCCTGATGAACTAAAGTAATCTGCATGAAGCCCTTTCCGTGGAGTTTATCTGCCTGGATCAAACAATATTAGCCCCCTTTGCTTGAGACAGAACAGGAACTATTTGTAATCTAAATTGCAATTGTACTGTAAGGTCCCTGGCCCTTGGCAAAACTTGAGAAATCATAAAAATCCAGTCGTGAAAACTCAAACAGAGGCTTCTTACTTTATTTTTGATCAAAATAAGTCCTTGGGTTTAATTACGTTCGTATGTCGAGGATTACCTGTAAAAGCCACAAAAACCTGGCACCACATCAAACTTCTGATGCCACTCACCTAATCTTATCCCAAAGCTTGGGGGGGGGGGAAGCCAATTATGATTAGGAGACCTCTTGTATATTTGAGCCTTTACCTCAGGTAGCACAGACCGAAGAGCTGAGGTTGTCATTGGAACGGATCCGCGAAGCTAGAAGAAACAACAACGATAGTGAGACAAAAAAAATCTCCTTCAACATCATATTCCCAGGTTTTAATGTCTGATGTGGCGATTCCTTTGGATTGTGTTGGCTCTCTCCACCCACTGCAAAAGACAAATCCTTCTCACTGATTGTCCTGGAAAACAAATTGCACGTTAAGGAAGAAAAGATGGAAAAGCTACACACAACGTCTTTTGATAGGCAGCACTCGGAATTACCCATCCGGACGTTGAGTTGAAGCTGCTTTCCCTTCCATTCGTGGTCACCAAAAGTTGCAATTAGAAAAAGCATTAATTAAAAAAGGAAGTTGCCTAAATACTACAGAAACAACTGAGATGTTTCCAATGATTTTTCTTGGTGAAAGCAAGGAGCTGACAAAATAGAATAACCCAGAGGTCATTCCCCCACAAATAAATCCCCCTTTTTATGACTCTGGGGTAAAGTTGGGGCAACTGGATGAAGTGAGCGTTAACTGACCGGATGCCCTTCCTGATGCCTACACAGAGTTCACAGCAGATACGTTCTCTTTGTACCCTGGTAGAGAAACATCTGCCGCTACCTAGGATTGAACTCTCAACCTTCCCATTTGGAGGTGAGCGTCTTCACCTCTAAGCCACCGTGTGGCTCAAAGAGGGCCCAGAAAAAGCTTGAAGACTAGTGTCTCGTCAAGATGGCTTACCGCCAGTTCAGTGAGGTCTACGTTGAACCCTCCTTTTGACACGAGCATCTGGAGCAATGAGGACAGGAGGTCACGGGGAAGCATCAGTTGAGAAGTACGGCCCATCGCGGGAGGCAGAGGCAAAGAGGTGTTTTGGGCTCCAGGAAAGTCCACAGTTTGGCCTCTGAGATCAGTCATCATGAGCTGGAAGGGTCAAAGGTCACAAGAGAATATATTGGAGAGCACAAAACGAACAGGCAGATAAGAGAGGTCATAGCCCATAGTTGCATAATGGGTGGGAAAAAAGAAGTGAAGAAGAAACCCTCCATAGTTGCTCAGGCTGTAAAGGAGGCTGTGGGAGATTTGGATTTTCAGACTTGCAAGATTCTGTTACTGTAGCTTTACAATCAAGGAGAATTAGTTTACAGGTCGTCCTTGACTTAGAACCAGGTTAGACTAACATTCACCTGTCTGAGATGGTACAGGTTCTCCTGCTTGAGCAGGGGGCTGGACTAGAAGACCTCTGAGGTCCCTTCCAGCTCTATTCTATTCTATTCTATTCTATTCTATTCTATTCTATTCTATTCTATTCTATTCTATTCTATTCTATTCTATTCTATTCTATTCTATTCTAAATCTTATTCTATTCTGTTCTGTTCTATTTCTATTTCTATTTCTATTTCTATTTCTATTTCTATTTCTATTCTATTCTATTCTATTCTATTCTATTCTATTCTATTCTATTCTATTCTATTCTATTCTATTCTATTCTATTCAGTTTTGCAACCTACTGGAAAAAGGGTTTTATGACCCAGTTCCAATGTCACTCACTGGTCATGTGACTGCACCTCAGACATCAGCAACACAGCAGCATTTACGGCCATTTGCAGTGTCCTCTGGTCATGTGACTGCATTTTTATGACAGTTTAGCCGCCAAACTGGAAGTTGCTTCTGGTTTTCAGCAAAACAAGCATAATGACCAATGGATTCGCTTAACAACCATGATATTCATTTAATGACTGTCGCATTTGTTGAAAGATCACCGCATTGATTTAATGACCTCCTAAAAACATGGTAAAATTGGGATAGTCATGTGACCAACTCAAATTACGTCTGTCACAACATACGACCATTATGGGCAGGCTCAATTAGGGTCGTATGTCAAGGACTTCCTGTATCTGGTCATATTTCCTATCTGTTAAGGTTGACAATCTCCTTCTGTACCCCAGAGGCAAAAGAGAGAAAGGACACAAACCCATTTTGACATTTTTGTTCCCTCTACGGATCGGTCTCCATCTCCAAGCTGGGAAGAGACAGATAATCTCACTGTGGGTAATTTACGCAGACCGACTGACTGGGGAAGATAGATTAGTCCCATTAATTCCAGGCTGTTGGATTAATTAACCCCTTATGGATTGATGGTGTGGGCTTAATTACCTGGGTTAAGGCATGCTCAACAGTGCAATCTTAAAGATCTCCACCCCAAAACAAATCCCAGTAGTTGAGGAATTTTTATTTTCAGGAAAACTGTAGTGGCAGAAACTGCGGGCGGCGTCAAAAGAGGCATCGGCCTAGAATCCCTACGTAGTCACAAGCAATCCAAATCCAACCCTCCTTGAATTCCGTGGACCCTTATCTAACTCTAAGTGAATGTTAGTTGAGAAGACTCCTGTGCAAAGACTGTTTTGCGATCCATGAAGTAAATTTGAACGTATTGTGGGCCTGATCAATATTGGTCTAGGACTGCAATCAGAGGAAGCCACGTGGAGAAGAAGCAGCATCTCAGGTGTTGGAAACAAGTGGGAAACAAGCCTTACATTTAGATTCAGAATGATGTGTTTATCCTTCCACAGCGGCAAACCAGCCAGGGTGTAATGCAGGTTTCCAAGGATCCCAAATGGACACAGACCTGTCAGGGATGAAGAAAAAGAGTGTGAGGGGGGGAAAAGCACATCAGGTCAGGCCTTTAGGATGTTTAAGTTTATTGAATTTATATACCGCCCTTTTCCCGTAGGACTCAGGGTGGTTTACAAAGTATTTAAAAATGTTAATACAATACAAAAGTTAAAAACAGTTAAAATAATTAAATTTAAACCTTGAAAAAAATATAAAACCCCATTTAAAAACTCTCAGCCTGGGCCGGAAAGCTCAAAGAGCCAGGTCTTCAGGTCCCGGCGGAATGACCGAAGGTCGGGGGCAGTCCTAAGCTCTACAGGCAGCTGGTTCCAAAGGGCAGGCACGCCCACTGAGAAGGCCCTCCCCCTGGGTGTTATCCACCGGCAGTCTTTTACCGGCGGCACCCTGAGAAGGCCCTCCAGGTGGAAGCGCACGGGACGAAGGGAACTTGATGCCGGCAGCAGGTGTTCCCTCAAATAAACCGGACCCAAGCCATTTAGGGCTTTATAGGTCATCACCAGCACCTTGAATCTCACCCAGAGGGCAACCGGAAGCCAATGCAGCTCGCGGAGAAGAGGTGTTACATGGGAGTATCGGGAGACCCCCATCACAACTCGCACAGCAGCATTCTGCACCAGCTGAAGACTCCGAGTGGTCCCCAAGGGCAGCCCCATATAGAGAGTGTTGCAGTAGTCTAAACGGGAGGTCACGAGCACATGGGGGACTGTGCGTAGGGCATCTCGGTCCAGATAGGGTCGCAACTGGCGCACCAGGCGAACCTGGGCAAAAGCCCCTCTGGTCACGGATCCTATGTGATCTTCAAAATTGAGCCGTGAATCCAGGAGGACGCCCAAGTTGCGAGCCCTATCAACAGGGGGTAACACCACACCCCCCATCGTTAAAGATGGAATAGTCTGGTTAACCCGAGATGCCGATATGCACAGCCACTCAGTCTTGGCAGGATTGAGACGAAGCCTGTTTCTCCCCATCCAGACCCGGACCGCCTCCAGGCAACGGGACATCACGGCGAGGGCATCACTGGGTTGGTTCGGGGTGGAGAAAAAAAGTTGGGTATCATCAGCGTACTGATGATACCCCATCCCGAAACCACGAATGATCTCGCCCAGCGGCTTCATATAGATGTTGAACAGGAGGGGCGAGAGAACCGACCCCTGAGGAACTCCACAAACAAGAGGCCTCGGGGCAGATCTCTACCCTCCCGTCAATATCGACTGCGAGCGGCCCAGGAGGTAGGATGTCTCTAACAGGTCCAGTGCTGCACCTGCTCCAGCTGTGATAATACAGCTAGTGCCTGATTTACGACCAACCATTGAGCAGGTGGTTGGACTAGAAGACCTCCAAGGTCCCTTCCAACTCTTTTCTCTTCTCTTCTCTTCTCTTCTCTTCTCTTCTCTTCTCTTCTCTTCTCTTCTCTTCTCTTCTCTTCTCTTCTCTTCTCTTCTCTTCTCTTCTCTTCTCTTCTCCTCTATTCCATCCCATTCCATTCCATTATCTGTTCTGTTCTGTTCTGCTCTGTTCTGCTCTGTTCTGTTCTATTCCATTCCATTCCATTCCATTCCATTCTGTTCCATTCCATTCCATATTTTCTATTCTATTCTATTCTATTCTATTCTATTCTATTCTATTCTATTCTATTCTATTCTATTCTATTCTATAAATATAAAATAAAATATAAAATAATAAAATAATATATAAAATAAAAATAAAATAAAATAATAATAATAGCAATAATAATAAAATAAATAAAATAAAATACATAAATAAGGCAGAATACATCCCAACCATAAGAAAAATCCTTACTGTTGATGGTGCGGAGAATAGTGTTGAGAAGGTTCAGGACAACATCGACAACTGGACACAGCTGCAGCAGAGAAGAAAACAGAGGCACAGAATCAAAATCACAGGAAGTGTTAGTACCACTTTATAAAACCTTAGTTAGGCCCCACCTGGAATCCTGCACCAGTTTTGGTTCATCCCATTACAAAAAAGATCCTGAGACTTTGGGAAAAATTCACAGAAGAGCAACTAAGAGGATCCAAGGCCTGGAGACTAAAACAGACGAAGAACGGCTGCAGGACTTGAGTTTGGCCAGTCTAAAGAAAAGAAGAAATGGGGGAGAGATGATAGCAGCGTTCCAGTATCTGAGGGGCTGCCACAGGGGCTGTCAAATTATTCTCCAAAGCACCAGAGGGAAGGACGAGAAACAACAGATGGAAACTCATCAAGGAGAGAAGCAATCTGGAATTAAGGAGAAACTTCCTGACAGTGAGGACAATCAACCAGTGGAACTCCTTGCCTCCAGAAGTTGTGGGTGCTCCATCACTGGAGGTTTTTAAGAAGAGACTGGACAGTCACTTGTCTGAAATGATCTAGGGTCTCCTACTTGTGCAGGGGGTTGGACTAGAAGACCTCCAAGGTCCCCTCCAGCTCTATTTTATTCTGATTCGGAAAAGGATCGGAAATGAAGACAGGACTTCCGTTCCTTTTTGTCACTGGGTGCCTAGGTGGTTCCTGTCCATCCTAACTGGGTGACCAGAATCCCTCCAGTGATTCTGCAAAGCTGCCTTCCAAAGCTTTTAGAAATCCAGAAAGGAGATGCCATCCAATTAGGAGGCCTTCTCAAGGGAAGTTGTACGTGAACATTTACCATCCCTTTGCAGGAAGACATAACTACTAGAAATAGCATCTTCCAGATGGAATCGTTCAGGACTTAAAATCAGGACCCAAGATTGCTCTTGGTCTGCTACAAATGCTAAGTTTGGACATTTCTTTCGATGGGGACATGCCACATCCTTTCAGCAGCCCCATGTCTGTCACTGCTTTCCCCAAATTGATGCTTTCCCAATTACACCCTGGTCTCCTCCATGGAGTTGGTGGAAGATACAGCCCAGCCTATTTGGAGAACATTAGGATGAGGATGCAGTGAGCCCTGTGCAGATCTGTACATTGGGGAAACAAACAACCACTTCACAAATGCTGGGCACAACGTAGGAGAACAAACCCATCAGGACAAGATTCAGCTGTCCATCTGCATTTAAAAGACAAAGGCTGCTCTTTCGAAGACACCAAGTCCACATTTTGGACAGAGAGGACCGCTAGTTTGAAAGAGGGTTCCAAGTGGACATCTAGGTCAAAATTGAACAGCCCTCTCTCAACAGAGGGGGAGGGATATTTATTTATTTATTTATTTATTTATTTATTTATTTATTTATTTATTTATTTATTTATTTATTTATTTATTTTATTTAATTTTTATACCGCCCTTCTCCCGAAGGACTCAGGGCGGTGTACAGGGCAATACAATAAAATACAATATATAAAAATTAAAAAATATTAAATACAATAGCCCATTTTAATAAATTACAAAATGTTAAAATACCCCTAAACCCATCAGACCAGGCCGGCTTGTTCAAATAAATATGTTTTTAGGTCACGTCGGAAGGAGCGAAGGTCGGGAGCCATCCGGAGCTCCACCGGTAAACGGTTCCACAGGTCTGGCGCGCCCACAGAGAACGCCCTCCCCCTAGGGATAACCCGCCGGCATTCCCTGACCAGCGGCACCCTAAGGAGGCCCTCTCTGTGGGAGCGCACTGGACGAAGGGAAGTTGATGCCGGCAGCAGATGTTCCCGTAAGTAACCCGGACCCATGCCATTTAGGGCTTTATAGGTCATAACCAGCACCTTGAATCTTACCCGGAGGACAACCGGAAGCCAATGCAGCTCACGGAGTAGAGGTGTTACATGGGAGTATCGGGAAACTCCCACCACCACTCGCGTGGCTGCATTCTGCACCAGCTGGAGCCTCCAAGTAGTCCTCAAGGGCAGCCCCATGTAGAGAGCATTGCAGTAGTCCAAACGGGAGGTCATGAGTGCATGAGTGACTGTGCGCAAGGCATCCCGGTCTAGATAGGGCCGCAACTGACGCATCTGAGACATCATCTGTCTCCAGTCTAAAACACGGTCCTGTCAGCAAGTCCAGGAAGGCTCCATGCCCATTTCCACCATTCGGGTGACCCTGAGGACACAGGCGAACCTCCAAGTGGCCTCAACGACCCACTAAAAGGAGGCAAATGACCGGCTGTCTGCAAGGAGTATAAATCCTCCCATTCCCCACCATCCAGTCAGAACCTGAAGAAGCTTCTTGGATGGGAAGAGAGATGTTCTCAAAGAGAAACAAGAAAGTCCAGTTGCCTCGTGAAAAAGTATCTTTGGGACAACCAGGACCTGGGTGACTGAGAAGCTCCATAGACATTTTTCCTTCAGTCTTGTCTTAGCATTGAAGGTTCTAGTTTTGTCTAATGAAGAGAAGGACTAAGGGTGACGTGATAGGGGTCTTCTAGTACTTGAGGGGCTGTCACATAGAAGAGGGTGTAAGATGATCTCACGAGGACGATGGATCGTTAAGGTGCTTCCAAGTAAAAGCATCACGCAGGGATGCAATCATATTAGCTTTATTCAATGATAGATCAAAGAGAAAGAAATACTTGGCATGAAAGCATTCATGCCTGCATGTGAGAGAGAAACAAAATAAAAGCAAGCTAGCATTACATAACTAAAACAGAAGAAGAACTAGAAGCTAGGAGTAGAATCTTAAGAGAGACTAGAACTAGAACAAAGAGCAGCCCCTCGTGCAGAAGTATTTATGGGGGGTCTTGGTCCCTCCCTGACCATAAAACACTCTGCCAATGGGGTCTGAGACCCTTGGCTCATCAGTGGAAGCAAAGAAGCCTCTTTGCTCCCATCTGATGACCTTTTTGGGGAACTGCCATGGCTGGCACAAAACATCTAACAGAGGGTTCAATTTATCTATGGAGATTCTCCATCTTCTGGGTCAGAGTTGTCTCAAAGCTGCTTTTTCCAAAGGGAACTGGACTGTTTTTTCCTTAAGGAACAAGAAGAAGACACTGATGAAGCTTCTTGGATGAGAAGCAAAATGTCTTCTCCTTCTTCCTAAGGGGGTCAACTTATTCTCCAAAGCATTTGCAGGCTGGACAAGAAGTAAAGGATGGAAATGTATCAAGGAGAGATTTAACCTAGAACCAAGAAAGGACTAGGGGCAACGTAATAGCAGTCTTCCAATATTTGAGGAGCCGCCACAAAGAAGAGGGGTGTCCACCCATTCCCCAAAGCACCTGAAGGCAGGAGAAGAAACCATGGATGGAATCTAATCAAGGAGAGGAGCAATCTAGAACTAGGGAGGAATTTCCTGACAGTTAGAACAATTAACCAGTTAACAATTAACGACTTTCCTCCAGAGGTTGTGGGTGCTCCACCACTGGCAGTTTTTAAGAAGAGATTGGACAGCCATTTGTCTGGAATGGTATAGGGTTTCCTGCCTGAGCAGAGGGTTGGACTAGAAGACCTCCAAGGTCCCTTCCAACTCTGTTATCCTAAGAAGGAATTTCCTGATGGTGAGAACAATTAATCAGCAGAAAACCTGCCTTCAGATGTTGTGGGCGCTCCATCACTGGAGGTCTTCAAGAACATATTGGACAACCAGTTGCCCCAAATGGTATAAGGTCTCCTGCTTGAACATGGGGGTGGACTGCAAGACCTCCAAGGTCCCTTCCAACCTAGTTATTCATTATTCTTGTTATTCTTTCTATCCAGTCGGGCCCCTGAATCATCTCACCTCACTCCAGTCTATCAATCTGCTGGGCTACTCTGAATCCAGCAGAATCTAATTACATTTCTTGACCTTACAAGGCTATTCTGGTGTGGTCCTTTCTGACCGATGGCCCAAATGGTGAATTTGTGTTCTTTGAAGCTACGGTACTAAAAGGGGGCAGGCTGTAATTCTGCCTGAATACTCACCAAACCAGGGAGGACTTTATTCAAAAGACCACTTAGAACGTTGTCCAGTGACAATGGGAGGAGCCTGGAAAATGAGTCGGGGGGATAATTAATCATCTGGCTGCTCTATCGTTCTTTGCCACATAAAAGATTCTGTTGGTCCATAAGAGAAAAATCAAGCTTCATTCTAGGTCAGGGGTCTGCAACCTTGACCACTTTATGACTCGTGGACTTCAACTGCCAGAATTCCTGAGCCAGCATGGCTCAGCTTGGAAACCTTTCCCTTTCCCCTCAGCAGGGCTGGCTGAGGAATTATGGGAGTTGAAGTCCACGAGTCATAAAAGAGCCGAGGTTGCCTATCCGTCCTAGAACATGAGGCAGCATGGGGAAACTATGGCCCCTTCATGACTCGTGGACTTCAACTCCCAGAATTCCTGAGGCAGCATGAGGGAAAATTTGGCCCCTTCATGACTCGTGGACTTCAACTCCCAGAATTCCTGAGCCAGCATGGCTCAGCTTGGAAACCTCTTCCTTTCCCCTCAGCAGGGCTGGCTGAGGAATTCTGGGAGTTGACGTCCACCAGTCATAAAAGAGCCGAGGTTGCCTACCCCTGATCTGGAGGGTGACGTTGGTCCATAGTTCGACCTCACTGGGCAGTCTAGCATCCTTGACCTATCCATTCAACACACACACACACACACACACACACACACACACACACACACACACACACACATTAAGTGTCTATTTGTGATGTACAAGGAAGGACTCACCCGGACAAGACCTGAATGCCACCAAGATTAGTCTTGCAATTCTCGATGAGAAGTTTGGGGGATCCCATCATGTCCTGGACCAGCCGAGCATTGGCTGTGATGTTCACCTCTACTAGGAGAGTCAACGGGCCTCCCAGAATCCTGAAAAGAGCCCCCCACAAAATAAAGATGAGGCTGTTTATTGAACCAACTCTAGTTTCCCAAAGAATCTCCTAGTCTGCAGAGGGTGCTGGCTTCTTCATCCGTCACAGATATTTCTTTTTTTATTAGGTTTATATCCCGAACTTTACTTCCAGCAGTTCAAGAAGCTTCAAATAATGGTTCCTTCCAGTGGTGGGATTCGAAGACCTGAACAACTGGTTCTCTTATTTGATGCAGGCCTGGGCCTCCGAGGCCTAGAACGCACTTCCGGAAGTGGCATCCATGGACTTCCAGTGGGCCGTTGTAGGATTGGGAGGCCTCCAGCAGGCCTTCAAGGCCTAGAACGCACTTCCAGAAGTGGCATCCATGCACTTCCAGCAGCCGTTCTAGGCCTGGGAGGCCTCCTCCAGGCCTTTGAGCCTAGAATGGACTTCCAGAAGTGATATCTATGCACTTCTGGCAGCTGCTCTAGGCCTGAGAGGCCTCTTCCAGGCCTTCGAGTCTAGAATGGACTTCTGGAAGTGGTATCCATGCATTTCTGGTGCCCGTTCTAGGCCTGGGAGGCCTCCTGCAGGCCTCCCAGGCCTAGACTGGACTTCTGGAAGCCAGCCGGTTCTCCGAATGCAGTAAAATTTAGCTACTGGTGGGATCCAGCTCATGATCCAAAGGAACGAGAAGATGAATTTCCTCACTCCATACAAGTACCTGGAGAAGCAGAACCCATCATTTGTGTTGTGGTGTTGCACCTCCTCCCAAGGATGGATGTCTTTGTCCATACTGATATATTCTTAAACCTGTCTGTAGACATCAGTCACTTTGGCAACCTACCCAGGTTTTGATTGATGAGGTCTTCAACATTAGGCTATTAATATATCTCTGACTACATCAAAACTAAAGCTGGAAGGAAGGAGGTGACTAGGAAATTACTCCCTGTGGAAATTTCAGCCAGGAAAGGTAGCAGGATTTGCTATTTCCCAAGGAAACCAACTCACGTGTTGCCCTTGAGGGCTATTTTGGTGTAGATGTTCAGTCCAATTCCAGCTGGAAACAACTTCAAGGAGACTTTAGGAAGGATGATATCCACAAGCTTCAACCTGGAGATAATAGTCATAATAATAATAGAGTTGGAAGGGACCTTGGAGGTCTTCTAGTCCAACCCCCTGCTCAGGCAGGAAACTTTGTACCATTTCAGACAAAAGATAAAGGTGAGCTTAATGGTTAAGAACAGGAAATAAAATTATGACGGACGTTCAATGCTGATTGATATTTGAGATCTATGTATGTAATGGACTGACTCTGGAAAAAACAAAAGCAGGGTACCACTTGTCCCTCTGAAACTAAGGGAGAATTCTGCTACTATTTCAACAGAGAGAGCTGTCGTAGCTGCCGTTCTGTTGCTTGCTTCGCATTGCATCTTGCCAGCCTGACATTTGCAACGGTGGGGGAGGGAGGAGAGATTGGAATGTGGGTGGTTGGTGTGTCTGTGTGTCTGTGTACAAAGTGTGGGACAGAGAGAGGGCTAGGACAGGAAAATGATCATCAACTCTGTCTACTCAAAGTAAAGCAGGAAGTAGAAAAAGCATGAAGAGGAGCATTAGGCGATAAGATGAAGTTTTCCAAGGCTAAGAAATTCAGATGACAGAAAAAAGAAACCTAGAATTTAGAAGTAAGAACTCAGAAATGTGATTATCTAAAGCGTTTGCTCTGCAGAAGACAACCAGATGTTGCCTTAGAGGCTTAAGTCATATCTGCAATCTGTCTGTAAGTTTCTATCATGTTGGAGTCTTCCGTTGAGTCAAGTCAAGAATTAAATTAAGGTTCAAGTATCTGAAGATTTAACATCAAGCCTAGGTATAAGGTCTGACAATAAGTAACTCACCCAAGGAGACCTTCACGTCCAAGGACACCACCAAGAAGTCCTCCATTTGGCCCTCCAAGGACACCACCAAGAAGTCCTCCACCTTCACCACCGAGGACACCACCAAGAAGTCCTCCACCTTCACCACCGAGGACACCACCAAGAAGACCTCCATCTTGCCCTCCAAGAACACCACCAAGAGGACCTCCACCTTGACCTCCAAGTACACCACCAAGAAGACCTCCATCTTGCCCTCCAAGAACACCACCAAGAGGACCTCCACCTTGACCTCCAAGGACACCATCAAGAGGACCTCCACCTTGACCTCCAAGGACACCACCAAGAAGACCTCCATCTTGCCCTCCAAGAACACCACCAAGAAGACCTCCATCTTCTCCTCCATTCAACACTCCTAGGACATTTTTACTCGCTCCTCCAGTAAGTCCTTGAAGCAAGTCATCTTTGGCCAGGACGTTTGACAGTACTGTAGAGGGTTGAGGGCAATTATTACAGGAGATAAATTAAATTTAAACTGAAGTCTCTGAGCTGTTGTTACTAGCAGTTGCAGCATCTTTAGCAGAGTTACTAAAGTTATTCTTGATTTTTCTTAGCTTTCCATTCCCACACACTTTGGCCAGACTCACCTTTATTAATGTAGCAAAGCCAGAACATTTGACGTATCTTGTTAAAATTCCGAAAAGGTTCACACTTACTTTTTTTTTTAAAAAAGGCACCAGTCTTCTCATCTTCATGTGGAGATGAGTTTGAAAATGTGTTGGGAAAACACTTTTAATGCCCCTACGTTCTGAGATAAAGTTCTCCAGGCACAGAGTTGAGGGTAGCCCATACCAGCACAGTTCTGGTAAGGACCACCTTCCAACTCAAATTGGATGAAGAAAGAAGTTCTGGAGAAGTTCAGGAGAAGAAAGACACCCAACTGCTCTACCCTTCAAGGCAGGGCCAGAGAGACCTACACCTTGGTCTTAGAACCAGATAACCATGATTAACCACTGAGACGCTGTAGACTTTGCCAGACTCTTCACAAGGAGGTCCTTGAATGATCAGCAGAGGTCCATCTGCCTAGGAAATTTTGGAACAGACTAGAGTGTTGTAGAAGATGGACAAGATAGTGAGGTTGATAGCTGAGGGCACGTAAACAGGGGCAGAGGTTCGATCATGCTGTTTTAGGCACTAT